>CM073776.1:76160455-76750455 GCA_037158775.1 Hetaerina titia | reverse complement strand
ATGAAAAGCGATTTCCTTCCAAGAAAAAGCATGGCGTTATGTTAATATAGATTTTATAGAAATATAACGAGACTTGTTTTTCTTCACTACGTACGACATAAACATACGTATCCAAAAATAAACCTTAAAGTATGCAATATGTTAACGCTCGATCCCTCTTTACGCATGTTGATGAATTCAAATACTACATCTGAGCGAACAACCATATCATTAGTACAACTGAAAGATGACTACGTAACCAATGAAATGGTGAAATATGATGGTTATCAGATACTCCAAAAATACCGACCTGGTGGAATCGTTGGGATTATTACTGTACGTGCACCTGATTCTTAACCATGTCTTGTTTAATCTGATGATCAGCCATCTACGCCTGACTTAGTTTTTGTTGAAATATCTGCTGCTAGTGAAAAACTTCTGCTTATTAAGATTTATTGACCACCTAAAATAAGCTGTGTGTGGGAATATTTCGAGTCCTTACTTTGTAATTATCTCCCTATTTATAAAAATATTACTACATCCGGTTATTTCAACATCGACTTGAGTGACACCTTCGTACGAGCAAGTATCTTAAGAATTTATTATTTAGCTATAATTTCCACGTACCATGTTTAAAACCAACCCACGCTCTTACTTACGGAAAGCCAAATCTGATTTCATCACATAATCGTTAATCTATCTAAAATATTTGACTATGGGCAACAGTCCGTTGGTTTCCAGTCAAAACATGACCTTGTTTTTATATATTATTCACTTGAATTTCCGAGAGATAAATCTCCTAAAATCTTATTCAGCAATTTCAATTAATGTCTCTGAATGGTCCCATTCATCGCAGGAGAATTTTTTCACCCACAGAACGTCGACGATGAGGGTGAAATATTTAATTAATTCTCAAGCCAACTTCTGCACTGTCATACCCCACTTGAAGGTCAGAAACAAGCCAGCCCCATTCAGCCCCTCAGTCAAGAAATAAACAATGTCATGTGTCAAAGGGATCGTTCGCGATGCTGCTTCGGAAGGACTCAATCTCTCTCCATTTACAACGAATAATAACTCATTCGAAATAAAGTAAAATATACTTCATAAGTAATATCAGTGCTTCCTGCGATTTTTCCATTACTTCCTCTCGGCTGCTAAAACGCGTTCCCCGTAATGGTTTTTTAACTCGATTGAACAGAAAGAAGTCACAGGGAGCCAAATCAGGTGAATTCGGTGGCTGTTGGATGGTATTTGTTGCATTTTTCGTCAAAAAATTACGAATAATGATAGCACTGTGCGACGGTCTCGACGCACTGTGCGACGATTTCTGGTCTCTTTCGGCGAATTGCTTCACGCAAACGTCTCATAACGCCCAAATAATACTCTTTGTTTACTGTCTGGCCTTCTGGCAAAAATTCATGATGCACTACACCGTTGTAATCCATGAAAACCGTCAGCATTGCCTTCTTTTTTGACTGAAAACGACGTGGTTTTTTTGGTCTCGGCTCATTTGGTGAACGCCATTCACTTGCCTGATGTCTGGATTGCGTGTCGTACTCATAAACCCACGTCTCGTCTCCAGTAATGATCCTTTTGATGAATGTGGGATCGGATTCAGCCTCGCAAATCATGTCTTTTGCGACGTCAACACGGTCTCTCTTTTGCATGAAATTGAGGTCTTTTGGCACCAACTTTGCTGCTACACGACGGAACCCAAATCATTAACCACAATGTCTTGGGCGGATCCATAGGCAATGTTCAAGTCCTCCGCTATTTCTCTGATGGTTAATTTGCGGTTATTGACCAACATTTCTTTTACTTTATCAATTTTTTCACCGACTTTCGATGTCGATGGTCTGCCACTGCGTTCATCATCTTCGATTGACTCACGACCACTTCTGAACCGCTCGTGCCACTGGTAAACGACCGTTTTTTTTAGATAATCGTTGCCGAAACACTTTTCCAACATTTCCAACGTCCGTGCGCCACTAAATCCGTTTTTTACGCAAAATTTAATACAAGTTCGTTGTTGCAAATTTAAATCCATTTCTGCAATTGTAAAAAATCGCCAACACACACAGAGATAGATGTACTCTTGGCTACGTAACTTTTGCAAATGTCAAGTTATGACACTAAGATTTAAAGGGAATATCAACAACAGATGTACCAATTTAACAAAAAAAACAGAACTCAAATCGGAACGATGGGAGCGCCACACGGTGGTTATTCCGGGAACTTTTTGTTCAAGGTAGTATTCTATTAGTAAATCAAACGGATATACGTATCCTATATTTTTCATTATGCATCAATATGCAATTATGCATCACCGATTATGCAATCAATTGGCTATAGAAGGACTGTTCAAAAACTTCCCAAACTTTTTTGTTACAAGAAATACTTCACTACCAAATTATTAGTCAGGATCCCCTTCAAATTAGTCTCCTTCCCAACGCGTACATTTATTCCAACGGGGTTTCCCCTTTGAAAGAGTCCTGGAATGCTTCTCCCAGAATGCTCGTAAGCTCTTCCGTCGATTTTTTTCTGTCTCTGGAATGGTGGTAATTCTTTTCCTTTAAACAGGTTTTTAGTTCGGAGAACAGGAAAAATTTACGTGGGGCCAGGTTTGGTGGATGGGGTGGGTGGGGAAGCACAGCGGTCTCATTTTTGGCTAAAACCAAGAGTTCTGAGAGACGAATGAGCCGGCGTGTTGTCGGGGTGAAAAAACCACTCGCCACTCCTCCATAGTTCGGGCCGTTTTCGCCTGATTCTCTCTCTTAAGCGTTTCATAACCCCCAAGTAGTACTCTTGTGTTGACTGTCTGGTCTTGAGGTAGGTTTCGTAATTCACAACCTCCTTTACATCGAAAAACCGGTCAACAGCACCTTGACATTCGAGCGAAATCGTCGAAGTTTTCTTTTAGCGGGGGATTTTTTCCCCAATTCATCGTGAATATTTCAATTTTGTTTCGATGTCATATCCATAAACCCATGGCTCATCATCACCTCTTATGGTCCTGGACAAGAAGGTTTCATCCCCTTCAGCTAGGTCAAACAGTTCCGGACAAACTTAGAACTGTCGTTTCTGATGTGCTTTGTGTGCACGGTGCACACCTTCTAATTGGGTAAACACTTTCATACATTACGCCATAGGAAAGAAAACGTATTTATAATTCGATATTCGCCGTGGATTTAACACCCCCGAGGTATTTATAATTTAGATGTTGTTTTGCTAAAACATTTCTCTTATAAGCCCAGAATATTTGCAACAAATCAATAGAGAACATTTAGAGAAGTATGAACCCGGCATTGCTACCCCTGTCACGACAAAATGAGGACACATTTTTTTAGGTTTTTTTAAGAGAATGGACACAATCCGCAAGCAGCAAAATGGATCAGCAAAAACTAATGACAACAACAGAATGGAGAGAAGGAAGTCCCACATTTTTCCCGAGAGAAAAAGAAAATCATGCAGACATGAGATCACGGTGGTCCCTGAGGAACGTGAGTAGTATTGGCAGAAAAACAGAACGAACTCTTTAAGGCACAGAATGGACGGCGGTCTCGAATCACGTGACATCAGGGTTTGGTTGAGGTATGAAAGGGCACGAGACCACCTACGTGCTCGTCACTCTAAACCACTTTTAATCCTTATTTGCAGTCCTGTTCACTTTGAAAGATTAGAGAAATGGGGAAGATGGAAATACCACGGGAAGCCCACTCCAAAAACATGTAATCGATTACAATTTGCAGATAAAGTCAATGACGTCTGACACATTTACTAGAAAATATCTGTAGCACCATTATTGCATTGAAAGGATACGCAAAATTGCCAATATTGTAATTAAATTGACAAACACTTATGAATCACATGGATGAACTACAATAATAAATGGAGGAAAAAGGCACAATGCAAATTGTAGCTGCAAAGAGTATTTTTTTCTTCATTTTAAATTAAAACAAGAGAGCCAAGACCGTAAACTTGATTGGCACTACGTCGTCTTGGCTATCTCGTTTTCATTGATTCACGACCGCAGCTACGTTCATTGCACATTTACTTAATTTTAAATAATTAAATCTGAATCCCTGTTTTTACTCCTGCTAGAAAATTTGTAACAGAGAAGACTCGGGGATACGTGCCAAAACCAATGAATATAATCCACACCTATTTTCTACAAACGTTCATGTATCAAAAATACTTTCCGAGAACCTTACCAAATATTTCTCTCTAATCTCCCGAAATGAAATATTCAATCCTAATGAAAGACATGACTTTCTACGAATAGTAAATATCAAGTCAGTGGAAGGGGGATCAAAATCAAAATGATTCCGTGTACACAAAGCAATCCCGGACTGAGATTATTCATTCTACGACTGAGCTTGTCAATTTGACTGTTTTGCCGATTAATCCATTGCGCATTACGACGTCGCTTTTACCAATTTTACGAAATCAAGGAGTTCGTCACGCCTTAATGCAGTAGATCCACAGCAATCTTTCTTACAAGTGGGCTTATCACAAACTCCTCCCAACTCTCTCGAATCCCAGCCTATTATTAATAATGAGTTCCCTTTTACCCCTAATTGAAAAAATAAGCACAATATCGCGATGAAGATATTATCTGAGAGATTACTGTTATTTTAAACTAGTTCATGTTTTAACCAACTCTGTTGTAAAATTTTTATCATTGTATCTCAACTTCTAAAGCCACTATTACCTCCATGCATCAATTCATGCATGCTTCCTACGACTTCAGACTAATATTTCTCGCACTCTTATCTCTTCGACCACATTTACCTACGAATTTCTCGATCTACAATTTCCCTCGGTCGAACATTCACTCTTCTTTCATAAATATCTGTTTGGTGATTCGACTCTCATCCATACTCACGGCAAGGTTAAAACAGTATACGTAAAAATTAGCTCCCTGTATAGCACCTCCTTCATGCCTATAATTGTTACATTGAATTCGCAAATCCTTTTGTTCACCATATCTCTCCCATTTTTATCGCAAACCCTCCTCAAGTATCTCCTTTCAATCGGTCATTAGTCGAAATTTATACTTATTCTGGTTTTACCAAGTTTTTCTTCCAAACAATAATGTGAGATAGTACACTTTCATATTGGGCCATTTTTGGTGCTTCACCCAAACATGCGTACGTTAAAGTGCCCAACATTTCACCAACAGCCATCCCGTCAACCTCTTCGTCTCATCATCCATCCTACTACCATCGACCAAAAAACATCTGACATATACAATATTAACTACTGGTCACATTACTATTTACACTTCAATTATTTTGACATTGACACAAAATAATCATTCTCCCCATTCTCTGGACAAAACTGCTTTAATCTTGGACGCATGTGGCAGTAGGCGTGAATGACGACAACTTTTGCATACTCCTTTCTTTATAAAGAATATATATATGAATAATTTAGTAAATAAACCTTAGCCTACTTTACTTATTTATAAACCCTAGATTTGTTTCTAGGGATAGTGCATTCATCACCGCAAATGTTCAAATGTTCACATCAATTTATTGATAAATATAAAATCCACTAATGAGCATGAAACCAGTCTATTATGTGAATAGATAAAATGTATTCTCAAAATCCAAGAACATCAACTGAATCTCATCGCAGATAATGGTGGAGAATATGCAATCATCTTTTTGCTCGTGGTATCAACTAATTCGTTACAAAGTAGTAGTGTTTAGTCAACAATACAGCGAGAATGACATAATAGCGTACAGTATACAGCCACATATTAATCAGTAAACTGATAATTAAACCACGAGAAAAAATCAAGACAATCACAACTTAAAACATCAACAGTGTGTATCAACTGTTAAGCTAAAATTAATTAGTGGTAATAAATACAAACAGAATATCTTAAAACTCAGTATAACACAGAATTTATAAAAATCGCAACATACAATCTATATAATTGTGGAATATACTGGAGTACACTTCTTAAAAATGAAGAAATTATAATCTCTTTATTATTCTGCTAATTGCCATTTAACGCAAAAAAAATATTTTAAGTCGTTTATCACGGCTCCATAGACCACAATGAAACATCTAGTAATATATATTTTTACTTCGTCCCCTTCCCCCCCCCCCCCAACAACGATACACAATTATCACTTTTACAGCAATCCGAATATCCGTATGCAAGTATATTTGGTGCACGTTAAAAATGTGGCGATAAAATTTTGCACATAAGAACAACTGGGGAATTTATACAAGACGACTAGTGTAAAACTGCTGGTGAAAACATCGTGCACAACAGGTGAAACCTTAGGGATATCAGGAAGCTAAAAAATAAGCTGCGCAGCCTTGCAATAGGGTAAAGCTACATTGTGAGTTTAAAAGACAGGGCGTCATATAGTCCTAAAAATCGATTTAATATTAAATAATGGGGAATGGTGAATCAGATGACTCGAAGAATCTTTCAGATTAAATGTTTTGCGTTTTTAAATAACGATGTTGACAAGAGTACGGGAAAGATTTGAAAAAGACCCGTTGGACAATGATCCCACACATACGGTAAATACGAAATTTAAATTTCTGAGGGACTTCCATGTAATCAAATCATGGCTTGAATTATAATGATGCTGAGATGTCTCCGACTATTTCCGCAGGGCTCATCAGAACAGCATTATCATTTTTTTTCATGGCAAATTATGATGCCCGAAACATCTCTCAACCAGGCAACAAAATCGAGCATAGCTACACGCTCCGACATTTTTTTAGGTACCATTGAAACACACTTATTTAAGGAATAAATAAAACCGACCACACTCATTACAAGTAAAAAGATAACTTTTTAAGGAACAGGCAAATGATGTTATTAATTTTTCCCTAATTCTCCAGAGAGGAGGAACAATCATGGTGTCAAGTGCAAAATTGAACGTCTGCTCTTTTGATTAAGGAGAACCACTTGAGGAAGCTACATAAACAGCAACGGCCATTTTTTTAGCAAAAATAAAGTGGATGTTATGAATATTGAGTATTTACATCCAAATATCAGCTAAAAACGTACGAAACAATTACAGATAAGTTGAATTCATTTCAATGGGCTATAAATTTCATTGGCACTATTAGAAAATAATTCATTTAGGGAAGGCCGCGGAATATTGTTCATTTATCTATTGGTTTTACATAATAGCGTACGAATAGTGTCTATTATTATATCCCACACACTTGACCGAGATAATAGTCAAGTTAATAGCCAACGGAATCACTTGTCCGGTAAGAGATAGCAGTGTATCAAGAAATAATTCTCCTCAAAGAGGCACTCGCCGATAGACAAATCATTGCTCGTGAAATGACGGCCGAGAAACGTACCAAAGGACGTGTTTCCGGAGCATGCCGCAAATAAAACACTTGAACACATATCATTCTCAAATGGTCTCATTGCTTAAAAAGCTTATAAAGGAACTTCCAGTCATTTCGAAGAGAGAGGGCGACGGAAAGAAATGTGAGAATTTCGTCAAGCAAAACGGCATCAATGAATTGCACGGTGGCCCAACCACAGTGTTCCCGAAAGAATGAAAATTATTTTTTAAGTCGAGTTTCACACTATTCAACCGTTACGAAATGGAAAAAACTGTCCTAAAGAATCCTTTAGTGACCCGTTTTTTTGTCTGTCAAATGAGCATAAAACCGATACACCAAACAAACCGGAGGTATTCAACGCATTTGTCCCAAATCACCTATTACGAGGGAAATCGACGAAAAAATTGAGCAGTTTACTAAGTTCTCCTCATCATATAGTATGGTGTTTAAAATTCCTTACATTTTTGCCAGTCGCTTGTCCAAGAAAGTACTCTCGTCTAAGTGTGCCAATTATTTCTTTTGACACGTGTAACCTGTTCACGACTGTTCCCATCAGTGAAGTTCTGGAGCTTGCTGAAAAAATCCTACAGAAGTTTTAGCCCCAACTATCAGTGAATTGTACTCATCACTCGGAACATTTGTTTCTCAAAACTATTTTAAGTTCAAACCTAAAGTGTTTGAACTACATAACGGTCCAGTCATGGAATCACCCTTAACCCTATTTCTAGAATACATTCGGTATCGGTGTGCCGATGGCATTTGTCCGTGTGATCACGTTCCACGAGGCAGCTGGACAAGTACTCCGGATTTATAAATTTCCGGTGTAAATCATTGAAATTTACATGTGAAAGAGACGTCGAAGGACCCTGTAATTTCTTAGATGCCCACTTCGTTAACATTGACCAAAGGTTTGATATCTCAACCTTCAGGAAAGATAACTACTCTGATCAAATAATTCAAACCAATTTGAGAGATTATGACACGAAAAAACTGGTAGCTTTTCAATCCATGGTACCAAGGTATCCCAATTATAATTATTGGTATTCACTGGTTACGTTAGGCTTTGGGTGGGCATATGCATGGTATCACAATGCTTTCCTTTCAGCTTTCTCTTCAGTAAGAGAAACAAAAATAAATCGCACGGAACCTAGTCGGGGTGGTGCTCCGGGCCAGGAAGTTGGTAACAAAGAAGGACGAGTAGCTAGGCGCTCCATCGCGCCGTGTTATTAAGTCGAAAAACACACTTAACCCAAGGCATGTCTTTCCACTCAGACTGCTCGGAGCAAACTGGCGACCGGCTGCGTTGGAAGGGCAGATCCCCCACCACATTTCCCGACCGGTTTTACCGCGATGTCATGGATAGCCGCGAGACAATAAAGTCATGCGCAAAACTTTCATGGACATTCAAAACTTTCATGGACTATGTTTGTTTTATACAACGGTACATCGACACATTTCCTAGCCTCTCCTAAAAATCTCCCGATGTCCCTGAACTATGCAAAATGAGTAATACCTCATAAAAATTAACCAATAATAATGAATACCAAAGAGATCTAATCGAAACAGAAAATACATAAAAAAAGTGAAAGCTAGCTTTGGATTGGCGTTGAAAATACAAGGGTGGAAAATACTCTTCATGGAAGAGAAGTATAACAAAATATTAAGACAAGTGACCAACTATGCTATCCGAGCAGCCTTCTACAACATACAGCAACATCTAACAGTTCAAAATATAAGCAATTTCTTTCACAGAGGCTGACGGAAAAATTAGAAAATAGTGGAATATACATGCGTATAAATGGAGTAAAAATGCGAGCGCTCGGCGGTTTCTATATGTCGGGCGAGGGGGAACGGGTTAAGGGAACGCATGAAGGAGCGTCATCCTAGCTACACCAACAAGAACATGGCACCCCTCTTCGCCAAATATTTATCGGAATACAGCCACAAAAGTAAATTCATCCCGGAAGTCTTGCGCTAGGAATCTAAGGAATCGAATGGGTAGCCATACTAAGATGTTTTAATCAAGACTGTGAAATAGTTAATGACCTTTTTTTCTTCCACTCCTCGACCTTCATTTTTATCACGAATCCCTTAAAGGTTTCACAACCCGAAGGGGTCCCTAGCCGAACTCCGTCCCTTCCTCCACCAAGCCGATCACACACACCCTCCACCCCCATGGATTACCGACTTCCACCCCATTGGCCCCTCAACCCTTACACCCCTTGCTACCTCCCCAACTCCGTTTTTCACACTATATTTTTTCGAAAATTCTCCTGCATGCGTTACCTGATAATGACTTCGTAGTCGAAACCATGGTCGACTCAATAAATTCCTCTGTGGAGAACCCGACTGTTTTCATTATTCCGATGTACAATCCTTAACCATGCGAGATTAATAATCAAGTAGCTGTCTTCACGACTCTTTTCAGAAGGTCAAAAAATTGCTATTGACGGGTCAAGTACTGAATTATTTAGCCAGTTTCCTGATATTTTCAAGAGAAGAGTAACTGGTAAACTACTGTACATACATTAATTATTCACCATTCTTTACTGTGAAGGCTGACAAAGATTAAGCTTCCTGACCGGGAAATCCCATAAAAGTCAAAGAGACGAATACTTCCAATGAAATCTAACCGATTTTCCTACTCCAAGGGACTGTTAAGTCGTGATGACAATAGCAATTTGTTGGTCATCTTGACTTGTGAAGGCCCCTCCAAAAGAAAGATTCTAATCCTTAATAACGTTATTTTCTTAAAATGGACAAATTCCGTCCAGAAAACTGTTTCACAATCCCAAGGTAATTCAAGAACGGAAGGATAATTAAAAATTCGGTGGCACTCGTGGGAAAGCTTCCATGAGAATACCACAATTAAAACATAAAACTGTCAGGCAATAATTGTCAAGTGGTCCTTTATGCCAATTTGATCGCGATAGTAGGAATCTAAACCAAAAATGATGATGATTCTTATTCAACAAACCTAAAATATTAATCATCACTAACAGGAGTGCTAACTAGAGTAGAGAATGAAAACATCAGGAGTTAAATGCCAAAGGCGCATCGCTGTGCACTCGCTTGTAAACGCGACACCTATTTCAATAGAAGCACGCGGCACGAAGACAAAACATCCACGCAAAAGATGAACTGTGGCATGTGGGTCAAAACCTATAAAGAAAAGGTATTCTGACTATGTTGGCACCTCTGACATAATCCATAACCAGATTAATCTGTTCTCTATCCGTAGCTCTCGTGGCACGGTTAAAACAACTAATAACATCTTTCATTTAGAACCAGTTGCCTTATTTTCAGGAATACGCAAGCGATTTCTGGAATGTCACCCCGAAAGAAATTATTGAAACCCCTACTTATTTAATACATCTGAAACAATATTCTTACAGAATAAAATTCCTAGATGAGCCATAAATTAATTTGTCAGTAAATAACAGAGAATAAAACAAATCTGGAGAATTATTATTAGTTCCCACCATCGATCTGAGGTTGATTTATGATCGACCAGGCGAAACAATCACGCTGTCTTTGTTCCCTTACGAACTAAGCGCGACATGTACTAATACTCTTAGCCTCGATTAACATGAGGCTATACACCTTTCATAATTACAATACACTACTTTTCAGCTCCATACGGTTTCCACCTCTCTCCGGCCAGTCCCGAATGCTTATTTTTTTCCTCCGTCCCTGCTTAACCTATCCGGTATTCTTCCCTATATACTACAGTCTGCAACTTGCCCCTCAATAATACCTCTACCCATTTTCCATGACTTAGCACATTTCTCCCAACAACCAATTTCTTCCCCGAATTGCCTAGCATTAATAGTGCGTTTTACATTCCATCTATCAAACCATCTCTATTTTTCATCATGCATAACTGAATTAAGGTAAAAAAAACGAGTTGAATTTTCGAAAAATCACGATTATTAAGTTAACTATTCATTATTTTCCACGTTCACTAAAATAATTTCCAAAACATAAGACAATAGCATAGCACACCCTTGATAGAGTCCCTTGATACTTCAAAGTACTTGGCATTAATTATTTGAATCCCGAATTTTCCTTAATTTTTGGGCCGGCAAAATAGAATTCTCGTCCATGAAATCATAGAAAATCTGGAGTTGTAAGCACAGAACTTCAGCAACCACGGTATGGTCAGCATATACTATAGTTTGCTCGTAGTCTGCTTAGGTGTGAGCCTGGGAAATAAATCAATCTTATACAGCGCAGTTGTGCATCATTTTCCATACGCCGTGCGCCATCCTCCCTCACAGTTTGAAAGAGTTAAGATTCGGTGGTGATTTTCCCTTTTCTGATTATGTTTTCACGTTTAACAGTTAAGCAACGTCCTCACCAATTCACGATTTTATTGAAAATGGGTAATGTTTTTGGAGATTGAATCACAGAATGAGTAACGATTGCGTTTTTCCGAAGGAGTTACTGAACGTAGATCATTTGAATTTCGTCTCATATTGGCTTTCGTGGTTTGGCACGCACTGCTCGATCTAGCTTGGGCTCGGTTAGGACCAGGGGCCGGTAGCGGTACCACATCATTATCCGTGGTTTCGTTTGCAGCAGCTTTCGAAACCAGCATGTCCCCTGTCCATTTTTTTAATTCCCTCCTTAGTCGTGGCACTGACACTTCCATTATCTACTTCTCGTAGTTCCTCCTTGATTTTCCTGAGTAATTACTCACACGTCTCCTTTAATCATGGCCTTCATTAAGCTATCGCGCTCTCTCTTTTTCCGTTCTTCGAAGTTCTACTTCTTCATTTTATTTTTCACCATTATTTTGTGGGTCCACATTTGCGTCTCCTACAATCTTCTTTTCTCTTCTGCTCCTTGACAAATACGTATCTGAAGCTACAGGTCCACTGCTTGCTAACAGTTGTGTAAAGCGACCTGGGCCCAAATGACCTTAGCTGTTGGTCGCCTCCCATAACACCACTACCAGCAACATATTTAGAAAATCTTCTATTGTTATGCTAGACTTATTTAACATATTTTTATAGCCTACATTAATAAATCGATAAGTCTTTGCGAAATTTGCCTAGGTGCAAAGATTACCATTTTTTCGTCATCCACGATTTAACACGACTCACTGGCCAGTTCTTCCAAGGATCGCCTCGATTTGTTCCAGAATTTTGTTATTTAGTTTTACCTCTGCGTATAGATCAGCAGCTATTAACCCGGCCGTTATTGATTTTTTTGGGATTTTTTTTGGGATTCCTCGATGTTTAAACATCCACTATAATTTTGGAGCAATCAATTATAAAATAAAAACCTGAGAGAAAATGAAATGGTAATGAAGAAAATAATTGGTGTGGTTTTGATATTACTATTTATCGTTACTTTAACCCGCTGGATGTGGAGTAGCATTTTGTACCTATCCATAAGGAAAACAAATAAATGCTTCATTAATACGTCAGTCTATAACGATCGGAAGCTATTTAATGGATTGAAAATATTATCATGAAGCAGTCCGTCGCGCCAACTAATATCCAATGACTTGTTGGCCTCCTTGCGCCCCGATGCATTAGACTCCCAACTTTCTCTCGAGTTCGACTGTTTCGATAATAGCGCATACACGTGCCCAATTCAACCTAATCTCTTCTTCACTCGGGGCAGATAATGTGGAGAGAATATTAGATACGAGAATAAATATTCAATTTCAGCAGAGAGTCTTGCGTGATGCATTCAACTAAAGGAATGGGGTCAGGAACATGAATCCCCTGAAGGATCAAACCCCTTGGTTACGTAAGGGTGTATAAGCCATCGTTCGTGAATGTTGATGTGTATCATTCCAGAACGTGCCTATTTACCCCGTCCACTCGAGTCTTCATTGTCTTTGTACGTGATTATTTGGCACTCCGAACGGTTTTGTATTTTCGACCGAGACATTTGAGGCCACATACCCCTCCCTGACGCTGTTTCGTGATTTTTGATTTTTTCTAAATCTTTGGAGAACGAAGTGGGACACAGGTGACCCGATTCTTCGCCTCGCTTGCAAATACGCTTGGTCCGGACTCGGGGAAAATTAAGGACGCCGGGCAGGAACGCGGACGCCTTATCTCCATTCAGCAGCCCCATTCGATTCTCAGAATGTATAAATAGCAATTTTGGACATCAGAATTGATTTTTACCTTCGGCGTTAATGAGGTTAGAGGTTGTGGGGTGACATAACTGAATCGAGGCCAACACGATGATCTCAAACGTATGAACGTCAAGAGAGTATCAATTTCAAATTTCTTCGTGCATTAAGCACTCGAAATTGGGTCAAAGAGACGAAAGAGTTTTTGCCCCATCCTTTTTCTCCGTTACAAGAGAGATCATTGTTTAACACAAGCCAGATACTGTAATTTTGTAATCCACCGAATCTCGATCATTTTTCGTATTTATTGAATCGTTTTTAGAAAACTTAACGAACTAAATCTTTAAACTAATTAAAACTGTTTCATTCGATACTGGTAAATCTTTATGTAGCTAAAAGCTAGTGTTGTATTTTTGCCTAAAATCAATTTTTCCCATGAAGATCAAGTTACATCTCAAAATATATTGTGCTATTTTGTATGCTAGAGGATCAACGGTGTTCCCCTTCCAGTGGTACTTTTCGCATGTGCATTCCGGGAAGTCCTAAGGATAATTTTTTCATTCACAAATGATGTTTCTACTGATCCCCTCCAAAAATGAAGACTTTCCACAAATATTTCTCTTTCAGTTTTTCATAATTTTTTGCGCATTTGCGAACTTATGCCACACAATCTACAAATTTTCACGTGTTTACATGAACTACATAAAAGCCAAGTCACCAGTCACCGCATTTTCGGCGGCTAATATTTCACTGCTCCATTGTTGATGACATTCAGTAGACTTAATAAACATGTGCTCGAGACAAAACAAGAAACGTGGACATAAAGATTAGACTGCGCCTATCGCCTTTTATTCCCTAAAACATTCTGCCCGCAAAAATCGACCAACTCGCCCCAACCTCGAGTGGCAACGACCTTTAGATTTGATTCGTTTTCATATGCCATCCCTCAGGGGCCACAGGCTGATCGGCGTCAGGGGCCAATAAGGCGGGCAGGAGGCGAAAATCGATCCGTTGAAATGTATGAACCGATCGTTTGTGCCCAATACGGGCGGATGAATGAGGCCAAAGACGAGATTTGGGTGTTCAGCAGTCAATTTCCACGAAATGATACACTCATTATAATGATTCAACGGCGCTTCCACGAGAACCAACCAGGCCTCCAATAGTCCACGGTCAAATGCCACCTGAGCGTACCAATAATAAGCTTGAAGGTCTTTGAGTGGTCAGAGTAGTTCATCGATGGGGTGACGCGGGGCAATTACTTCGGGAGTCGAAAGATAATAAGGCATTATGAGAGCAGGGACAACACAAAAACGTTCAGCAAACTTGAAAAAATTTTGCCAAAAATTATAAATCACCCGAAGTTTGCAAGAATATATAACGGCTGGGACGTTTTCAAGAAAAGAGAAGGCTTAGTTAAACATTCAAATGGGAGGGCAAAAGCTAGAGCAGGTGGACCGGTTTGCCAATTAATATAGTGTTTTCGCCCGAGGTAGTCTAAGTAGCAGGCACAGAATGGATGCTAAGAAAATACTAGTGAAAACTGATATGGAGCGTGGTTTTGTACTGCGCGGAAACATGGTTGTTGAGGCAACATGTTAAGGAGAGATTTTAGAGGCTTTTGAGATGCGTGTCGTGGAAAAGTTAAAATGGATGAACAGGAAAGAAAAGAAAAATTACTGGGCATGATGGCGGAGGAGAGGGGATTGTTGGGAGAAATTTTAAAGGTGGTAGGAACAGCGGATGCAGAGCAACTTGATTGGCGAAGGAATGTTGAAGACTGGGATAGAGAATAGAATCTTAGGAAATCTAGGAAGGGGTAGGAATAGGATAGTGATGTTGGACGAAATTAAGGGAGGAATGACGTACTCAGATTTGAAGAAAGGTTTCTTGTAGTGCCGGGTGACAGACTATTTTTTTTAGGAGAGTCAGAGAAATGTATCGTAGCACAATCCGTATCCACTCAAAACCTACCTTACAAGGTTAAGTGCCGAAAAATATTATACTATAATGCACTCACCCCTGAGGAAAATAAAGTATTATCTAAACATTTTGTCAGTTTCACGATATAGAAAGTACGCGATGACCACAAAATACTTTCTGAAAATTCCAATCTGAATCCTCCTCACTGTCAAGAAGAACGATTAAAATTGCACCAAGAAAAAAAGCCTTACAAATATTAAAAATAGCCAAATTAAATTTTCCCGCATTTTTAATGCCAAACTAACTCATAGGGTTCATTCTTATTGCACGAATTGTTTCCCCATGACAAATATTTCACCAGAATAAATATTTTCCAAATCTTCGACTTATAGGCCAAGTATACCCCAAATAAGGCAAAGGAGGTTTTCACCGTAGAAATTCAGTCCTACTTTATATTTTTCCCGCATTTTATGACACTAAAAAATAAATCCTGAACTTTCTTTTAATGTAAATGAAACGTAAAGTTAAAACTAAATTGCTTTTGCGACAGTGGTTATAAGACGTAAAAGTGGTTCGCGGTTCGATAAAATATTTGCGAGTTTGTAAATTAATTTTCAATTTCACACACTAACAATACCTTTTCTTGTCTTCTAAACGATGGATTTCTTGACTTCTAAACCATGATTTGAAATTTGTTACTAATCCTTGGAGAATTGCCAGTGCCTATTGGAATGCCTGGAAAAAGTACTATTTCGGAGCTTCTAACATGTACGTGCAGCCTATACGTTTGAAATGAAATCTGATATTCGAATGGAAATTAAAGCAGAAATTCTGAACTCAAAACCCACCAATATAACTATTATAGCAAAATGTCAACTTCCCCGTCCGAGAAAAGTCCCCTATCTTTCCTAAATAATATGTCGCCCTTTTAAAATCTTTCCGTAAATCTAGTTTTCTTGGTTTTCAATACTCAGGATCGATCGCTACTCCCTGACATGCTATCACGACCAACTACAATCAAATCTTGGCCGGAAGCATTCTTTGCTATTAAAAGTTATAGCCAGTAAACTTTCCTTGGCTGAGCAATCAATGATCCTCGAATCCAAAGAGTAAACCTTACGGAGGCTAAACGTTGCTGTTTTCAAACAAGATTTCCAAATTTAATCCAATGCTCACGCTAAGGAGATATTGTCTGAAATGACTTAGCCTTAGAATCTACATTGGTCGTATTGAAAACACTTACCATTAAGAATTCATTCTGTTACGCCTCGGCATTGGTAAAACAATGTTTGGCTACAGAAAAAATGATGCAATACAAAAACATGGTAAATGGGTTGAAATTACAACGATGGCAATGCTGTTTTCGACAAAAAACAGGGAGAAAGTTTTTACTCGTGAATGTTTTCACCAGAATTATGCGATGAAAAAATCTTTCGCGTCTTCTTTGCAAAATATTTAGTGAGCAATAATCACCGCAGCGATTTTAATCCACTTACGAGTCTGCAAAAAATTTTAATAAAAAATTACAAGAGAATCGCGAGTTATTGACATCACCGAAAGAATTACTTTATAGTTCTTGGATACTTTCACCCAGAATATAGTTCTTGGCAGATACTAACTAGGTTAAATACATTGGTTTAAAATCTATCAGTCATTATTCACCAACTATATGACTAAAAAAAGTGTTTTTTTCCTTACATCATTCTGATTAATTTGCACACGTGTAAATGAAACTTTCTACTTGTTTTTTACGTACACAGTCCTCCAGTCTTAAAATGTTAAATAATACACAATGTTCTTCGTCAGTATAACCTTCGGCTGAAAAATTATGTTTTCCAAATGTGAAGGTACAACAAAAAGAATTCTTCAAGGTAGTTGATTAGCTTTTTAATAGCCAAGAATGCTTCCGGTCAAGATTTAATTGTAGTTGCTCCTGATAACATGTCGAGAACAGCGATCAATCCAGAACATTAAAAACAAAGAAAACCAGATTCACGAAAATATTTTAAAAGGGCAAAGTATTATTCAGGAAATACCATGATTAAAAAAATGATAACATATTGGTCATTAGCTAATAATTGACTGCACGTGTCGAAAACAACAAGGAAAGGTAGGTAGTCTCATTATGATATCGAGTGCGTAACGTAATAACCATCTGCGTACCGTATGCATACGTATGTAAGCGATTAAGTACACCAAACTGATCAGAAATTCTCTTCCCATTGACAGTTATTGACAACAGGTCTACCGTAGGCAAACATTGATCTTCCGAACTTTGAAAACAATATTCTGAAAAAATAGTGATGAAATATTTCACTAAAAAATCGCTCCTGAAATTATTCCAACAGTGGCGAGAACATTTCAGTCACATTATATGATTATTATTATCGTCGCCCAATAAGAAGCCTGGAAATAATTCAAAAGGAAAAGAAATATTTTTTACGACCGAACCTTCGAGGAAAAAGACTATTCCTTCCTCTAAATGAGAAAAATCAATAATATAGAAGTGCCACTGTAAAAAATGAACATAAACTTAAACTCTAGGAACATAAATTAAAATATTCAGTTGATGATATGTTCAGGCCCTTATTTTCACGCAAGGAATGCTGCCTTACTTCAATTTGTGCTACCTCAAAGTACGGACAATCAATGAAGGTCCTTTGTCCAGTGATAACTAGCGAATTAGTAATTTCTCCCGAACGCATCTCATTAAGATAGGCTGGGAACCTTCCTACGTTACAAGTGCCAAGTGGTGATTTTTCCAGTACAGCCCCCTAATTCTCTGAGGGTTCCCAGACTTTTACAAATGAGCTAAATTTACAGTTTTTAAAAGGATTTACCGTTTATCAAGGTTGAATACAAACATTTGTGTCCACAAAATTTAAATCAAAGGGGACCTCGGTAAGATAGGTAATTTTGAGCGATGCAAAACATTTCGTAATTCCCTAGAGGCCGACATCTACACCTTCTTCTAGTCACTTTCCCCAACATGATTACCAGGTGATTAATTAGCATTTCTCTTGTTTTCTGCCCTAGGTCACTCCGGTTCCTGTATTAACATCCCGATAATACAAGGCTACCTCAGCGCGTCATATTAGTGATTTAGAGACAAAAAATAAGTCAGGCTAACAATAAATTTTCTTCCCTCCCAAAGTCAAAAAATCTCAATACAAGGGAAGACAATTACCAATTTAAGCGCCACTACGTCCATATGTTTTTTCTTCACAAAGCAGTCCATTAGAGACAACCGCAGATTTGCACAAGAAATGAGAGTTCGAGAACCTAAAAAGTGTCTCGAAACTTTTTCATGGTATGATGCAACTAATGAGGGGTTATACCACACGATTAGTCAAAATAATGTTTTCATTAATGAATTTTGATTTGCTGTTCCTTCATAAACTTCCCCTAAGACATACACATTAAAAGGTATACGACAATACAAACCCACATAAACAAGCGAACGTGTTTTCAATGTTTCTTCTTCAGTCATTCGAGTTTAATGACATTAAATGGCGCAACTGTTAAATAAGGAAAGCAATAACTCTTAAAAGTCATTTTAAAGGAAATCAAATTTCTATTTTTTCTCAAGCCGATCCTATTTCCTTCGCTATGTCGACGAGCAAATTACAAGTTGACAAAACATGTTCTCTTTCGTGATGCAGATGCATTCATGATGTGATTTCACACAAATAATAAAATGGAGATATTGTTAAGTTTAAACACATACGAACACTTAAAATGGGCACTCAGTGATAAATTTCAATACCTACCGATTTCTCAATGCTGTTATAGCTGTATTTGCTATAGTTTTTAAAGGTTATTGTTTATTTTTGCAGTCGGAAAGCAATAACATTTACAAAAATTAATATACCTAACAGTTGTCCGTATATTTATCTAGATGTCAATTTCAAGATGTGACACCCAGTAGTCTTCTCGCGAGGAATGAGAAAAAGTTAGCAAGGATACTTAACCCGAGAATTTAGTGACTAAGTTTACAGAGAAATCTAGATAACTGAACAACATTTTTCACTCAAAGAGTCCAATTTAATTTTATTTGATAATATACACATTTTATAAATTAACATGATACCCAAGTACTTATGAGCACTTAGATTTATCATAGGTTTCACACGTCTGTAATCAATCATTGTGAAAACCGGCAAATAACTAACATAATTCCAATCAATGCCTTATTCACACTGTATTGTATCCCATGACAAAATCCATCATTTCCCGATCTAAAAATAAGCCCAATGAAGCATTCCCTCCTCAGTTTATAAAGAAGCCTTTCGTGGCCATTTCGCTGAGCAGTTGTTGTACAAACAGAGGCCTTGCAACGATACCGGACGGCACCTCCCCACCCAGTCGCGTTTCTTCCGTGCTGCTGGTCTGATGCCCAATAAACATTTATAATCCTTAAGAACACTGAGGGATGGATCATCAGGCGTCACTTAAGTCAACGCTAATACTAAAAATGCTACAGTTTAGGACGAATGCTCCATAGCTGCCTTCGTGAGTCGTCACTCAAAAGACTTACTTGACCCCTCAACGATTTTTGAATGCCCATTTCCAAAATAAATGTGGCAAGGCCCTTAAAAATTAACTCCGCCAAGATTAGTTCATTATGATCTGCAACAAGAGAGGGCTTATACTTGGTGGCTACTGACAACGCGGACCTCAGAATTTGTGCACTTGTTAAGTCTATGTTAATTCGTAACCTTTTTTTCACAAGCAAATGATTTTTCGGTACAAATGTAAAAAAATGCTTTCACATCAACTTTAACGTAATACATTTTAAGCTACGTTAAGGGTGTATGGTAGAGGGTGAATAAAACCGGCCATGAAAACACAACGGAAAAAAAGTCAAAATGGGATAAAAGCGATATTTTTTTTTTTAATGTACCTTTCCTTGTACCTTGCAATGCGATCGTGAATTTTATGAGACGAAACCCATCCCTGAAATTATTTCTCACGACCTTACGTGTCACTGATTTCGTCACTATTAACTGGCCAAATAAGGACTTGCCATGTTTTTTTCGGGATCGCGGTAGCCCAGGGATAGAGCGTTGGACTACTGACCGGGGGGTCCGGGTTCGATTCCCGCGCAAGTGTGTCTGGGCACCTGCAGCTCCATCCAAGCTTTGTGATCTTTCAGGTGCCATATCTTCCTCGTAAACCATAACCGGCACATGGAAAGGATCTGGCATCCCCTACCCTGATGTGTGAATTATCACACGCCGTCGGGCTTAGTACAGGGTGAACTCTACCCATCACCTACCAAACTGACCTTCTGGTTGATTACTGTGTTATGCTTCCTCGACGACAAACATGGAGGAGGATTTAAAGAGAAAGCGAATGCACGTGAGCATCGAAAATAATTCTTTCTCCATTCCTATTCACAAGAAATTTCAGAGGGAGCTCAAGAATGTCTTCAGACTGCATGGATGTGTATATATATATATATATATATATATATATATATATATATATATATATATATATATATATGTATATATATATATATACACACACACACACACACATATATATACTCGTGTGTATATATATATATATATATATATATATATATATATACAGACATGCCAACTTTCAAAAATGAAAAATCGGGAGATTTTTAGAAGTGTATCACGAAGTAATCACTTTTAATTACCACAATATTTGCATGGCACCTTAATCCCTTTATGACACTTTGCCAATTTTTAATGAATGTCACACTTTATTAACATGTTAAGCTAAGTACACAATTTGAACAGTTCATCAAGAACGTAAGAAGGAAAAATCGGGAGTCTCCCGCTTAAATCGGGAGAGTTGCATATAGCATATAATATATATGCTATATGCGGGCTGTGCCCGTATGAGTTTACCTACAGGAAGGAAGAAGGGTCTATTTCCATAATTATCACAGGAATTCTACCAATAAAACGTACGTAGGTTCCATGCTACTTGGCAACTATAAGATATGTTACGTATTGCGTAGAGTTACCGCAGCCAAAACTCTTTTTGTCCCACATTACTTTCTTCTTTGGTATCTCACAATTCATTCCATCACCACAATTCCACAACCTCTCAATATTTCCTACGTCCTCTTTTATGTCTTCGTTGAAATTCACCTAAACATTTTCCCTCACCAGGGGTAAAACTGTTGTATATTTAGAAAATACATTAAATTTATTTAATATAACATATATCACATAATTTTACATATTTAATATTCATTAATAACAAATACGATATAATGAATATTAAATATAGCTTTCTTTGTTGATCACACGGCTGGGCACTGCCATTCAATTTTGTTTGCCTGCTGTCTGATTGACCGAGTGACTACCAAGAGAGAAAGAAGCTCACATAGGGCCGGCCCAACACGCAACAGTTCAGTTGGCTAAATAAATAGTTTTGTGTTTCTCCTCAAACGGAATTCAACAGAAGATTTGGGCGATCGATTGGGTTCGTACAGGTGTGTGAACGAGTCCGATTAAATTGCAACCAAATTCCTCGACAGCAGTGAAGGACTTTGGCGTTCACTAAGGGATGTCTTCGTCAAGACTAATAATGTAAGAATAATATTACATCACAATTGCTTTCAGCTTTATTATGTTGCACTTTTTACTATTTGAAGTGTATGGTTTTCCTATAAATATAGAAGTTTCTCAACACTGAAAAAAATTCCAGGCTAGAATTAAGCTCGTGATTTTCAACTACTCCGCAAAAAAACTAATACTTTACTTTTGCCGCATTTTTCATTCTATTATCCTTCACTGTTACAAAAAAATGACATAGAACTTAGCCTGAATCGAATTGTTATCTCCGACTAGTAGGATCTGTCGTTTAAGATGAAGGGCTGAGAATACTTTCGCGCGGAAGAATCCAAAAGAGAAATAAAATGGTGGGGATATCCATCCTCACACAAAAACCGATAAAACCTCTTCATAAATTAGTGAAATTTCCCTTTCAAAAAGCGACTTGCACATTTTCCCTCTTCGAATATGGGCAGCACAGATATTCCTTTTGGAAATCCCGTGTTTAAGGCAAACAAAGAGCTGGATAACTGCAAATGTGCGCGTATCTCAGTTGACTAAATATGTCGTTGCATTTATTTTTACAAAGGAAAACTACGGTTGGGATTACAGCAGCGAAAAACCGCAATTCTATCTCCTCCTGAGGGAAACGATGACGGCTGACAGGACCTATGTTTGTGTTCTGGATCTGTTTTCCTTATTCCGTGATATCCCTCAACCTACATCCGGTAAAGTCATTCGAAAATACAAAGACTGAAGAATTAGTGGCCAGTGAAAACCCCAGTACTTGAAAACCAAGCATTCACTCACCTGGCATTCTCGTTCTACTCGGCAGAAAGGTCGCCAAAGAGATATCAGCATGACTGCGATATCGGTTTTTCGCAGTAAAATTAAAAGTGCGCTAGAGTTTCCGTGTGTGAAATTCAACTAATAAATCACCTTCATTCTGTGACATTTGGCATTAGAAATTCTATGCACCTATAAACCTCTACAAAATTTTATTGCTCCCTCACCCTCAATAGATTTATAATTTTGAAACCCTACACCCAAATAGGATAACTTGAAGGATAATCCGCTTTTTTTAGGTTTGTACGGCATGTCTCTTGAAATTCAAGTTTTTTTTATTCGAACATATTTAAGAAATTATCTCTAGGAATGCTAAAGAGAAATACTGGTAAACTATCACCATGTTAACAGAATAAAATACACAGTTCAATTTTCAACTCACTGAAGTGTTAAAAGGCAACCCTGGTCTATTCAATTTTCAGGTGGAGTAAAATGCAGTCGGAGGAACATGCTCATTATGGTCAAAAAATGAGATCATTTAAAAATAAATCAAAATTAATAATTAAAAACTTTAAAGCCTTTCAAATTTTCCAAACCCTAATGCTCACAATTTCACCATATAAATACGATTAATTTGAAAAAGATTTTCGTCTGTGACTTAAACGCTGAGAACAAAATTGGTAACAGCTAAGCTGGATAATGTTGGAGAGAAAAATCTCGACAAAAGATCAGTGAATGAAAATGAATCAAGAATGGCTCTTTATTTCAATATAAATTATTTCTCCCCAATATCATCTTACACACAGTGTTTAGAGCATGACAAGTTTGCAATTAGAATCGCAACTCATGGAAATCTTACCCTAGTAGGAGGAGGCATTACTCACTGATTTGTATAAATTTCCCCTCCATGAGCCTTCCACAAACTCAAATAACTTCCGCGAAAATTACTTTAACGCAGTCATCTGCCGATGAGCATCGAAATGCAGAAATTTCATGGTGTAACAATCATACGCCTTGAGCTTTGCGGTACACTTAGCGTACGAAACTTTACGATCAGTCCTGATATACCAATCAGAAATATACACGTACGTTTTTTAAAACATTTAAACGATTACGCGATGTCTTAGTTCCCATAGGACTATATCGCTACGAAGAACCGTTTAACATATTTCCATACCCTTAACATATCATATTAAAATAAATAGTGTATCGGTTCCACGTACTTTCCACCTCCCTTCGCTCCGGCCAATATTGTCTTTTTTCCTCTCTCTTTCCCGTTAAATCTCTTTTCCTCCGAGTGTTCTATCGCTTATCAACATCTACATAACATCCACTTTTCATTCCCTCTTCCAATTTCTCCCGAGAAACTTCACTCCTCCCATATCTAACCCAAAGGTTCAGAACCAAAGAGCACTAAGCGACATATCAAAGTATTCAATTGCCATTTCTTCGTTTTATTACCGAGTCATTAACTCCCTCCTTGGAAAATTATTGTCTTCCTAATTCATAGCCTCGAAGTTCTGTTAATTGTGGTCTAACATCTCTAATTATTACAAATGCTCTGCCTGCTCTAATATATGCCCTTCTTCTCAGCTGTATCACCTAGCCTTTCATTTTGTAGAGGGTCTAATTACTTTCGCTTTGTTCTCATTTACTACTGGCCAGTTGAAAAGATACACTAGTATGAAATACATTAGTAAGAGATCGAAAGTAAGTGAGATGTGAAGAGCATGCAGATGGACATGTAATGATTTATCTTCATCCCATACCTCTTGTATTAGTGCGGTGGCAAGTGTATTTCCTTCCCATAGCTTCCCATACCGAGGGCCCGAGTTCAAATCCCGGCGGTGGCACTATTTGTCAGCAGTCTCTCGATCCCCCAGGTACTACGTGGAAAGCACTTTCAAGAGGAGTACGCGGTCCGTGGGATGGGACGTTAAATCGAGGAGCCCTTGGCACTTATCGTTATTATGAATTAGGCCAACCTCGACGCCAGGTTTCTCTTCACCCATTCCCTGAAAATCTGCACTATATAACTACTAAAAACCCATACTTCTAACACTGACTCTGAAACTTCTCAACAATAACTACAATCCATTGGCTGAATGATGAGCTATAGCTTGATCTAAACATAAGCAGTCCTGTGGTGTCATTTTTCCCTATCAACCGTTTTCCTACCTCTCTTACCATTTTCTACGTAAGTATATTAAAAAGCACTGGTGCTAACGGGTGTCCGAGTCTCACTACGCTGCCTATCAATTCCAATCCTCACTCTCTACCAGCTACTCTTACTTCGGCAGTCTTTAAGAGTCCTTCGAAGGCCCCCAAAAACTTACACCGTATAAAAAGAGACGTTTCAGGCGTGATATGGTAGAATATCATGATTAATAAACCGGTCGCATTAATTTTATTTTGTGGAAAATTGCTATTTTTAATTAAACTTACACCGTTATCAACTCTCTCCTCCTCCTCCTCAATGATACTTGACATTATATCCAAGAAAATACGAGATACTATTCTTGAAGGCGCCAAACAGCTCTTCGCTACCGACCAAAGATCGACAAAAGGGTATTAAAGCCAAATATCTGTCGTGATGAGTCTTGATGTCGTGCTGATTGGGAGCCCAAGTATTGGAGGAAGATGATGTACCGGGGGGAGTCGGTAAAAGCTAACACGAAGGTGAAAACAATAAAAGTTAACTAACATATTTGGGACATTGGTGAATTTGGGATGGAATTGGTGAAAGGATATCCACCACGGTTATTCACAAATCTCAAGGAAACAAACGAGCACCCACACGTGCCTGGAAATGAAAAATGTCTAGTTCGAATTAAGCGCTCTTCCAAGGAATAACGTAGGATGGGTTAGTATCACTTCATTTTTCTGGGGAAAACTGCCTATGAATTTCTACGGAAGAACACGCCCTAAGGACACAACAGGTAAATATAATATTAAAAAATACAACAGATTCACATCACCGCCACCTAGGTGGGAAAAAAAATGAATCAACCGCCGAAGTACGGTCTAAGTACAGAGAATAAGAGTACAGAGTTGACTGCAGAGAGAGAGAGAACGTATATAGTTGACCTTCAATGTGATATCAAGGGCAAGTAATGCTGCGATCCTTTCAACTGCGACATTCTGATACAAAAGATTGGGCGGCATTGATGAAACAATATACACAAGTCATAGAACATATTATTGCGTGACATTTTGGATGTGGAATATTTTAGTGATAGTTTAGTGAGTTTGACAGTTTAGTTTTATTGAGAGTTGATTTCTTCGCTATTTGCGCAACAAAAATCAAATTTTTCACAAGTAGGATGTGTTTTTACTGCATTGCTTTGAACATAAGCATGGCTACATTTTGTGATCTAATACAGGGTGTATATTATATAGAGCATTCCAGATAAAGAATAATCTTGACATAGGAATACATTAAGTTTTAAACGTTACGAGAAAGTGGTGTTCGATTTTTCAGCCTATTTTATAATGGCATTGCACACAAAAAAAACATGAAAAGAATTAGCGCGTAGAGTTACGCGTGTCCGTTAAGCGAAATACTCCCACCTGTTAGAATCCGTGCACCTTTAGAGGTTCTCACTGCAAATCTTTCTTGCTTGCGGCCAACTTCCACTAATAACGACCGCCCTGCGGCCAAAACATGTGCTTGATTTAATTAACCAAGTCGGCAAGGGGGTATCGATCTCGGAGAGCGCTTTTGTGAAGACGAAGGTCGGCGGTAAGGGAGAAGGAGGGGAAAGCGGGGAAGAAATGTATGCAGGTCTGTTCCCACACGGTGCGCGTGCTTCGTACGCGAGTGACAGTGACAGCGAGTTGCTCTACTACAATGTCCTTCCAAATTTTTGTCATTTCCGTATCACTTACACAATTTTCAACACATCCGCCATTGCCTTCATAATTTACGTAAATTGCGTCATAATTTACATAAATACTTATCATCAATCTACTCCAATTTTTACTCAAACTAAAAAAAATTACTTTTTTAATGGTGAATATTAACATAAATTATTAAAATACAATTCCCCAGCACGCTTTAATTACAATGAATACGCGTGTAACCAATTGTGCATTTGTAACCACAAACTCAGCGGAATATGTCAATAAGTCAATAAATAACTCAAAAAACTGGATAGATGTAATAACAATCAGAGTAATTTCCGGAAATGTATTTCACTTTTCTACATAATCGACCTTTATATGCATTCAGACACTCATGCCATCTCTTTAAAAGTCCTTGATAACCGACAGCAAAGAAGTATTTTGTATGCTGACGCAGCCAACGAGTATCCTCTTGGACTAGGACATCACCATTTTCAAAACGTCGGCCACCCAAATAATTTCCTAGGGGCCCGAACAGATGAAAATCACTGGGAGCTAAGTTGGGACTACAGTGGATGTTCCAAGCGTTCTCAATGAAATGTTCGTAACAGCTCCTGCGTTTGTCTTCCTGACGTTTGCGACTTATCCTCGTACTTTCACATTAAGGGGAAAAATTAATGTTCAGCCGCAACGACTTCCACGACTTTGCTGTACGAAGCATTTCACATTAATTTCCTTCAGCTAAACAAGTGCTCATTATTTTTGTATGACGCCCTCCTGCATTTACCGTCTCAAGGGACCCCCTCCAGCACGGTATTTGGTAAACACCTAAATACCCAGTTACTCTAATCAATCCTTGCTATAATTTGCCATTTCCAATTACCCCTCTCTCTCATTTTACGGCTTCGATTAAAATCTTTCGGAAAAAAGCTCCCTGAATGTTACCTTTAATTGTGGTGTGGAAGACGAGAAATGAGGATAGGACACACTTTCTGGAACAGCATCATAAGTAAATGTTTGTAATGTAGTGACATTTTAAGGTAAAATAAAGACAATTAGGTATCAACGAGGAAATGATTTTTTTTACGGTTCCAATGTCTACTAAAGTCGAGATCGCGAATTTTGCGAGGGGAAATGGATTTATTCCGTTCGCCAGTTTACAGGGTTCGTCCGGAAAATAAGTGTACTGAGCTCAGAAAAAAAAATTTATTGCACTTCTACATATCTTAAGCTAATATTCCTCAAAATAGGACCCTTGTGAGTGGATACACTTGTTCCAGCGGCGTTCCCATTCCTGGAACGCTCCCGCGAAGGCATCATCGGGAACCTCTCGAAGACACGTCGTCACGGCCTCTTTGACGGCGTCCAAAGTCCCGTATCGCGTTCCTTTCAAACTCCTCTTTATCTTCGGGAACAGAAAGAAGTCCGGTGGTGCCAAGTCCGGGCTGTAGGGCGGGTGCAGCAGCGTTGCCACGCCGTGCTTGGCCAAGAAGTCCGACACGACAAGCGCGGTGTGAGACGGCGCATTGTCGTTATGCAGCCGCCAGATGTTTTTGATCGCTGGCCGGACGCGGGCGACTCGTTTTCGAATCCTGTCGAGCACTTGGACGTAAAATGCAGCATTTACAGTTTGTCGTTCAGGTACAAATTCGTAGTGGACGACTCCCCTTTTGTCAAAAACGACAATGAGACAATCACACTTATTTTCCGGGCGAACCCTGTATTTCCCTTAACTTCACACGCATTGATAGCAATATTTAAGTTTAGAATTATTTACTCAGCATTAAAATGGATAAGAACACAAGATGTGATCAAAAAAAGACCGAACTGATTTTATTCTGCGCAAACCGTTCAACAGATCGAAACGAGACACAGTGCGCCATTTAGCGAAACATACGACAACTAAAACGAGATGTGTTGCGTTTGTTTACGTGGAGTCGTTACGCAGCAGCAGCGGTACATGTCTTCACCTGTTCGTCGCCGCGTGCAACGGCAGCAACGAAGGAGGAGCAAGAGGAACAGCGTGTGTACGTGAAATTCTGTTTCAAATTAGGCAAAAGTGCTACGGAGACATTTGGAATGATTCAGCAAGCCTTTCCTAATGAAGCTATGAGTCGAAGCCGGTGTTTTGAGTGGTACAGTCGTTTTAAATCGGGTAGAACCTCGACAGATGAAGATGCGGGCAAATCGCCGTTTAACTGCTAGGGAGATAGCCGAGAAAGTGAACATAAGTTTTGGTTCCTGTCAGACTATTTTGACAAACATTTTGGGCATGACGCGCGTCGCATCAAAATTCGTCCCGCGGGTGTTGACTGATGAATAGAGACAAAAACGCGTGGACATTTGTCAGGAACTCCTGTATCGAGCCAATGCCAACCCGGAGTTTTTTAAAACCATCGTAACTGGTGACGAAACCTGAGTTAACGGTTATGATGTCGAGCCAAAGGCCCAGTCTTCTCAGAGGAAAAGTCCTCATTCTCGGCGACCAAAGAAAGCTCACATGTCCCGGTCCAATGTGAAGGTCTGGTGTGTTTCTTCCATTGTCAAGGGCTTATTCATTACGGATACGCCCCTCAAGGTCAAACCGTCAACAAAGATTTCTACTTACAAGTTATGAAGATGCTGGGGGTCGTAGTGAGCCGAAAGAGGCCGGACATGTGGAGACACAATATATGGTGCTTCCACCACGATAACGCGCCGGCTCAGACGGCACTGATGACTTTTTCATTCCCGAAGTTCCCCACCAATACGAATGACACAGCTTCGAGGCAGTCCCGCAGATATTTCGCACGTGTAACTCTCATGTGTGTCTCCAGATATTAAGAGGGAGCCACAAATATTTGCATGGTCCGCTCTGCTTATATTTACCACGCCAAGGCAAAAGGTATGGTGGGATTTCTTACCCCGGAAGTGCGTTACAGGACATTTTCTTCAAATTCAGTTCGAGAGCCCAATCCAGACGCCAAGGATTAACTTTGGCGAGAGCACTTGAAAGGGCTTCATGGTGCGTTTTATCAAATATTATCAGACAATTACAACCTACTGTTGCCGGTTATTTTTTAATGAACGTCATAACTACACAGAAATTTTGTTGATGATACGTTAGGTATATTAAAATATGAATTTGCTCATAAGAGAATAAAAAATGCAGGCATACAGATGTACTGTTTACCAAATTGTTGCATAGAAGTGCAGCTTGGGTGTGTCAAGTTGAGTATAAATATCGAATGAGTATGGGATACTTAAGGTGATTTTATGGCAAACAGGAAAGACAGGATACGTAGGATACGAAAGAATGTGGATTGAATTCGCCAAGTATTGATTGACAGATCTCAAATGAGTGTGCTTTTGTCATGTCAAAGGGATAGATAAGTCGAGTCATCAAAGTATTATGCATGAAAAGAGAGTGAGTGATCCGATAGAGATGAAACGGTAGACCTAGAAATCCATAGTAGAATGTGGTCCAAGAGTACCATGGGTAGGGAAATTCTAAGTTTCAGGAAAGGAATGAAAGGTATAAAACGACTTTTGAATTTCGCAGCAATTTCAAAACTATGCAAATGGTAGTATGAAATAAATTTGCAACAAGTACGATGAATGCAGCAATGATTTATAAATTATGCAGAGGACAGCATGAAATATATGTGTAACAAGTATGATTAAGTTTCCTTCCGCAACTTTAAATCAGGATTTCCTAGGCATTACCTACTCTGAACATGAGAATGACCGTTAAATTTAGGGTGATTACAATGACTGGTTACTAAACTTTTAAATTTTGGATGATTCGTTCAAACCTAATCAATTAATTATAGGGGAATAAAGGAATGATATTGTGATATGTAGCGATGGATTACGTCCATTTGGTCACGTTTGTCGGCCACGCTCGTCTTTGGAACATGGGGGTGGCAGAGGGAGCGGACGCTCCTCCTCCCATCTTTTTTCCGAGACCAGAGCGTCCATTCCCTCGATCCGGATAATGGGAAACCCCGCGTAAACAAAAGGAAGCGACGGCGAGCTGCTTTCAGGGTCACGAATTGACAATTCAATATGAAAAGGGTTCCTGGCTTGAAGCAGCGTCAAATCACAGCCTACGCAATTTTTATAAGCACGTAATGGTGGACTGGTTCACCATTCACGGGTGAATCTTGGCACACACCAAGGACGTTAATGAGCTTCCGAAAAATTAATAACAAGACCATCACGTGGCGTTGGCTAATGTGCGACTTCTACCAGGAAGTATTTTAGTGTCTATAATTTTAGAGACTACTTCAGCGCAAATTTAATTAAATTTCATTAATTGTCGTTGTATGTTATTTTATAACATCAAATGTGTTTCTTAATGAAGTTTTATTCCAGTCCAGATCAACGGACGTTTCGTGGTAAACTCCCATCTAACGCACATCGGTATTTGTCAGATTTTGATAAAACACTAATTTTAGTTTTTCGAAAAGAAAACCAATGTTCCACGTGATTGTCAAGATCCACCGGTGATCGTCGATATTCACCTACATCCAGTCATATATCGATCGTACACATACACTGGATGAATTAAGTTAATGCCTGATTTCATATCAAGAAAACTGACAGAAATGTAGTGGCATCACCATGTTTTACTTATTGTCCAACACTAACTGTTTTCCAATTTGTATCTTCCAAATATTCCTTCGCATAAAAAGAGGGAGTGGAATTAGCTGTTCTTGTTTGAATACGGGAAACGTCGAGCGATTAATTAATGTGATTTTCCGTTTCCGTTCTAGTCTAAAATTACAAGTCACAGTTTGCAAGTCATTGCAACTTGTGCATAGGAAATTTCCTGGTGATAAAAATTGGTGCAGCACTTTTTACTTGCCTATATCACATATTTTATGCATTCGAAAGTTTTGTATTACTTTTAAGACTGTTGTCAGAAAACACTTTAAAATCGACCTCAAGAAACGAGCTGCCGGTGGACTGACTTACTAAACGACCCCCAAATGGTAATGGATAAAAGCGATACTCGGCATTTTCGGACGAGGAACTAGTTCGAAGAATTCTGTTCAGGAATCTGGAGCAGATCATAATGCTGTGATGAGTGAAATAACTTGTAGTCAAATACAAAGAAGGTAAATTGGAAAATGAGGGAGCACAGAAAATATAAGTAATCAAAAATATGGAGAAAATGAAGAAGAATCTACAATAAAATATTAGAAATAAAGTTGTGTAAGTAAGCTCATTTCCAGCCTTGTCATAGAGTACGTGGTGATTCATAAAGGTAAAATGCGAGATAAAGGAAAAGAGATACCAGGTTCGTGAGAGCATCTTGAGAAAGGAAAAGTACACTGCTTGTATTATTTGGAGATGACAAACAGGTTTGGACATTTGGAGACAACATACACACCTGTAAGCTATACTCGGAGATAAGAAAAAAGATTTGGATAATAATAAGAACAATATAAAATGAAATGAGAAATTAAAACCTAAAAGTAAAGAAATGTAACGAAAAGATAACGGTCTATTGCCGAAACATTGAGGATAATATTCAAATAAATCCAAGAAAGGGCAACTTGACCAAAGGAAATAAAAGGGAGATAATATAGAGAATGGCCATAAGTTAAGTAGACTGTCCATCGGGAAGAAAGCCAACCGACGGCAGAGAGAAATGGCGTGGTCACGAGAAAGCGGTTCATAAAACCTGTACCGACGCGGAGTTAAATTATCTAAGGGTGTATGACATGCCGCTGCAACGGCTGCCGATTAGTAAGATTAAGAGAGACATAGAAAGTGTGGCACTGACAAAGAAAGATGAAAATAAAATGGATAGACCGAGTTACAAATAAAATTTGAAGAAATTACGTGGAAGAGAAAGGAAATTAAATGGACATATACATTAGAACAATGGTCTTAAAATATACCACATCGGGGAAAACTACAGAGGAAAGCAAATGATTAATTACGAGAAGCAAATGGTTGAACTGCTCGGCCACTCATCTCTTTGATTTTCATTCCTGATTTTCCTAACATCACGGAATTTGACCAAGCATTTGTTTCTAATCCATCCCTCATCGTTTCAAAACTGATTGGAACATCATCCGCGAACGCGAATCCCCATACAATATCCCCTTTCCGAATATCAAATTTCTGACTTCGACAGATATGGGATGAGAATCAATATAAATAAAACAAAGGTTATGCGGTTTTCCAGAAAGATAAAAGGCTAAGCTAAACATTAAAATAGGAGGGCACAAACTAGAGCAGGTGGAACAGTTTACGTAACTCGGAAGTGTTTTGGACCAACACGGTCAAAGTAGTAGGGACGTAAAGAGAAGAATTGCCTTAGGCAATGAAGCTTACACAAGGAGGAGGGAGTTGATAACAGGGACGTTGAGTAAGGATTCCAAGAAACTGCGGGATATGCAGCGACAGTAACTTTTGTCATCCACTAATATGCATTACAATGCAACAATTTTAGTTAGAACGTAACTACGTTCCATGTCAAAGTTTTGACGGGCCTTTTCTTAACATCCTTACTCAAAATAGTGCAACAATTTTAAGAGTGTAAAAATCATTCGCCTTGACCAAATGATTTTTACACTCTTAAAATTGTTGCACTATTTTGAGTAAGGATGTTAAGAAAAGGCCCGTCAAAACTTTGACATGGAACGTAGTTACGTACGCCACGGAAACATGGTCACTGAAGCAGGAGGATAGACGTAGATTTGGAGGCTTTTGAAATGTGGGTGTTGAGAAGGATGGAGAAGGTGAAATGGAGTGAAAGGAAAACAAATGAGGAAGTTCTAGGTATGGAGTGCGAGGAGAGGGGATTTTTGAGAGAAATTATAAGGAAAAATGGATGAAAAGCATATTGATTGGCAGTGGGATGTTGAAGAATGTAATAGAAGGGAGAACGTTAGGCTAACGCGGAAAGGGCAGGAATATGATAGGGGTGTTTAACGGGATGAAGGGAGGAAAGAAGTATGCAGGGAAGAAGAGGGACTTGTACAGTAGCATGTTGGGTTGTGATTAGTTAGGAGATATTTATTTTGTAGTTGTGTCCATCACAAGCCTACCTTATTTATTTTCCAGTTTACCTAACAAATAAAAATCCCCATTTCGAACATCAAATTTCTGACTTCTACCAAAATAGTGAGGCCTTATCCTTCTTTTTTCCCCGGACTGTTGCCGACAATGAGTAACTCCTGATTTTCACGACACCGTAGAACACGTTCGCATGAGGAAATACGTGGAAACGAAGAGACCGGCAAATACCTACTCAACAAACAGATACCACAAACCGATTCTCGAACTGATAACTTTGATGATGATCTAGAAATGAATAATCCGGGCGTCACTAATACATTACCCTGACATCAAAAAGCCAGGATCGAGCACTGAAGATCTGCAATCAACAAGGGAATGTTACCTAGGAACAACTGAGCTGTCGAAAAAGTCATGTGAAAACTGGCATAAAGTTTACTCGAGAATTACTTCGATTAGCTGTAAATTATTCATGATCCATTTTCCTTCGACTAAGTAATTAGAATTCGGGACTGGAAATCGGATTGCAAGAATTCAACCTTATACCAATATTTTTTTTATTCGATAAAGATGCGAAGCGAAATTCAAAATTGCGAGAAGCTACATTGAAGACCACCCCTGCCTTTATCATCATGCCTTTGAAAGAGTCTAAATATTTCCCGCCAGATCACCGCAATTTATAGAGATATTACATAGAGACAATGACTAACTTAAAGAGAGTCTTTCCTTTGTTAACCAGACACGCAAAACCCAATTGATTTCACCAATGGCTGGAACAGAATTCAACCCTTCTGTAATCAAATATTTAGTGATACGTTGGAAAAACTCCGGAAAGTTGTCATTAATTATTAAAGTTAATCATCTCGACCTCCTTCAAAACAAAAACTTTCAGGGATGTCTCCCGTACTCTATATGCTCATACCAATCATGCGCAAACATATACTTAGATATTAATAAATGTGACATGCAAAAAGTCGTTTATGATAAGTTCCATTTTCGAAAAGGCTACGCATGTTACCCTAGTGGAACACATTATTTCTAAGCTCGTAAGTTTGCTTTCTAAGTTGAACAAATGAACCCAATAAAAGGCAAACCAAAGGCAATTAATTTTTTCGTGTATTGAAAGCGGAAAGACTAAAAAGACTTCGTATGCCTCAAGGAAATGAAAGTTATAAATCCCGATGCCTGTATCGAATAGACGGAGTGTAATACCACTTAACACACCCTTTCAATTGAATTGACGCCACTGGTAACAAATATCGGTTTCTTGTAACAAAATGCATCTTAAATTCATGGCACAGCCCAAATTTTTATTTATATGCGATATAGCATTGAAAATTATAAGTATCAATTGCTACACGGAGTATTCCTTGCTAATTTTGGAAATGAAAATGTATTTTACCGTAAATCATGATTAATTTGATTAAAGGTATTTTACGTTGCTACGGTAAACAAGTAAGATATAAAATGTGAAGTAAAATATGTAGAAATTGCAAATGTCATGCGCAATTTGTTTATGGATTTCGAAACAAACAAAATACTTAAAAATTAGGGAAAATTATGATTTTCATTCAAGAGCTTTGTTAAATGTCCATTCTATCAAACAATTGTAGATATAAGATTGTGATGATTACAAAGCCTCCATAGGTTCCGTCAGCTTAATTTATAAAATCTTGACAGCACAAATCCACTTCCCGTTATCATGCGTCGAATAAACTTGATGGGAGTAATTTAGATTTAAATCCATAATCTATCAAAGATAATTTTTATTTGAATTTACCGTGAACATTTCGTGACCTAACCACTACTCCGAAATAGAATCTAAAAATAAGGTATTGTTAGCACGCATGTTTCTTAATAAATATAGGCACTCAGCGGGTAACTCACATCGAAAGTTAGTCAAGATTAAAGTTTCGCGCCAAACTAGTAAATTTCACAATGAATGCATCGTGAGCATCGAAATGAAACCATTTCCCCGTGGAAATTCATTGCTGTGACGGGCGGCGTCCATCTAGACTGTAGTTCGTCTACCCTTCCAAGTACAATGCTTTGGTACCAACGGCATTGAGAATACATTATCATCGATTGTGAGGATTGCTCGGTAAGTACTGACACCACTCATATCACACATGATATTGTTAATGTGCACATTATTTAATGTCAACACCTGAAGGCAAAACCAAAAATATATACTTAGATATAACAAAAATAACTACCCTATATTATTCAAAATAAAATTTCCTACTCTATAAAAGTTTGAAATTCGAAATGTTACGTATATTCTTATATTCGTACATACGTATATGATTTAATAGTTTCATGGCTGTTTTGTTATTTCTTTTTGTCCTTTGTTTTCTTCTGATATTCCTAATATGCATTTGTACAAAATTAGATATATTTGTTTTTGTACGTATGCAGATATACCTCAAACTTCCGGCGAAATGTACTTTAATGCATGACCGTTCTGCCCTTCTTTAACCCGACTTTGATCCATGGTGACAATTTTCCTGCCAGAAACAAGGATAATAAACCATGTCACGAAACTGGGGCAGGTTCGCCCTCCAACAATTCTAGACGGAAAAAAACACGTGAGGCAGAACTGCTTACCGCAGTGGACAAGACAATTGGGGCACCGAGCCGACGGGCACAGAGTGGGCGCCGGTGGTGGTTACTCGCAAGGGTCCATGCATGACCGCGAACGTGCCTTTTTCCGCGGCTCGCGAAAGTGTCGATTAAGGGGAAGCCTGCCCCGTCCCCTCTCGAAAAAGACTTCCGACAACGGGAACGCGAATCCGGACTAACGCCAAGATTTCCCACGGTCGATGAAATGGCAAAGGGTTGGAAGACCATAGATAAAACGCGGAATTTTGTAATGTGTGCCGGGAATGAATAAGGAAAAAATGAGAAAGAAGATTATTACATGGGGGTGAAGCCCTTGGAATGTGAGGGGCTCCTGACCCTCCCTCCTTGAACCCTTGAAAACTACAGAGCGGCACTCATTCCTCCTGCCGTATCGCTGAGCCATGGCCACCGTTGTCGGGCTGCTTGGAGCGCGACCAAAATGGACGCACCACGTGCTCACGTGTTGAGCGAACAGAACGAGAGGAAGGCCACGCGACCAATCGTCAGACGGCTAACGCGACGCGCCAATGAGCGCTGACGAGGGACATAACGGGGGTTAACGGCCGGACGCTTGGAATTCATTCGAGATATCTGAAATTTGATTGTGGCAATGGCTAACACCCAGTTCCTTCCGAATCATGCCCGTCGATAAGACGGGTGGCGGGGAAATTTCACCGTTCTACCTCGGCACAGAACACTTCACTATATCTTAAGATCAATGGTGCATCCAGGACAATAAAAAATCCATATGACTGCAATATTTCTTTTAAATTTCACCAAATTTTTTATTTTAGCCTTAAGCTGAGAAAACTAAATTAAATATTCATGAGCAGGAAATAAACAAGAGCAGGTGGAGTAGTTTATGCATTTAGGCAGTATTTTTGAGGAAAAGGGCCATTTTAACGGGGACATTTTGAGAAGAATTGCATTAGTGAAAGAGGAATTTGCAAAAAAAGAGAACCGATGATGGGTAAAATGGGTAAAGATATGACAGAAATATTAGTAAAGGCTTTAGTATGGAGTTCATTGCTTCATGAATGTAGGACTTGGGTCTTTGAGGCAAGAGGATGAATGTAAATTGTTGGTTTTTGAGATGAGCATTGCTGAGATTGGAGAAAACAATTTTGACCAAGAGAAAGACAAACACTGAGGTTTTAAATACGGTGGGCAAAGAAGAGGATATTAATGGATGACATCAGAAGAAGGCAGTGAAAGTGGTTGGCAGAAATTAATGGAGGGTACTGATATGTTGAAGACCATGATAGAAGGAAGACCATTGGGCAAGGAGAGTAGAGGAAGGAAGAGAACATGCTTTTCAGATAGCATGAAGGCAGACAGTGATAATGACTAAATGAAGAATAAAATGGAAAATTCCCATGATACTTAGTAATATATACTTGCTAGCAACTGTCCAAAACCTACCTTAAAAATTGGGATAGTGCTCATATTGACTGAAACCTTAAGAATCTAGTCCATTTGGATAAATATTAATAGATATAAGGAATAAATACACATGTGGTAATAATAATTTCAGACAAAATTGTGAACTAGGTAAATCCTACATGGAAATATTGTTTTGGACAATTCAATATATTAGATTAATCATTTCTGAAATGCTGTAAAATATATTACCATAAAGAGTAGCAAAGGAATATGTTTCTTTAAAAAGTAAAGATACATATCTCTTCATGCATTTTAGTTTGTACACATTTTCTCATAAAGTTAGTTTCCATCAACCACTTTCTTTAATCACATTATCCAATGCTCCTACACCAACTCCTACAGAATCAAATAAGCTATTATTTGCAATTAATTTTTGAATTCTCTGATGTTCCTCCTTTCTTACTAATACATGTATTTCTCCCTATATCTATTTAATCAGGAATACCAAAGATCTTAAAAATAATTTTCATAACCATGTTGATGCTAATGGACAGACAACCAATCACGGAGGAAAATTTATTTAACTGCCGAAAAAAATTTCATTGCAAAAACCTAAAATGTTTTTGCAACATTGAATGTGAGAAAAACAAATTGAGAAAAGTGAAATTTTCCACTTCAAGTAAAAAGCATTCCAATAGATTTATCATTTATGGTCAACAGAATACTTTCTAAAATAGCTCGTTCCATCGTTCTCCATTGCCAAGTGTTTCATGTTTTCATTGCCTCTATTTGCAGTCTTCACTCTCAAGTCTACGCAATAAAAATACTAAACTGGATAAAAAATCCAGCGGAAGAATGACATAGCCAAAAACAATTTTGTAAATTATCCATGAATTAACAACATTCCAGATTACTCGAAAAAGTGCACATCATAATTTTTAATCTACAATTTTTATTCTGTTAATTGATACAGCTTGTCATTTAGGTTTCCCAACCCTTTGTTGTAGTGAACTGTAACTAGGGTTGAGGATTAATGATAACAAATATTCACATCTGTTTGTAGTGAAAGGGAGTGACTAAGTCTGTTGTACCAGGATTAAGTACCTATGTTATTGGAGAAAACAATATTTTCCGGTGACTACATACGTGGCTCTAGAACAAACTTGTGTCAACAAGGCATAATAGTACTCCAAAAATTTACTATTACATAAAGACCACATGTGTGTTAAAGGAAACTCGACTGTTGGCAAATTTAATCAATGGGTAGTAATAGTGAAGTGTGGAGATGAGGTAGGGGATGAGGGAGAGCTAAGGTTTGAAAAGGGAAATGTTAACTCGGAGGGCTCGATTGCTCACAGGAGAATCACACAATAAAGGGATATTCAGGCCCAACTACATGTCAGTGGCAATTACACTGTGCCCAAGCAGAACAAGACATAGCGTGGTCACCAAGGTAAGGATGTAGTGTGCCAAAAGGTAAGGATAAGTTGCCAGGGATGAAAGGAGAGAGAAAAAAAAGGAAGTTTTCAATTCCATTTTGATGGAAAGGTCATCTTTGTCAAGTTTGTTGGGCAGCCAGGTAATTGTTTGAATCCTTTCTTACACATGACAAAATTCATTATTACTTTAATAGGATGATTTAAACCATCTTTAGGTTCGCACACTGCATCTGAGTATGGAAGAATTTGGCAATAATATCCTAGCAAATGTGCAACGTACCACAGCTTGAAGCCAAATAGAATAGGTTTCCCCAGAAATGATCACCGATCCAATAATCAACACGTTTCCAGTCCCATAACATACACCTTGTAGCACAAGATTTGAACCACTTTCACATATCTCATAAGTCAATAACAATAACTGAAGCAAGAAAGAGCCAATTTGAATTAAAAATCAACTAAAAACTTAAAAATAATTAGAATATTGCAAATACAAGGCTCAGTACATACATGTGACTGTGGATTCATGTCACCCATATTTACATAAGTTCTCCGAAATAAGAGGTTTACTGTATAAACATTTCAATCTAAGAATATTTCATAGGATATTTGATACTCTGTGATGTATATTAGGACTTCATAAGAGATTTTAGGGCCAGTCTTACGACTCACTGTTAGAGCCATTGTTAAATTTTAACAACTTGGCAAGGATAAAATGTATATTGTAAAGCTTTGTGCAAGTAAAAACCTAATCACAGATTGCACTTCACAACTCATTGGATTTTCAATTGCAGCATACTTTTTAACAGTTTGCAATGAGCAGAGTAGAAGAATAAGTCTGCACACTACCACAGCAGGATATGAGTGAGGGACAGTACCTACTAAGTGTAGGGACATTTAGATACCAAGAGGAAGGCTCTATGGAAAGTTACTTTCTCGTAGGCCCTCATATCATGTTAATAGAAGTTTAAATGTGGGGAATGAAACTGATAATGAATATTCAAATATATTTTAAAGAAGCTGTGGGAGATATCATGACATGAACTTTCAATGGAGTTATCTCCTAACCCAACAATTTCAAAGTGTAAAAATCATTCTTTTTGACCAGGATTCAAACCATATGCCTTGATGTTTGAATGAGTCTTTCAGTTAGTTAAGTGCCTCAGCATCTCAACTGGTTAAAGCACTTGACCCGAGAACTGGATTTGAATCCCAGTCAAGGCCATAGATCTCTACACTTTGAAATTGTCGCATTGTCCAGAAACATTGTTAAAATAGTTAATAAAATTATCATTAAGTTAAATTCATAGTGATGCTGTGTAACGCCCTATGTTTCTGTTTTCAATGAATTGCTGACGCAGTAGGTACCTTTACTTTTAGGTTACAGCATCTCCATTAAAAAAAACATTGAGGTTGAACTACATCCAGTTTTTTGCAAACTTAAAATATCACTCCTGAAAGTAATCTGCTGTTTTGGCCATTGTGATGTCGCTCATAACTAAGAATTAAGGTATTTTGGTCACCAGAATGACCACCTACAGGAAGGACAGATGTTATCAGAGAACACCATGGCAACGACAACAGTGGCAATGCATGGACCATGTTCCAAATTATATATGAGGATGACTGCACATCTGATTACCTGACACAATCAAATGCTAACATCCAACGATGACACAGGCCTACAAAAAAATTTTTTTTTTTGTGCCGGGAATCTTTGTGATGATTTTAACTATATTTGTAGAGCTGAATCCAAATATGAAATCCGTTTTTATTTAACAGCTCTACTTTTTTAGATATGGCACATCTTACGATTAGTTGTTTTAATATTAGATATATTCCGGAAAATAATTTTCAAAGTTAAAGAAATCTATAAGTATACTAATTTATAACCACTCTGCGGTGTTCCTTTTATTTTCAATAAACTGTCAATAAGTTTTATGTATATTTCTATATTGTAGGCCAATGAGATAATTATTAATATAATATTCCCATATCATCATGTAGATTTTTTTACGTAAGTAACAGCATATCTATATCTTGAAAACTATAGCTGATAGGAAAAAACTAGTGTCATAATTGGATTCAGCACCCCAATTGTTCTTTAAATCAACATTAAAAGCTCCGGCACCAAAACCACTGTTGGCCTGTGTTATTAATATAATATTCCCATATCATCATGTAGAAGATTTTTTTACGTAAGTAACAACATATCTATATCTTGAAAACTATAGCTGTTAGGAAAAAACTAGTGTCATAATTGGATTCAGCACCCCAATTGTTCTTTAAATCAACATTAAAAGCTCCGGCACCAAAAACACTGTTGGCCTGTGTGATTTATATGTACAAGTATAATTTTTTGATGCTAATGAAATACTTAGCAGAATAACACCTGATGCTTATTCTCATTGCAGAAAAAAATAGATAATTGCCCACGAGCACCACTAAATTTTGTCCAGGGCTTGCATCTTGTATGGTAGCGGCATTATCAAAGCACATTTGTGCATTTATGTGATGGATTATAATATGATAGAAATTAATTATTTGACATTTTCATAGAATAATAAGTTAAAATAATTTATGTCACACAAATGAATTCATACTAAGACTACTGCCTTAAAAATTTCTGAACAAAGATTTTCTTATCCCAATTAATCAAGATAAGTATGCAGGAAATGTTCATCAAATGATTTCCATAAAACCAAGATAGCTTCATCCCTTATGCCTTGCATTCCAAGACATTTCTTCAGCTCATTCTTTCAAGTTTCATTTGCATTTGAAGAAAACTTTTCATCACTGCATTCAAGAGTAACACAGCTATTGCAGTATCAGAGTAATCCTTATTGTTCATTCAAGGAAATTCAAGAATACTTCAAAAGAACAATCACAACTTTTGCAAGATGCATGCATTTTCTATTTCTAACTTACATGTTTAATTATTATACTTACAACATTTCCAAACACCCCATCAAGTGTTCTACGCCTTGTAGGAATGACATCTGTGGTCTTGTTAGTAGGTTTGATGTTACGGTTGAATTTTGGGCATTCATGATCATCAATTAGCTATAAAAAATAAGAGAAAATGTTCACTAAGTTTCCATATATCTGTAAATTCATTTAATTAAAATATTTTTCATCAACATTTGTTAAGTAAGGATCAAGGTTGTTTCTTGGAATTTTAAGCATACCTGTACATGAGGTAAAAATTGAAAAGATCAACAGGACTGAGGAAGGACTAAGGTTTTGAAAGATTTGATGCAAAGATATCCGTTACATTAAGGTGGCTACGGAGATTGATTGATTAATTCACTTACCCTAGAAACATTCTGCAGTGAATGAGATCTCTTCATTGCTGAGGAACCAGGAGATGGCTCAAATTTAATTGGAGTGGTCCAGATGTCTGAAAAATAAGTTGGAATTCAACTATCAATGGATGATATCTAGAGAAAAGCTATCTTTTTCATGGCTTATCTCCACACATTTGTGAAGAGAAAATTTGCTATTATATCATTACTCTTCAGTTCACAGCTAAGTTAAGACATGCAATACTTGTAGTCATACAGTCATCGTCATACACATCTCTATTTGCCTAAAATACATAATATTATTAGAAAAATGAGAATGAGAATTCATGAGTTGTCATACAGATAACCTTCAATAAATATGAATCAGATATCCCATTAAATTAAATTAGTTCCAAATCTGTTCGTAAACAAATCATGGAAGATTGAATTATAACATGTATATTTTGAAAACAAGTTTTCAATTTTACTTGATAACCTTTTTTGTTTGAACCCTTATAACCATTCCCCCATAAAACATCTAAGGTGTACATCAATTTTATTATAACCATCTGATATCTAAATATTTTCAAGTATTTTCTCATTAATGTTATTAGAATCGTCATAATACGTTGAACCATAAGTGGAGCAACTCAAAGTGCACACCTTCCTAGAAAACTTTGGCAATTCCAACCGACCTCTACAAGAATTTTTCATGCTAACATGATCATAATAAAAATTAGTATCAGGGCTTATTTAAAACTAATACTCAAGTTACGAGAGCAAATATTTGGGAATCTATAAAATAATTCAACCAGATACTTCAAAAGTAAAAAATAATGGAACAAATGTCAATAAATTACATAATGGAGTATTTTTGCATTAAGTTTGGTTGAACTGAGGAACACAAATCCTCATCACAACCACAATTTAAACCAGAATAATGCAAGAGTCTAAAATATTCTATTGTATGTGATTTCAAGACATTCATTTCATACTTAGAATATCCAGTGAAATATCTGGAAAAATTCTTGCAAGTATTCCCAAAGATTTATTCTCATAACTTTAGACTAAATTTTAAAAAAACATTAATTTTGGCTCCTTATATTCAATAAAACACAGTCTCCTGCTCAACTCAAGTCTCATAACACAAATAATGATATATCATGTAATTCTAGCAATTTCCAGAACATTAAATGAAAATCATTCAACATTGAGAGGTAATGAACAACTATAGTTAAAATGTAACACTGTGGCATCTGGGATAAATATCTCTCCATTTCCCTTTGCCCCTACCACTTTAATGTCCTTTCAGCTGGACATATTAGATACATGTACTTTACTTTTAAATACATTAAACTTCATTGCCACAGAAAGGCTCAGATGAGAGTGCCTGATAAACAAACTCTTCATATTGTCCCTGGAACTCATACCTCTCAAGATTAAAAGACAATAAATTATGTTCCCCTTAGCTCTCAGCTTCAGTTAGCATTGCATTCTTTTGCTAGATTAATCAGAAAAGCAACTGGAGTGTCAGGTAATATTCATGCATGTCATATACAATCCTAACATTAATGACTTCAAATTGGTCCGCAGCATCTTCAACCTTCCTTAAAATTTGCATTATTTTGGGAAGTACTTCAATCAAAAACTCATACATAACTGATCATTCATAGAAATGTACAACCATGCTACTCATTCAGGAATCCACAGAGTGAGACACAAATGATGGTTATGACACAACACATCTCTAGCAGAAGGCAGTAATAATATTGCAACATACATAAAAGTGAAATTACACTTGAATGCCTTCCCTAAATTTGACAGAAATCCTTCTTGGTCTCACATTCCCTAAATTATTGCCACACATAACAATATCATGCATAACCATCCACCTTTTATACATTTTGCGGTTTGCTAGAAACATTACTTTCAATGGCAATGTTTTTTATAAGTATTTGGAAAATCCATATTTAAGATCCCATTCCCTAGTCAATGGATTGAAATGGTTGAAAATGGATTCAAAATTAAGATAGGCTTTAGGACATCGATGCCAAACAGCATACTTGTATGCTGCTGTGTCTTTTGCACTCAATGCATTTTCTTCAAGATGTAATTTTTTTTTAATAAAAATAAATACTACATACTACAAGGAACAGAGAGATTATTTGTACTCCTGCAAACTTACCTTGTCAAAAAATTACAGAATCAAATAAATACCAACTTGTCATGCATGTAATCTAAGCTAAACTGAATTTAATTTTCATATCCAAAGATTTTAACGCCTTATCATTTTCGGGAGCAAACTTTGTACCAATAAGTAATAAAATACCCTTGAAAATAATGTATAAATACTGAAACTGCCTTAAAGATAATACAATTTAGGAGAATTATCGTACTTGTTGGTATTTACTTCATCACCAGCATCAATACAACTTGGGCATGTTCCGTGCACCAGGCAATACAAATGAAACTAAGTCTCAAGGAAGCAGGATGGAATTGCAACTTAGCAATGCTCCTGTTTGCCAACTTATGGCAGAGCTGGTTACAGACAAAATGTGTTTGTACAATCAACTTGATTAGTAATGTTTTTATATCTGTAAAATTGTATAGGACCATAAACTGGGTGAATTTGGTGAGATGTACTTAATGAAATATGCATTGCAATATGAATATATTTCCTATTATAATTATCAATGCATCCAATTGAATTCCCCTTCTATGTAGTGATTTATCTGAAACAATCTTGAAATTTGATTGACCCTGCCTATGTATTCAGGGTCACATGAGGTAAGAAAACTAAAGGATGGATAAAACATTATTCTCATTTATGCAAAACAAGGTTTGAAAAGGAATAAAGTGCAACTATGCCAACCCAATTCCTCATCACAAATGTACTGTACCACGAAAAATTAGCCTCATAGTATTCCAATACCTTTTTCAACTGTTTTCTTCAGCTGTTTCCTTTCGTCGCCAGCATCAGAAAAAGGTTTTAGCTCTCTCAAGCCTTCGTCCACCTTTTCCACTGAATCCCTATTGGATAGTAAGAAGAAATATTTTTACAATGTGTTTTTTATACCTGTAAAGAAAGGTTTTTACCTTTACACTAAATAATAATTACATAGAAGTTTGTTTAAGAGGGTGACTGATTAGGAATGAAACATTGGTTATAAAATTCAAAATATCCTTTTACTCCAGCATCAAACTCAGAAGTTAATACAGGGTTCGTCCAGAAAATAAGTTTATGATGCTCATTGTCTTTTTTGACAAAAGGGGAGTCGTCCACTATGAATTTGTACCTGAACGACAAACTGTAAATGCTGCATTTTACGTCTAAGTGCTCGACAGGCTTCGAAAACGAGTCGCCCGCGCCCGGCCAGCGATCAACCGTATGACTGACAACCTGAGCGACAATGGGCTATCTCACACCGCGCTTGTCGTGTCGGACTTCTTGGCCAAGCACGGCGTGGCAACGCTGCCGCACCCGCCCTACAGCCCGGACTTGCCACCACCGGACTTCTTTCTGTTCCCGAAGATAAAGAGGAGTTTGAAAGGAATGCGATACAGGACTTTGGATGCCGTCAAAGAGGCCGTGACGACGTGTCTTCGAGAGGTTCCTGATGATGCCTTCGCGGGAGCGTTCCAGGAATGGGAACGCCGCTGGAACAAGTGTATCGACTCACAAGGGTCCTATTTTGAGGAATATTAGCTTAAGATATGTAAAAGTGTAATACTTTTTTTTCCTGAGCTCAGTACACTTATTTTCCGGACGAACCCTGTAAACATTCATTTCAAAAGCAAGTAAACAGAATCAAGTGATTCCATGGATTTATCTCTAGACAATGCAGGAATGATACAAGCCACAAACTTAAATGGTGAAATTTCTTTTTAGAAGCAAAAATTTTGGTTTAAGTGCATTTCCATTACAAAATTTCATTTGAACAACTTTTCTTGGATGGATGTCTTAGTTGTTTAACACGGTACCAAATGATAAATTCTTATTCGCATGATACAATCCTACCCACCGCAGCATAAGCACACCACAAGTATATTTATGACAATTCAAAATTAAATTTTCATGGTACATAGTTTGAAATTTTTTCAATTGGTGGTCATACCTCCCAATGATGTGTCAGGGAGTAAGTATCTGTATGTTTTTGAGTCATCTGAGAGATTCAAAGTCATTTCAGCCTTTTGAGTCTCCAAATTCTGGACAGCAAGACTCCAAATATTACACTTTTTTCCCCTACTGGGTGAATGCTACATTTAAGTCACTAAACCTGTTTTCTCCAGTACTTATGTTTCTAATGACCATCACTAACCTCCTCCTTGCATCATCCTTCTTCCCCTCCTCTGGTTTTGAAACTGAAATGCTTGGTTTTTGGATTTCAGTTGTCACAGGCAAAGGGGATGACGTTGAAGTACTCCCTCCATCACCACCTGTATGCCCTTGAGGTTGAAGTACCTTGGCTTTTAAGCTGCGATCGACAGTTGGCACATGTACATTTTTGGATGGTTTTTTTTCTTCAACCTCCTCAGAAGAGGGAGAGAAGGGCCTCCCTTTCCTGTTTTCTGGGAGTTCATTTTTATCTTTCAGAACCTCTGGTTTTAATGCTGAAGTGGCAGCAGTGGGCAGATCATTTCTTTCCTTTCCACTGGTTGGCATTTCCTCTGTGATTTCTCTGGGCATTGCTTCCCTTGTCACTTCATTCGAAGCAGCAGGAGCTAAGTTGTTTATCTGCAAAGAAATTATAAACGAATCCACATAATGGAAGGTATTCATACAAGGAATACAGCAGAAACATAATATAATGAATGCAGCAAAACAATAACCACAAACGCCAACCTTTCCACTAGATATCGATTTTAAAATCTATAGTGGAAATCAATCAATAGAGTGAAAAAATGCTATTATTTCATCATTATTATGTTCAAATTCCACCATATCATGCCTGAAACTGTGCAATTTGAATATATAAAAAAAATTTTAATCCATTAATAACATTGGCTATTGATGTTAGAAATTCATTTAACAAGATTTTTCATAAATCTCCAATGTTATTCATATTATCATCGATATTGGATTAGAATATATAAGGAAACCATTCAAGGAGTTCAATTTCTCCACTCATCTTCAAAGCCAGGGCTGTAAAGGAGTCCCCAGGCCTCAGAGAGTGTATTGCATGCTCACAAATACTTTTAAAACTTGATGGGTGAAAACCAAAAAAAAAGTGACTTGACTACTCACAAAAAATCAAAATAGAAACCTACATTTTTAAAAAATGAAAATTATTTGCACAATTCTACAGATCCATGAGCACCACTCTGCCAGTCTAATTTGGCATACATTTGTCATGAAAAAGGGTATATATACATCGATTATGTAAGGGTATATATTTGAATATATATGAAGGGTATATATTTGCATCGATTATTGAGCTCAAGTAAGGTAGCTCAAGAATTTATACAAAAGTTACAGGGGTTTTCAAAGTTCAGGGCAACACTTTTATATGATGTTATTTTACCTTTCATAATTTTCACTTGGATAGTGAGAAAGATTCGTCCAGTGGATTTCATATTTGGCTTATATGAAATACAAAATTGAGTTCTTCAGTTTCTACCAGATTATTATTTCTTATCTCCACTTCTCCCAATCCTATATGTCATAATTTCTACCCCATGCATCATTCCACCCTTCCAACAAAGGTGCTTTGTGAGTCTTGTCAACGATAATAATTCCAAATGTGCAAAAACTTGACCATATAATAAAATCTGATGACTAAAATCTTTATTTACATAACAGTTTAAACTAAACTACTCGATTCCAATTTTTGAATAATTGATTTAAAACATGATCATAATGCAAATCTTCGTTTATCTCTTGATTATTTTTCTCAAGAAGATTACAGAATAATTTCATCATTTCAAAACTGAAAGGAGAAAAGATTTGAATGAATTCTAATAACAGCTCAATGAAAACACTTGATTCCTGTTTCCTCCCAATATTAGAGTTACATCACTTATTTCTGACATCTTTGACTAACACTTTCTCCTCCTTTCTCAGATTTTTACCTCAGACATTACCCAAATTTTTAACTTTTTCATTTAAGATTGCATGATTTTCTAATCTTCTTACCGCTTCCAAATGGATATGGTAGCTTAGTAGGTAGCATTCTTTGCGAGCCACATGTGGCCTTTCCACATACTAACGTGTATCGGCATAGTTGGTGTGTAGGTTTTTAGCTTTAGGCAAATGCTCCGAAGCAATTTATTGAGAAAGCATTTCTAGAAAGATAAAATGTCAATTTGCATCTTTGCATCATTTTCTACAATGTATTACTTCCAAGCACGTTTCCCAGTAGGAGGGAATAGAATTGTTGTTAAAATCTACACTCCTGCCATTTGCAACTCGAACGGCCTCTGTCCAAAGTGTTTTGCCTCCCCTCCCAAGGTTTTCTCCACAACAAATTGTGGAACTAAAAATTTTTGTGTTGATAGAAATATATTGGAGAAAAACAAATATGAAGTTATTACAAAGCACAAGTAACTTCTACTTTAACAGACATAGAGGAGGAAGATGTGCTGATTTTTAACAAGATGTGCTGATTTTTAACACCTGAAATAGTATTCCTGACTGATTATCAACTGAAAAAACTGGTGTTTGCTCTTCATTCCTTATTTGGGTAAATTGAGAAACCATCTTATTGATAAGAACCTGAAATCATGCCAAAAATTAAAAACAACAACGTAAAAACTTACTTAACCAAACATTCCCAGTAAAAGCAAAGCCATTGTTTACACTAGCATTTGTCAGTCACCGTCAGGATCCAATTTTTTGGTTACTTCACAATTTAATTTTATCAATAAATAATACTGTTATTTAGTATGATATCAAGTTTTATTCAACATACCTATGGTTTAACTAGGACTTAAACTTTAAGTTTATTAAGTTATTTTAGGAAGTGTTGTGGAGTGAAAGAAGATGTAATGTCAAGATTAAGAGAGGCATGTACAGGCAGTTTGGAAATATAGAGAGGATAAACAAAAAGAGATAGACAAAACAAGTATACAAGAGTGTTGCGGACGGGAGAGTTGGATGGGGTCGACCTCAGCAAACATATATCAATGAGAGGATGTTTTTAAAAAAGCCAGCTGCGGAGTACCCTAATAAAGTTAATTACTATCTAGTTAATTACTAGGTACCTATCTATATTCTTAAAAAATTTGGCTCTAAAAAGAAATTTCAATTGTTGTACTCTTGATATTAGGCTCTTTTGGCCAGTGAGTTTTCTGACCACAGACCCATAGCAAACACAAAATGATCTGGCAACTTAAAAGATATATCCCCATCCTTATTATGAATACGCAACTCACATTTCCAGACTTTACAAAAATTTATTCAGCCCCTTTCCTGATATTTCCTGAAAAATAAGAACATGTTTGCCTATTATCCAATGGAAGTTGGGTTGAACTGCTGAAGAAGTTGAACGAAGAGAGGAAAATAATGGGTTAACACTTCAGAAAACTGGTCATGTGAAAAGTACACTAATGAAGAGCTTTAGTGTGCAAGTTACCAGCGTTTAAAAGAGAAATGTTAAAATATGCACATACCCAGCATATGATAACACAATTATTTACCTACTGTGGCACAAAAAATATTTAGCACATGCCTTTTTCAATATCGGCTGAGGAGCAAGCGAAGGTTTTTGTGGTGAAATGGGAGCAGCAGTGGGCTTGGATGACCTATCCACCAGAGGGGCTGGTCTATTCTCAGGAACTGTTGGTCGGGCAGTCATGGCAGCTTGCAAAGATGACATGGTACCAACAGCAGGCTCATTTAAAGCAGGTGGCTTTGGAGGGCTATCAATAATCGCTGGGTATTCAACGTCATCTGTAACAAAAAACCTAAAGTTACTTCAGTTCAATACTCTAGAATAACTTCAACTAATATTCAATGTATTAGACTGAGAATTAAAAATGACAAGCAATGACATGCATATTTTTTTGTACCATCAGTAAAAAAAGATACCTTCAGTAAATACTTATGAACACACATTAACTTAATATGTATACACCATGATAATAAAAGTTCTTGCTGTGGGTCTGGCAAAAAAATACATAGGGCAAAATTGCATATTTTTTTATGGATTTCACTTGAAAATTTGAAAAACTTCACCAATACCTAGGATCTGCTTGCTTATTTTAAGCAAGCAGAGTCTAGGGATTGGTGAAGTTTTATTAAACCAAGCACTTTTCAGGATGACATTATTACCAAGGTATGGTAACTGGCTATAAAGATAAATAAAAGCCAAAATAAATAAAGGTGTTAAACAAGGACGTGACCTCTTGTCAGTACTATTCAATGCATATCTAGAAAGGGCAATAAAAGAATTACATGAATTGAGCATCAATGGAGAAGGTGAAGACATTAATATGCTCTGATTTGCACATGACATGCAACACAAGAGAACCTGCAGGTAACTCTGAATGCCCTAGACCAAATACTGTAGTAATACTTGCAAAAAATGCACATTTTTTTTCACGGCGGCCCATGGCTTGAAGAATTCTGCATTTTCAGGTTATCAACACGTTGTTATTTGAAGCCGACAACAGTTTCGCTGAAGTTACATCCGGCATCTTCAGGTCGAAGATGAAGGACTCGGATTTTGGCCACCCTTATAATATAGGTGGTCCCGTCCAGGTGCTGCTCTCTGATTGGTCCTTTTCTGAAGAACTCTCTTCCACACGTTGTGGAGATGGTAGCCTTCATCTCTATTGAAATTTGCCGGGTTTTTGGCGATCTCAATAGCTTCTCTAATTAATCATGGATAATATCTACTTTCCTTAGTTATGAGTTTTGCATCGTGGAATAGAATGTCGTGACCGGGTTCACTCCATTTATGTTCGGAGACGGCCGACAGGTGAAACTGTTTATTTGTTGTTGCCCAGAGGTGTTCTTTCATCCAAACTTTCCTAGGCCGTCAGGTTTTCCCGATGTAGGCTTTCCCACATGAACAGGGTACTTGATAGACCCCTTCGTAAAGGTCTTTCGGGATTTTGTCCTTTGGTCCAGGGAGTGCATCCGCTATTTTCTTGGTGCAGTTGAATCTTGTCACCACGTCGTGCTTTTTAAGGATTCTAGCTATCTTCTCGGATGTTCCCGATACAAAGGGGATAGTCGCGTATGCCTTTGGGTCCGGTTCCGTCTGCTTGATCGACTTGTCAGAATCCCGTCTTCACCTTTCTTCCCTAGCGGTCCTTTTTAGGACCATATCGTTCCGACAGCCGTTTTGTTGTCATGCTTTCAGGAGATGTTTCTTTTCCGTCGGCAAAGAATCAGCATCAGAGATTTCATACGCTCTGTGAACTAGTGTGTCCACCAAGATGTCTTCTGGAGCGGATGGTGGTGAGAGGTTGCGTTTAGATAACGGTCTGCGTGCATCTTCTTTCTGTAGATAGCATGTCCCAGCTTCCCACCACTCTTCTTTTTGACTAACACATCCAGGAAAGGTAGTTGGTTGTCCTTTTCTACTTCCATCGTAAATTTGATAGAATGATGCTGGGAGTTGAGAAACTCAAGAAATTTCTGAAGTTCTACTGCGCCATGCTGCCAGATGACGAAAGTATCATTCACATATCTCAACCACATCCTAGGTTTTTTCTCAAACTGGTTAAGGATCTTCTCTTCAAAATGCTCCATGAACAGGTTAGCCACTACCAGAGACAGCGGCGAACCCATGGCTGCACCCTCTGACTGCTCATAGAATTCTTCATTCCACAAAAAGTAAGCATTCGTGAGGCAATGCTCCACCAGTGTGGGGAAGTCTTCCGGGATGCCGTTGGAGGTAAGGCCTCTGACGATCCCCACTGATTCCTTTATCGGGATGTTAGTGAACAGTGAAACAACAATCAATGTTCCACTGCACATGGCTTTATACAGTAACATTCCATATAGTTTGATCGAGATTTTTATGACAAATTGGAAAAACTAACACAATTTCTAAAATTTTATGGTGAGGGTAAAAAAGAAAAACTTTACACTTCCACACACTTTTAATACAATACGACCATGGTTTCGATGCGCAGCATGGTCGTATTGTATTAAAAGTGTGTGGAAGTGTAAAGTTTTTCTTTTTTACCCTCACCATGAAGGAATTCCACAAAGTTAAGCCTGAAACTGTTAGCTTTTCAAAAATTTTAACTCAACTCAAACTCTTCATGAATTTCATTTCTTAGTTAAGTATAAAACCATAAACACAGTAATCAACCCAAAGGTCAGTTTGGTAGGTGATGGTAGAGTTCACCCAGTACTAAACCCGATGGTGTGTGAAATTCACACATCAGGGTATGGGGGTCAGTTCCTTTCCCTGTGCCGGTTATGGTTCCCCAGGAAGATCTGTAACCCGAAAAATCACATAGCTTGGGTAGAGCAGCAGGTGCCCAGTGTGCATTGCCTGGGAATTGAACCTGGGCCCTCCGGTCAGTAGTCCAATGCTCTACCCCCTGGACTACCACGACCCACAGTTAAGTATATAATTATCAAATTATTGGCAGTCTTTCAGTTACTGCAATAAAGCTTACCTAAGTCATCCAATACATCATCTTCACTCAAGAGATGAGAAAGATATAAATCACGGTTAGGAATCACAGATACCCGAGTCTTGGGTTTGGTAGGAAGATCAACATGAGGATCCGTTGAAAACATGGGAAAAGTGTTGACCCAATCAAAATAACCACCATCTAGTACAACTGGAGTCCTTTTATATGAGGTCTCAATGTCCCACTGAAATGTGAAGTTAATTTGATAAATATTTTACACAAAATACATTATTTCAAGAAACATAATGACCTAAGAATATTACAATGTGCACTATATTTACATACATACAACCACTGCTAAGCTTTAACTACCTGATATGCTTCAAAATCAATTAAGACTCTCCGCTAAAAACTTAGATTTTGTTAAATAACCACTTTATTTAGCTCCAGGATAAAACTTTGAAATAGGACTGAACTGAAAGTTAATCAAGCAATATGTAACTGTGTTGGTTGTGTTTAACTTCAGCATGTTTAGTATGGTACAATAAAAATCAATAAATAAAGTTTATTGGTGGACTTGGCATTTCATGATTATATTATTTTAATTTCTCCCATTGAAACTGTTAAGTTTTGAACATAAGTAGTTGACAATATTAGCAATATTGCTCATTAATTAGCTTAACAAATTGATGAGTAGAATGACTAATAATTGCTTCACATTCACTTAAGATGAATACTATTTTCTGTGGTTGGATTACTTTGAATTGTGCATTCAGAAGATTTTAAAATGCTAGAATCAATATTTAGCTTGACTCATGTCACCCATGACATCCGGGCAAGTTTTGTTATCAGCTAACTTAACATAAATTCATTATTGCAGTATTATCATGATATCTGACAAAAAAATTCTTTCATCATGGAATAATTATATTCAGTATTTCTGGCATTCAGTGAATATCATCATTAAACAGTGTACCAATATAATTATTAGAGAACATTAATGGATGTTTATAGTATGTGTTTGTAATAATCAGCGTGTGTTGATATCTACATTTCAGAGGTCATTTTTTACTGGAACAATACAGCATTGTTCCCGCTTATGCTAAAAGTTTTACCAGTGACAGCATTGAAATAGAAGTTAGTTGCTTTCATTTCATATTTTTAACAAAATTACAATAATATAGGTATTACTGGATGTGTTTACTCAATGGCTAAGTTACTTCCAAATCCAATAAATGCACTATGTATAACTGGATATTTAGTAACCTCAGCATAAGTATATAATAATGAATAACAATACTTCTTACATATATTTACAAAATAAAAAGGTTGGTTTATAGTTATTTGCTCAAGAAATTTTTGATGTCACTATAAATGTATGGTACTACAGTGAAATTTAATTCACTAGGAAGTGAATTAGTACCATGACCATGAATTTTGAATGTTAATCCTCTTCCTCACTCTAATGATTAGTATCAAATGATAGCAAATTTTTTTATTTACCATAAGTAATAGGTAATTACTTAAGTAGGTTGCTTGACAAATTCATACTAATTATATTGGGATTGCAGTATTAAGGAACAAATTGACATATTCATACTAATTATATTGCCATTGCAGTAATGAGGACACTAAAAGAGAGGATTATTGAACACAATCAGGACGTATTTGCCTGTTTCATAGATTTTGTTAAGAGATTTGATAGAGTGAATTGGGAAAAACTAATGAATATATTGCAGAAAATAGGAGTAGATTGAAGGGGCAGGAGACTAATCTGCAACCTGTATATGATTTCGACTGGGTAGGTGAGAGTGGGAGACGGAAAGTCTGGATGGGCACTGTTAGGAAGAGGAATAAGGAAGGGTTGTCCAATGTCACCTATGCTGTTCAATGTATATGCTGAGGAAAAGATTATAGACGCATGAGAGAACTGGGGATAGGAATGAAAGTAGGCAGGGAATTCATGAAATCAATTAGGTTTGCTAATGATAAAGCTTCAGTTTGTCAGTCAGCCAAGGGATTGCAAGCATTGATTAGTATATTGTAAATTCAGCGTGATATGTATGATATGAGAATAAATATAAATAAAACAAGAGTTATGCAGTTTAATAAAGAATGGATAGTAGGGATTCTCTACTAGATATCTTGTGGAAAATTACTACTATCTGCTCTTAATTATGTTTGAATTCCACCACATCACGCCTGAAACTACTAATTTGTTTAATTAATTAAACTAATTTCCAGAAAGAGAAAGGAAAAATTTTAAGTAGAAGGGCAAAAGCTAGAGCAGGTGGAACAGTTTACATATATCGGAAGTGTTTTGGACCAACATGGTCAAAGTAGTAGGGACGTAAGAAGAAGAATTGCACTTGGGAAAGAGGCTTTCACAAGGAGGAGGGAGTTGATGACAGGGACGTTGAGTAAGTATGTTAGGAAAAGACTCGTCAAAACTTTGATATGGAGTGCAGTTATGCATGGCACATAAACGTGGTCACTGAAGCAGGAAGATATATTTAAATTGGAGGCTTTTGAAATGTGGGTATGTAGAACAATGAAGAAGGCGAAATGGACCAAAAGGAAAACAAATGAGGAAGTACTTGGTATGGTGGAGGAGGAGAGGGGATTGCCAGGAAAAATTCTAAGGGGAGACAACAAATGGATGCAAAGGATATTGATTGGCGATGGAATGTTGAAGACTGTGATACATGGGAGAATATTAAGCATACAAAGACAGGACAGACACAGGATAGGGACGTTGGATGGGATGAAGAGAGCATACAGAGTTGAAGAGGGGCTTGTCATAGAGTAGGATGTTGGGTTTTGTTTTTGATAGGAGACGAGAATTATTTGGTAGTTGTATCCATCCATACTCTACCTTAACCGGTAGATTACCTAATAATAATAACATAAGTTAAGGCATTTTAAAAGGCAAAGGTCTTCTTTTTTTCATACCTTCATCATTATATCTTTTAGAATAGAAATGCTGCTATCTTTTTTCATGCTGGAATGATGGGTATCCCAATCCATTAGAACTATGAGGTCGAATTCCGATCTTTTGTTCCAACCATGCAGACTCTCATTCGGTAGCTCCTTTCTCAGAGACTTAGGAATCATCCTGAAATATGGTTAAGCACACAAACTGCAATTATTGCAAAGGTCATTGAATGAGTTTCAGTGGAGACATATCTAGCCACTCTTAATTGGAGAGCACTTCAGTTTTTTCAGTGTCATTAATGGCAAGCGTTGAAGCCTCCCTTAAAATGCATAAAGACAGTTTGTACAGGTAACATTTTAAAACTCTTAAGCATTTCATATTATTTATGGTCTTGAAACTCATAAGAACTTCTTTTACTTCATACCTTCAACATATTATGCTGGTTTTACATTTCTAAATTAAATATTATTTTATATTGTACAAAAACATCCTTAATAAGAATTAAATCTATCCAGAAGGTGAACTTAAGAGATACTTTCATTCAGATTGGGCTGCATTCAAGTCTTTACAGTAAACATCTGACGGAATGACAAGGGTGCGGCAATATAACTTCCTTTTATAAGCATTTTGCATTTGAAAAAAGGAAGTTATGTTGCTGTGCCCTGTATATGAAGGTAAAAGCAATGTTAGACAATGGAGCACTAAAACATGTTAAAATTACAGACTTAGGTTTTCAATGAGTTATAAACTGCTCTGAAATAAAGATAATAAATATGAGAATGCACATAAGTAAATAATGGAAGCCAACAGTTTGTGGAATATGCCATTGTAACAAAGGTTAATTGTAATTTTCCACAGAAAATACTGTGTAGAAACATTTCACTGTACATGCATCATCATATTGGGACACAAAATATTTAATTTATTTTGGACCCAAAGACCATTTATGTGCATTGAAACATGTGATACACAATAAATTTGGTTGAAAGGTACACTTTCACACTAACTTTTATTATCATTGAGAAAGGATATTTCATTCCATGCTACTATAAATATTGAAATCAGCATTGTATGCATCAATAGATGTACAGCTAATAAGCGCAAATATTAATATTTGGATACATGGTATGCATATATGAGATATACTTAGAAATAAATACTGCTAACGCTCCTAAGTCATCATGAAAACCATTTCCAGAAAAATAAAATGATTTACTGCACAATTTGTGAGCCAAAAACATCATGCCATGGAAAATAGACAAAATCTAATTCACTGCCGATCCTCTAAAATCATACTTAGGAAACCCATGGCTGGCAGCAATCATTCTACGTATTTTTATATTATTTCCCTAACATAACATTCACCACATCTTTACAGCAGTTAATAGGGTGTGATGCAATATGCCAAAGTATTTATAACGATGAACCTATTCACAAAATCATTTAATTGAAGTTTGAAAGATAAAAAAACATACCCGCCCCTTTCAAGTTTGTCATCCTGATGGCTAGTTTTCAACATACTTGTATAGGTAACTAAGCATCAATGAACATAACCCATATGCATTTAGTGGTAGACTCTTTCATGAATACATACGGCTTTTTTGCAACAAATGAAAGCACTACCATATATGCCTTATTTACATCAATGGGACACCATTTCACAATGTTCAGCCTCACCCATGACATTAGAGGTATGTGAAATGTACATTATCATTTCATTATTTTCAACTTGGTTTTCCCATGAAACTACTGACAAAGGGAGCAATACTTTACCACTATTTACTACCTCCTGGTTCCACCTATCATTTCCACTAATAAAATTGAACAATCATCCCACTCACCATAAACGAATGATCTACTCCATTAATTTTTAAAAACTAGTATTCCTGTATTCACCACACATAATGAATCTAACTGTAATCCAATCAGTTTAATGCTTACCCATTTCTTATGATATCCTTAGGAACACTGATAACTGTGACCCTGTCCATCAAACCTTCAACTTTAGGAAATACGATTGAACAGTTGTTAAAACACATATGAGAATCAACAAAATCCTTCGCTGAGCGAGTGTCAAGCACCAAGATATCAAATTTCCCTCCTTGAATTAAGTCACGTAATTTACAACATGTTATGGAAGTAGATGGATCAAGATGGAGTTCTGAAAACAAAGAGTAATACATATATGGAAAACAATGTAATAATGAATGAATTTATTCATAATATAAAATACCACCACTGAAAATATTTGCCAAGCCAAACGAGCACCAATAAATGAGTACATATGACTGTGAAAATTATTACGCAAATGTTCAGCCAACACAAAGATCTTGAGTAAAACTTTCAAAATAATAATTTTTTTATTGACACTGAAACTTTAGGAAGCCATCTCAGGGACTTTTTGGATTAATACTTCACCTGTAGAAAGTCAACTACATCTCACTTCAAATTAAATTTTCTGAGAGGCACAAATATATGAACACAAGACAACAGGCTCAGTGTCCAGTTCTAGTTGGATGATAAAAACATTTTACTTTTACAATCTCCAAAAGAATGACCCTACAAATCAAATTTACATTTGTCAGAAATGTTTCATATTACAGGTATTTTTTTCTGTTCAAGATAAAAATGAATGACTATACCATATAATTACTTATTCAGTTGCATACATATACTTTTCCCTTATTTATGCATTTCATTTAATAATTCTCAGAAGAGTTGTACTCAAATAAACTACACTAATCACTTCCTTCTGGTTTCAAAAAAAACCAACAATAACCTAGAAAATGTAGTACTACTTGACTTCCTGATATTATTACCAAAGGCTAATGAAGGGCCTCCCCATTTAAATTGTTTCCAAAGCAGATTGTGGACTACTCTCTAGATATTTATACAAAATTTCAGGTCAGTGCAATGAATGGGGATTAGTACTAAGCATGAAAATTTTGCAGTTTTGAATTTTTGGTGCAAAAGAAGTGGTGAGCAGGACATTAGTTATTAAATACAGGGTTCATTGTTAACTACTGTGATCATGTTAAATATTTGGGAGTGGCCCTAACACCTCACCTTTCATGGGGAGCACATATCAGGTGAATATGTGGATCCACCTTAAAGAAACTTGGCTTCATTTAATGGATGATAGAGAATTGAAATGCAACAGCTAAAGAGAGAGGTATTATTTCGCATAAGTTAGGCCAAATTTGGCTTAAAATGTGGCCAAACTATGAGGGTAGGCCGAAAACTAATGCACGCATACTTGTAGACCACAAACAAAATGACCTCCAGAAGCACTCTTGGTGGCATGTGGAAGTAACATTCCCCTTCTACAGCATGCGCAGGTTTGAGGTCGTTAAATTCATTCAATGTATATTGAGAAGCGGAAATACGGAGATGTGTTCTACTGCTATGTCAACGTGAGTTAAACAGCATCAATAACAACATGACTCCTCCTGAGACTCATCGTCGTTTAAAGGCTGTTCTGTTTATGGTGATGATGCTGTTGATAGGTCTACTGTAAATCAATGGGTAATAAAATTTTGTGGTTGCAAGCCTGGAAAAGCCATTATTGTTAATGAAACACAGAGCAGATGTCAAATCACTGCCACAGGCGATAAACATCGCAAACTCGTCGAAGATTTAATACAAAATGATTGGCAAATCACTCAAAAGCATATCACAAACCAAAAATCTGGCAACATAACAATGCTCGTCCACACACCTTGCGCACAACTGGAGAGGCTCTGCAAAATCTGAAATTTGAACCGATTCCACACCCTCATTCCCCTGATCTTGCGCCTTGTGATTTTTATTTTTAAGAGACACCTCAAGGGCATCATTCCACCTTCATTACACCTCCGACGATAAGGTGAAAGCAGATGTCAAGTCCTGGATTCGAGAAAAGTCTGAACAGTTTTTCAGTTGTGGAATGAAGAATCTTGTTACACGTTGGGAGAAATGTGTTAGCCTTTACGGTGACTATGTTGAAAAATAAATATATGATTTTGAAACTTAAGAATTGTACTTTAATGTACTTTTTGCCCAATCTTTCTATTTGTTTTTGTTTGTGGTCTACAAGTTTGTATGCATTACTTTTCAGCCTACCCTCGTTAAACTTATTTGGTCAAAAATTCTTATGATAAGACAATGAGTAAGACAGGCCTTTTAGAGGAAATACGCTCGAAGCTACCTGAGATGCAAATAGAACAAGGGAGACTTGGACTTAAAGTTCAACAATAACACAAAGGGAATTATTATGGCCCCACACTGTTTTGGTACGTTAGACTACAAATATATGATAAGGTAGACTCCAATACAGATACATTTAAATATTTATTTTTTCCATGGGCAATTAGGAATCATTATAAAAATGAAATCAAAGTCATTATAGAAATGGTCAAGAAATTTGAATCACAAGCTGATATTATTGTATCATATTGCAAGCAGTTATGTTACACACAAGATTAAACAGTGTATAGACATATGGTACATTTGTAGGTGTATGTGCTTGTGTATGTTAGTTGCTAGTAATGGGTTTTGCATAAATATATTCATCTGCATAGGTGCAAATAGGCATGCTTTTGTTTGTTTTGCATGTGGTTGCATTTGTTTTATAGGTAGCGTCCTAACACCTCCCAACACATGCCCTTGTGGCAGCTTGCGGGATATTTTGTAAATGTAGATGTACTTTCAATGAGTTAAGTCCTTAACTGATCATTTGACTAATTCAGATAGATTAAGAGAAAAAACAAAGGCAGGAGTGAGGAAAAACAAATGGAGGAGAGCTAAGGAAAGCATGATGGATCAATATAAGCAAGCATTGTATATGCCCACTATTGCTCCTAAAGTTTAACCAAAGAGGAAGAAGTTCACATGCCCACTGGTGACTTACATGATGAATCTATCATTACAGAATTTGTATTTCCATTATTACAGTTAAGATCCTTACACAAAAAAGACAAAATTTAAAACTTATACTGGAAAACTTATACTCCATAATGATAAAGAGCTAGCTGGTTTAATTTGTGCAGTTATTCAGGGGCTGAACATGAAATGATCACAACGTTAGTCTTGAAAGTTCAATACAGAGCTCCATAGGGCTCAAAGGTTTGTTAAGATTTTAGAATGGAACATGACAACATCAGCTTCATAAGTGCTTTCACCTGGAGCTCCAGAGTAAAAGTAAATTGATTTTTGGAGAATCCTAGTTATCCTTATTGCTGAAGAATTCAATATCTAGTTATATACTTAGTAATTTTATACTTATAAACATTAATTAAAAATCATAAACACGGCTATCAACCCAAAGGTCAGTTTGGTAGGTGATAGTAGAGTTCACCAAGTACTAAGCCCAATAGCATGTGAAATTCGTACATCAGGGTAGTGGGGTCGGTTATGGTTTCCCAAGAAGATCTGGCAACCGAAAAATGACATAGCTTGGGTAGTGCTGAGAGTGCCCTGAGTGACTTGCCCAGGAATCGAACCCAGACCCTCCAGTCAGCAGTCCAACACTCTCCCATGGACTACTGCAACCCACACATTAATTAGATTAACATCCAAAAAGAAGAAAAATCGTCACTAACATTAAATTTTGAGAAAATTGATAAATGAAGACGATTCACTCTGTGTAGCCATTCATTCAAAGGCCTAGTATCCAAGCAAAGATGCACCAACCACAACTTGAATCCAAACAGAATAGGTTTCCCACAAATAAACACTATTCAAACAATCAACATGTTTCCAGGCCCACGGTACCCCTGAAGCCTCTTACATGTAAGTTACAACACAACAGAGCTATGGCACCATATCACAACACTTTGCAGAGCAAGTTTTGAATCATTTTCAGATTTCACATGTCAATAGCCAAGAGAGAAGCAAAAAGGGCTGTTTTTTTCTGGCAAAAAATTATTATCAAAATGACTGCACTACATATTGTGGGGAAGTAAGAGGGATGGGGAAAGATGGGAAAGTAAAATCCCAAGATTAAATTTCTTGACAGGTTCAGGCCATGCTATTTACCTATCCAGCAACATGTTTCACTAGGCTTGTGTATGACTAAAACCTTTGAAATGCCATGAACTCTACATGATCCCTGTTAACTTTTACAATTTCATCAATAGGTAATATTACACCCATAAGCTCATTAGGTGAAGTCACCAGTTATCACAAAAGGAGAATTTTCACGTTTGACGGCATTGAATGAGCAAAAATGAGTCAAAACTATTAATTTTTCTTATTTTTACTCTAATTTTGTCACTAAAACATTTACTGTTGTCTAAATTCATGCAATAAATCATGGGGAAGCTGAAATGCTTTTTACCTACCTAACCTGTAACTATGGAAAATTGAAAATGTACTTGATAGGGCAAAGAAAAGAAAACTTTGACTGGCTGGAAGAGAATGCTAAATATTCCGAGTGATTTGAAATGCACACATTTATGATTCTCTCTGTTTATGATAAAAATAAGATTTTTTGATGGATTATGTATTATCACATAATATAAAATGAATCGCATTATCCTGATAGTGGCAGAAAAGTATAGAAATCATAGATATACTATTTAAAGTCAGAAGAAAGAAATTATAAATAAAGCATATACGAGCATTAGGTACCAAATCTATTCTGATCACTTAAAAGACATACCTGCCGTCCCATTAGCTGTAGTTTTCTCAGGATTTTCCCTTGAATTCCCATTCTCTTCCAATAATTTCTGTTGCTTCCCAGAACTTTCTGGCTTAGTCTTCCGTTTTTCCTCTTCTTCTTGTTTTGCATACCTTGTGTAAAACATTATGATAAAATGGATGGGGTTGAATTTTATTCTCATATTCTTGGAAACAATTCAATAAATCATGTGATTTCAAGGAAGCCGTGCATGACTTAGTTAAATAAATTACGCATGAGAAATTATCGAACAGATATTAATGGAATTGTCAAGAAAAAACAAGCTTCCGTTGGGTGTCATATTTCAAAATTTTATTTACCTATCACAAAGGCTTGCTGTCAGTTTTTCCAGTATTTTCATTACATTTGTAAGATTAAATTGACCAACATACTTTAAAAAATCCTGCTCTTCCAATTTTCTATTATTCTTCACATATAGTACCACCTTTAAGAAAAATAAATATTTCCAAGTGATTTTGAGCAAGACAGTCAAACAATTCAACTCTTAAAGTAGGTACTTACCTCAACGAACTTCATGTATAAAACATAACTCCTTTCTTCGTCGCCCTCTCTGAGAGATATCTGAGCATTTTCAAATAACCGTTTACCAGATGCGGCCAGTCTATAATGAAACAGCATATACCATGAAAGTAGGTCACGGCATAATTGATTATACCAATGACACAATATATAAACACAACTATTTATAAAAATTAATAATTCTTAACTATATGGGAAACATTCTAAGGTATCCGACGATTGCTACTACTTTGAAGTTCGAACGAAAAACGCCTTGACAATACTCTAGTTCATTATTTTGCTGTGTTCTCCTATGGCAGCGTAATTTGGTAATGATGGATGACAAGTGTTAAACAATTCCGCTGCTCTGCCACATACCCTCGACAAATTGTGCGCTCTGAGGTTCACGTAATAATGCAACACAAATTTAATACCTAATTTTCTGACATCAAATAAATACGAATTTCATTCAAGGCACTTTAGCAGAAACATTAATTAAGTAAATTTTAATACACGAATCACTTGGGAGTCCGTTATTTTCCAAGGAATAACAATTCGACCATAATAAATTAAAATAATTCTACCAACGTTTTGCCACCGTGATTTAATTTCTTGATTTCAGTTTTTTCTTGAAGGTCTTTCATGGAAGAAGCAATGTATAGAGGCTTTAGCACTTTTCCAGGCATTGCGAACAAAAGTATCTCTCAAACAGTTAAAAAATAGAGCAACAATCGAACAACTTTATAGTTGTCATGTCTCACTCTACAACGAACCCAAAGGTATACTGTTTTGAAGCTAAGTGACATCTATTGAAAGGATTCCTCGGCGCAAACTAAATTTAATTTGAATGTCATAAGCCGTCCACAGCTACATGATCTACGCACAACTTTACCCCGCCCTCTTAATGCGGCGGACGTCATATAAGTTTTATAATTTTCGTTTTATATTACTAAAACTTCATTCTACCCCATTTTTAATTGAATTACTTCCGTTAAACTTATGACAAATTCTGCTTTCTTGTAGACGCACACGAAAGAGTAAATAAATATACTTGCAGTTAGACTAAAGCAAGCAAGAACGAAAAGGTGTAGTTTTTCAATTAAATATTACATCTGCTAATATTTACAAGAGTTGAAAAATAACTGCTTGCAGGTACCTACTTAAAGATAGTACCTATAATATTGGCAGTATTTAGTTATTGGTTGCCTTCGGATAAAGTCTAACAGTAACTGTAAAAATATAGCCATAGGAGTCGAAAGTTACCTTTGCTTTTAAAAACCTTGAAAATTTAACGTACATCTCGCCAAAAGTTCAGCTATCTATGCTTCAATGAATCATTTGCATCAAATTCTAACGAAAATTCTTGGGTTGATAATAGGTTTAGTCAGGTCAAGTGTGTCCCAAGGTTTCCGGAGTGATGTTTTTAGAACTGGAACACATTTCGTGGAGATTCCCATGTAAGTTTGAGGATCCATTCCCGAGAGTTTGGATGCACGATTTATTTTCGGAACAAGTAATATCATTTTACGCAGAAAAGTATATTTATTTCCTATCGGAGGAGCACAAAAAGTAATCATTTATGTTTAAAAATACTTCAACGTTAATGTTGACATTCCAGACATTGTTTGACAAACAGCACTATGTACAACATTTGGCGAAAATTCTTCTAAATTTAAGACCTGCGTATCATTATAATAGCACATTTTTCCACTACCGCATTTTTCACCAACAATCGGATTTTCATCCGCAGCCCATATTTTCAACAACCTTCAAGATCTTTCATATTATAGTCTCAATATGCATTTTTTAGCATTTTTCCAACATTTTTTAATCATTGGCCAAAAGAGGCTGAGTTGAATTGACCTAAATGTATCAATTTATAATAAGAATGAGTTATTATCGAAGAACTACACAAGCCCACACCAATCTTGGGAACTTATTTTAACTGAAATGTGAACACAATGAGATATTAATTTTTTAGCACAAACATTGAGTCCCTAAAAAGAGTCTCATTCAAGGATGTCTCATGCATGAGTGATATTTTTTCATTGTATCCTGATCGCCTGGCGAGAATGAATTTTAATTGATATTATTGTTAGTTGGTCCATCACACATTGTTACCTGGTCAGGTCACTCAGTAAATATTCTATGTAGCACTAACTATCCCAAGATGTAACCATTGGCAGGTCTTCGTTTTAGTAATGTATCAAATTATTGCCTAACACGAAAGGAAACATCTTTAACTTTGTGATCCACTCTGACATAAGCCCAAATAACTGAAAATACGAAAAACCTTGGCAAAAACTAGTTCGTACTCTTAACCTCTATCTAGTAGAGCTGCTGTAAATCTAGTTTCAAAAGGTGTCTATCACGTATTCCTCACTGGAACCAATAGTGCAGGCATCATTTGAATGAAATTCAATCATTGGTGCATAGCCTTAAGGAAACATCAAGATATCCAGCACTATATGTTGAAACTAAATTGACATGCATTGTGCATATTTCAGCCATTTGTAACAAATTGTCAAAAACTGCCAACTTGTTCAGATTGCTTCCAGACAAGTGCTGTTCAACCAGAACATCAGTTATTTTTCTTTGTTTCAGAATAGTCTATTTTACAGCATTCAGGTATGGTAATCATATTGATTGCTATGCCTTGTAAAGTTTGACATCTAGGTTCAAGACAAGAATGGCCAATGGTAAAACACCAGGAGTGTAATAAATTGCAAACAAACAAGTCCCTTTATTGAGACACTATGCTGCAGACAAAACAACAATGGTCCAGCCTCACTTACCTTGGATAAAATTATGCAAAAATGTAACAAAAATAGGCTAATCAAAACAAAGTACATACATTGCTAGATTGTTAACCATATTAATCCACTGAAGAGGTTTCAAGAAATTGCAGGAGATGCCGTAACAGTAACTTTTACGGAGTCATCCGCTAACATCCATTTCAATGCAACAATTTCAGAGTGTAAAAATTATTTGCCTTGACCGGGATCCCGGTCAATGCGAATGATTTTTACACTCTGAAATTGTTGCATTGAGGTTTCAAGAGTTAAAAGAAATACCACTGGTAATTTAAACACAACACAGCTTGTGAAAATCTTTGTCTATATCATTGGCTAATTTATTTATCATTATTATTTACTTCGTTTTTGTGAAGAATCTTTGACAAGGCCTATAGTTCATGTAATGCTCCCTAAAACTGATAAAGATTATTATTATTTTATGTGATGATGCCACCAAAGATAATATGGTTGGAGTAGACCCAGAAATACCACCACTCTTGTGTCATTCCTTTGTTGGTGGGTGAAACACTGCCTCAAGGCTAATATGTGTCTGATATTTGATTGTTAATACCTCTACTGAATCTGTTGCTAGTTATGTCCATTGACTGAATGAACATTTTCCTCAAAAACAGATCTTTTGATTTCTACTTCAAGCAGATTTTTCTACACCTTCCCACTTCCCTGCCAGGCATGCTGTGTTCATCCATTATGCTATGTTTTTTATTGATAACAAATATAAGGGATAAAGCTCATAAATAAAACACACATAAGGTAGGCAATAGAACACTGACAGCAAGCAGAAAGAAAATTCCTGAATTGGGAATGAAACTGGAGACTATTTTCTAAGGGGATTGCTCTTCCCATAACTCTTAAAGGCTATCCAGGAAAAATCATTGACATTAGCAGGAGTTCATGTTCAATCCCCAACGATTTAACCATTGTGCTGCCTGTGTATCCTATGCACCTTTCCTTAAATTCCTATGAAAATCCTCAAGTTGAGTCATTGCTGTCAGGCATAATGTCATACATTAATGAGTCAATAAAAAACAAACACAAATTCCCTGGCTTCAACCAAATTAAAAAACATCTACTTCAAGGTCAGCTATTAATTCCAATTACCCTTATTTTTAAATTCTCTCAAATGGTACCAGGAACAAAACACAGATAATCAATGTCTTAACAAGAAATGTTTGGTAACAAAGAATGTTTGGTAATAACAACATTACACCACAAGGCTAAAATTCAATTTGTTTCCTTTAAAAAGACACTTCAGGCCTGAATTCAATGTGCGAGTTTTATAATAAATACTGACTCATTCCATACACGATTATGTACTAGTTTTCTGCAAATTTATACCATATGCTCTACATAAGTTGTCACATTTACCCATTAGAACATACATTTTCACACTTCAGAAGTCAAAATGTATTTATTTTGGCTCTTGAGTTAATAAATAACAAAACATTTTCACATGAAACTAATGCAAATTCAAAAACTTTTATGGATCGGAAAGCATGGAAAAGAGGATAAGAAATAATAAGTCAAAATTAAGCCTGAGCAGCATAACATATATTTGCTCTGTACCACACATATACACACACACAAAATTAAATGGGCATTCATCAGAAGGGCACCCGGTATTTCCCACACACATATTTTCAAAATATTCACCAGAAAAGTTTTATGTTCAACTTGCCAAAACATATGATTGTCACCAGAGGCAATTCCTCAAAAGGTGGCCGGTGATGCACCAAACTTCCATCTTTAAAGGCACTTCAAAAAATATTCCACTCAAGACAAAAATTGCAAGGTCAAACAAAGAATGACATCCACTCAAAAACACACACATATATACTGCCGGCCATAATGGCACTGTTTACCAGAATTATGCCAAACAAAAATGAGCCCTTCCGTAGATTTCTTCACCAGAAATATACCAATTAAAAATTAGCCCTCCAGTAGTTTTCATTTCAACCCCCTAATTAATTTTCAGACATGGCCAGTGAATTGAAAAAAACATGAATGGGGCAAAACTGTTGATCTGCAATTCACTTCTGAACTGTACTAAGTGAATAACAGGAGAAACATTTATCGTGCTGAGTAAGTATTGAGGAGAGCTAGGCATTTTTTTGTACACATAAGAGCATTATATAAACACTATAACTGCTCAATGAAAGACCTAATGTCCTTGCTCTCAAGATAATATTTCTATTTCTCCTCCTCACTTCCTTCCTATTCCATTAATTTTAATTTGAGATTACAGCACAAATTCATAAATAAGGTAGCTAAAATAATACTCAGGTACCAAGTTAATGATTTCCCCAAAAGGCAAGATAATGATTACATCTGACAAACAATTTCAATATTAATGAGGCTTACTATTTTTTTTATTTAACTTATTCCATTTCAAAGTTCCAAAAGGAGTAATATCCACAGATTTACTGATCAATGTAATGCCAGCATACAATTATTGAACAAGCAATGAAAAAGCTTACTTAGTACTCACAGCCCTACAGACAATATTATCATAACCAAAGCACCCAATTCCAAGTATATTCATATTCAAAAAGCAAACTGGTGAATATAGAATTAATAGAATTTACAAACACAATAACTGAATTTGATACAAAATAACTCTCATTCTAAGACATCAACTAACACAGAAAGCTTTTCAATATCAACGCTCCATATTTTGGCTTGAAATGTGCTATATAAGAATTTTCATGAAATTCACCTCATTAATTTCCAGAACTGGTATATTTTGATATTATATATATATGAATAATGAAGACCATTTATAAAATATGCTGAACATTCAATGAGAATAGAAAATGTGCAACAAATCAGTGATTTAGACCACAAATCACAAATATGCCAAAACCAAATAAGCCTAAAAAATCATCAGATTTCAATTTTCAATCAGCATTCTCCGCAACTAATTATTGCAATTTTGCCATGAATGGACTCTTCAAAACATGTGAACAAATTGCCACTGTCCCCATTTTAAAACCTTCTTATTCACAGAGTTAAAAAATATCCTCAATTTAGCAGTAAAATTATGCATATGCTCACAATGAAATATTCCCCAGAACTTGAATAAATTGTACCATTTTTCCTTAACCACCTAACAACATATAATGTTAGTAAAATTACTATTTTATTCTTTTAAAAGGTAACATTGATGTAAAAATTTCTCTAGCACCTAATTTGTTAAAACTAAAAGCAAACTTTCAAGGTCAATTCTTACTCAAAATACATCTAAAAAGCTTGTAGCATACATTCCACAGTTTTTCATTGAAGTTAAAATACTTTTCTTTCGTCCTTTTCTTACTACTAGAAAGTAGCTATAGAGAGAATATATTTTTCAGCATATTATTTCAACAGGCAGTAACTATATAAATTTTACGGATGATGCTATCAAGCAGAAAACTTTCAATTCATAACAATATAAATTTCAAGAAATATCATCAACTCAAACTCATTTTTAGAGCTATTAACAATATCCTTTCCAGCAGTCAACATTTTTAAAGATCTGCATTTAAGGTAATTATATTGTATTGCTTTTCTGAAAATGTTTACACCAGTACCAATGGCTGGATAACTTCTTGGCAAATACAAATTAGATTGCACATATGTTTATTGCCAATAAGAAATAGGTAGCGTTAGTGTAGAATAAGAAGGCAGTGTGTACACTAGCTTTAAACGAACCAGGCCACCAGTGTTTAATAATAACTGGACTACAACAACTGCTTGCAAAAGTAATTTTCTGGTATAAACTAGACTTCAGAGAAGCCATTACAAAGAGATTGAAAACAACATAAGATGACCTAGGAAAGACTTTTTGAGGCACATTACTGTCAAGGAAATGGTTTAGATACGATATCAGTCAACACAGTCATGTGAGCATACTGAATAAGAGAATTACCAAATCAAATTAGGCATTGATTTCTTTAAAACTAGAAAGAAAAACTGTACTCCACTTAATGGATAAAGCTGTGCGAACCAGCATTACTTTTGAATCTCTTTTATCAAATGTTTGCAAGATAGACTACTGCATCTGCCTAATGGCCTACATTAACTTTGTTGGCATATAAAAGTAAACTTTCAAATCCATTGCAACTTGGATAGGATGCATACAGAAGAATAGATATTAAGAAATTAAATAAAAAACCTTTAAACACAATAGTATTCTCATAAAAAAATTAGATAATTTTCACAAACAAATATTACCTGTCACAGTATTGCTAACATTTGTGTTGACTCTTTGTATCAAATCTGTCCAGAGGAAATAATAACCTATTTCTCACTAAAATCATGAGTCTCATTTTGTACTTCCAGGTCTAAGTATTATTAACCAAAATAAGTATACACTTCATCCATTATTTCAAAAACTATTTCTACAAAATTCACAGCATATTCTTAAGAAAAAATATTGCATAGGAAATACTATAAAACAATCATAAAATTGATTCAAAATTAAATCACTCAAGTACAGTTTCTGTTCATTTTCAAGAATAAACATCATAATATTATCACCTGAAGTTTGGTAAAAAAATTAAGCAAATTTTTCTAATGGTAATCAGTACCTAATGCACTAATTACTATTAGAAAGAGTAGATATATTTTTCTCTTCCTTGTCATTTTTTTCCAGGTACTTAGTCATTGGATGGACATTTTCTCAGCTGTTCCATTCATTTTCAATGTTTAGCCAAAAACAACACTCGTACAACATTAAAGAAAATAAGACAACTACATTGTCTGTAATTTCATACATATAGCAAGTGCTTGATGAGAATGACTAGGGAAGGCAATTTATCTATATTCCTTGTGCATTATCACAACCTTAAAAGAAATTCCCAAACCCAATTCAATGAAGAAGTTGAAGCTAATTTACTCATACATAGTTGACATTAAATGGATGAAACCGTAATGACATTATGTTCTGAAACAATCACTTTCATCAAGTAAACATGACAATAATCATGACTAGCAATGCATGAAAAAGTGTAATAGAATAAAAGGAAATTGAAGTAGAGGTGTCCTGCAAAAAATACAGTCACTGCTTAAATAACACTTAAGATAAGGAATGGATGATACGTAATTAAGGTAATGATGCTATTTCACTACTCAAGTGCATACCATGAATATAAAAATTTAGGAAATTCCTCCAGTATCTTTTATCCCTCCACTTTATCTTTAGAATTATTTTAGATTTATTGCCTCTCAAAAATCTCAACATTTACTACACATCAACAAAGAAATAAATGTCATTGAGTATATCTTCCATAAAATTAATTTCCTATTTTCTTCTAGTTCATTTGAAGTAAATTTTATTTAGTTAATATTCATAAAAATTTTCAACTATCAAATGACCCACGGTATTCTTTTTTGACATCTTGCCTAATGTTGATACTTAGAAAACCAACTTTTTATAGCATGTCATTAGCCACACATCCTATTTAATGCACAGCATACAATTGGTTGCAATCCTCCACATGCATTGCAACCAGATATCAGCTCAAAAATGATCAAATTTTAGTGAAATCCATTCTGCTTAGCACAAGTTGACTCCAGAAATAGAGAAGAGAAATAAAACTCTTCAGTTTTTTCCTTGCTTTCCTCTTGGCATTTTCAACAGACTAGGCAAGCCATCGGTTTGCCATCATTTCATATGTTACACAGACTTACAATAAATGAAACTATTACTGTGAAAAATTATGATAATCCTCTCAAACATTAAAAATAAAAGGGCCAATAAATCAGATGTGGAATTTCAACAAACTTTAGAATGTTATTTAAGGTACAAGGACTTATGAGTCAAATTCCTGTGTTAACATATTGTTGAACAGAGAAACTATATCCCATTCTCATAAGAATAAGGGCAAATTTTTCACATAATATCAGGTGGAAAAACTACGGTATGAACAAACAACACGGAAAAAACTAAACCATCTCTCAAAACCACTGACAATTCCAAGTCATAATATATTTCGTCTCACAGCCTATAGTCACAATGGAAAACATTCTCCAATTAATTTAATTTAGGATTTTGGTACTTCCAAATAATATTAAAAATTATTATTTCACTTATCAACATTTGATTGCCTAGCATGTGGTATACACTCCTTCCAATAGGGACATCACAAGTTATTTATGGCCAATATTCGGCTTGCAATTTGGCACACTATAATTCCCCATTCATTGTATAATGCTAAGGAGGAAAATATATATCCATGTAATTCTCATCAATCTTATTTCTAATAACTAAAACCATCTGGGATATTCTTATGGAGGAAACTTGGACAGTTATTTTAAAGAGTTCCACTCTTTGGGCCATGGCATGCTATATTAAAATATAAATGAGTAGGATCTGATAAGGCTAGAGATTGGATGGATTCAAGATGGCTTCATCCAGCAGACAAAATAAAATGAATGACATTTGAGGACCAAATAACAGCACAAGAACAAAAAAAAATAATATCAAGAATAAAAAAAGAAGTAGAAATTGACCACCATGCTACTATTCATCTGATTATGAAGCATCTATTTTATTTTCAGTTGATGTAACAATGAAATAATTTTGATGGAAGCCACAGATAATGCTGGACTGTATTCCATATCAATTTCTATTATTTGGTACCTCAAAACACCCAGGAAAAAGAAATTTCATTTTTATAAATGGCAGTTTCCTCCTAACACCCAAAAAAATACAGACCAATAATGGCCAAAAAATAGCACTTTTCCACTAGATAAACCTAAATTATAATAAAATTATAAATATAAAAAAAAATTATCCAGCAGAAAAAAGATACTTTTTGGCCATTATGATCCAATTCCACCCTATTATGCCTGACACTATGCAAAAGAGATAAACATTATATCAATTTAAGGAAAACACCATTTCATCAGTAAACATGGGATGGCAAATATATTTTTCTTAGAGTCAGTGAAGTATGAACCCCTCTGTGAAGATGAATATTCCAAATTGATGAACAATTCAAATGCATTGCTATCAGTTAAGTGCAGATTTAAGTCCATAGAGTAGATTAAAATTTTGAATTCTAATAAAGATGCTCCAGGATCCGCTATTTCACGTAATACAAAGTCAGTTTCCCATAACTATAGGTACCTCATTTCACTATATGAAGGGTTTCATTCAGCACTTGTATCACACTTTCTAAATGCCATACCTAACCTCCAAAATACACTTACATTTTAATGCTTAGGCTGGAGGTAAACTTGCTTAAAACATCTCATTAATTAACTATCAAGTTAACACTTAATGGGACAATATATTCCATGCACACAAGATATTTTAAGTCATAGATTATGAATATCCGGAACATGTTTTGCTACTACCTACACTTTAGATGTAGGAGTTCTGTAAAATGATTCACAGCTTTGAAAATAATTCAAGCTCCCAAAAATGTTAGAACTTGGAAATTTTACACTTGAGAGGCATTCACTGCTATACATGTTTATCCTTTATACAGCCTGATCGGTTTTTCATCTATACATAAAAACATGCAACACTTCATTCCATTAATCAAGCACACAAGTGTGCATCTTCAAAATTCTCAACAGAAGTTATACACAATACTTCTCCTTTGAGAGGAAAAGCTAGGCAGAATCAACATTTTCATCCTCAAGCATTCTCTTAAACAGTAAGAAGACTTCAGCAACAAGCAGATAAAAACTTCTTGGCATCGTTTTTGTTTGTAATTCCACCACCTGAGGCTATTATGTACCCAAGAGTTACTCCCTTCAAATATTGTATTTCCAATTTGAAAACAAATTGTCATCTATATTTTATAACTCTAACCATCATTGCCCGTAGTTTTCCATAAGTGCAGAGATTGAATTGATGTCTAAAGGTTCATCCATAGATGGAAGGTCTACGCTGCCCATTAGTTCAGGGTAGTCAAACTCCATTGATGTGCTCCCCAAGCCAGCAATCCCAACACTAGGGTTGTAGCTGCAAAAATTTTAAATGTAAGCATATCAAGGAAGACAATTCATATCATAGACAAAGACCATTTTACATAAAAATCAGGTAAATATATTTTAATAATTTATTTCATTAAGATATTGGAGACTCTTCTGGCTGGAAAATGGACTTCACTTGGCAGTATTTTTATGATGGATTGTATGAATTATTTAAATGACTAGGGAAAGCCTTCAAAATTAGCAATAGACTTTTATGTGGGCTTAAAGTGTATTTTGACAATTTGGCAAAATGCATTAAACTGACCACAACAAAAAAACGTGAAGTGAATCACTCAAGAACACCAATTCTTTCTACGAAGTGGGGAATATAACACAACTATTCAATTTTCAGAATAATTTCAAAGGAATAAAACAAGGCATACATGAAAAACATAATCGCCAGATATTCTCAATCTCACATAAATATGCATGGGTATTCAGAAAAATAACAACTTTCAAAGGGAAACAGTTGAATCCTCATTTTATAAGGAATTACCCCATTTCCAGGTTACATTTAAAAAAATTTATCTCGTTAAGACAAATTGGGGTTCCTCCAATGGAGATTCTGCCTTTGTTGTATTTGTAAAAATTTTGAGAAACACAAAATCCATCACATGCTTGGGAAAATCCTGAACATGTCATCACGAAAGACTTAAATTCCATTAAAATTACATTCATAAATGCTAACCACTCTCACATAAACATTCTGCATAATCGATCCTTAAGTGTTGATATCCATGTTCATTCAGGATTCAAGATGCTAATTTGGCATTCCAGCCATTAGCAAGCAGCCATTTCACACAAACAACAAAATCAAATAAGGTACCATGAAAATAATGTAGGATGAAAAAAATTATCAAAAAAGCATGCAATAGCCATTCCTTTAAGTTATAAGAAATGAATTTGGAAAAACCATTGAGTTAATAACATTCCTTAACATATTTATTTTCCGAGTAAGACAATTATAAATATAAATAAATGTATGAATACTGTTAACAATCTGTTAACCAGGATCATGCAAAAAGTAAATGTTCTCAATATTTTAAATGATCTATTAATTAATGGTCAGCAGTGGAGTTGAACCATCTGAACCATCAGCCAAAGAATCTGAACACACTCAAATGACCTCAACATTTTTCAATTTCAATAAGGATTTACACTGGCCAAAACATGTCACCACATCATTCAAATTACAACCTGAGCAACAACTGAAAAATTCCGATCTTAGAATTACATATGCAATGCTCAAATAGGCTGGGCTTAAACTAGGGAATTTTACCAAAGAGAATCCACTGCATAGGAAATCAATACTGCGGCCAAATTATTCATAACATGACATGAACATCTAGCAAAAAACCAACAAAAGAAATTCAACACATCTTCTACAAAAATAAGATATAGTTAACAATTAGATTTTGATAGTAACCACAAATATCACACATAGTTTGAAAGGTGAGAAATACCTGCATCAGAGATGACTGAAGCTGTTCAGCAAAAACTGAACAGCTCGAGAGAGCTGCTGCAGATCTCCATATCAGAACTGTTGGATCTTCAATTTGTAGATCATGTTTAAATGGTTTACAAATTCACAGCGCTAAAGAGAACTAGTGTTCCTTGCATACCCATACTTAATGCAATTCCAAACATGAAGCATGATTTGAGATGGAACATTATGTCCAATAGTCATTTGGCACAATGTATAAAGGTACATTTGTAACCACCAAATTGAGTGTGTGTCAAAACTTTTAATTTGAAACAACACAGAATTAAAAGGTTAAGACGAATGATTGAATCAAGGGCCTTTGATGGAGAAGACAATTAATTTTTAGGCAATATTAACATATTGCCTATAAATTATACGTAATTGCTAACTATTATAGCAAGGGTAGTTATTTTTGATAGGAGGATCCATGGGAGTCATGACTGAAAGCACATATATATTTATCATTCCGAAGAACCTACTCCTATTTAGAAACGCAACTACACCATCCAAGACAAATGTATTTTTACTAGCCACCTTTAAATCTTCAGAGAAATTCAGAATGAAAATACTGTTTGATTTGCTAAGTCAAGGCTTTATGTAGTTGAGTTTCAGTATCCAACTCTAAAATTCAATACAAATATGAACCATTGCTGGGTATGCATGAACACTTTAGCTCTGAGAGTGGAACACCTTCATTGAACAGACTACTCAAAATATATTCCACAATTGGATGATTCACCAAATTATATATCTCTCAATAAACTAGATGGCATGATTTGTTGCAACTTTATAATTCATCTGAATTCTTTTCACTTATGCATCTCATGTGTCCGTACTTTCCCCCAAAGGTGTATGTCTTCAGAAATCAAGACGATGTAATATTATTTCTTTTACCATAGACCAACACTTACTAAGTATGTGTAGATAGAAAAAGCAGATATGAGTTTGTACACAATTCAATTTAACATAATGCGTACTAATTATAGAGTATGTATAAATCATTCTTTATGGAATATTATCTTTAAAAAAATGATAAAGTCATATCAGGGACTATTACATCTACACCCAGGTCTTAATGCCATCAAGACCATTTCACAAAATAAAGGGAGTAAAAAGGCAAACACCCCTCTTCTTGCATTCCCTCTTAATAATTGTGGAATTATTTTTTAAAATATAAAATATTAATGGTTAATATTATTGTCTGGGTAATTCCATCATCCAAACGGTTAATAATTCTTTCCAAGTTCCAAAATTGTGTTTCCTAATGTGTGGTGACTTTAGAAAAGATTAACAAAAAATTTTGTTAATGAAATTCAGAAAACAATCTTCATATTTTCAAGATGAATCACCCAAATCATGAGAATCATCAAAAACTTAGCAAAGAAAAAATATACGTCACGACCACACCAAAATTGAGGTCCTGATTAACTGAAGCTGGACATAAACGTGTAATGAACCAAGATGAAAAATTGTCTAAATTATAATTATAAAAAAACTGTCCAGAAGCATGTACGTGCCACTCTCAGAAAAAAATTACCATTAGTCAACAGAGGAAGTTATATAACACTATTCAATTGATTCCAATTATTTGTGAAACAGCTGTATGCCAGCAAGGATAGAGTTGTGCACCATTTGCTACACATTGTTCAAAATTATATAAAAACTAGAGCTTTCTGACTAAGAATGGAAATAACAAGAGCAAGAAAAGCCTGCTCATCACTCTCTTAATTCCACGCAAGTTAACATTCCTCTGGTTGACATCAGGCAATTGTAATTTTTATAACAAGTGAATTTTTTTTTTAATCTCTCACAAGATTATTTTCTTATAATCTCAGTTGTAGCTGTGTGTCTATCCTCTCCAGCATAATGCCGCTGCACTTACAAAGGTAGGAACAATTGAAAAAAGTGGAATCATTTCTTTTTAAATACATTCATTTCATTTCCATTTGTTTTACAATTATTCCATTGCTTAGGAGATCAACATCATAATACAATAAAAATTCACATTATATGTTAAAAAATAAAAGGAATGTCACTTACAATTAAGTATAAAACTTATCATTACATCACCTTCTCAAATGACCTTAACTTAGTAGAAATCAGAAAGAACTTTGAAATCATACTGCTAACTTCGCTCCATATCGCTTCTGGAGCTTTTATGGGAATATGAATGAATGAAATGTCAACGGGTCACATATTCAGTGCGCTTGATTCTTCCACATTACTTCAAACAACAAGAGTCTCAGAAAACATTACAGTTACAACAGCATTAAAGAATGCATTTACTTCCATCTAACATCACAGTACTGAAGTAAACTGCCAGTATAAAATGGATGGAATCACAATCCTGACTAATAAATTTTAACAATTTCTGGCCAAAGAGAGCTTTTTTTTAGCATTTAGTGTATTCCATCTTAACAAATTTAACTTTTGGTCACAACAAGCATAACATTGATATAAAGACAACTGTACATATATCTGAACCAGTTAAGTAGCAACATTTTACAACGTCATAAACATTTAATTGGCATGTTATTAAAATATGAAGTATTCCCTTAATTTATGAAACAAAATTAAGAAAAAAAAATACTGATGCAAACTTAGCCCATTAGGTGGCTAAACAGAAGTTTGGAACACACATCATACAAAGAAGTTTCAAATTGATTTTAAACACACCATTTTAATGACTAGTGAATCAAAAATAATCATAAATCAAATAAACGTACAAATGAAATTCTTGGAAAAGCATTTATACCAACAAATTTTAAATTCAGAGAATTTCATGCTGAGACAAACCCATTGAACCAACACACATACTTTTGTGTAAAAAGTTGCTTTAGCAACAATAACAAACAACATAAATGTTACCATATCCCTTAAGCACTGCTACGGACAACACTTATGACATATGGCAAAGTATACACAGGGCACCAAATAAATTTGCCCAAAAATTGGACAAGAAAGCCATGGTTGGGAAACCATAAAATTCAAAGTTATATCTGTATATGGCGTTTCAAAGAATACACCACAAACTACAGAATAAAAAATTAAACAACTCGTAAAAGAAAAGAAACTAGACTTAAAAAGTTATATAAAACTTGAAGGTGCAAACAATGTTAAGAATAAATATATAGAGTACACTATCAGTGGAATAATGTATAATGCAACACCACATACTTCCTGAGATACAACCTCAAATTTGAAATGGTGCCCAGTTTTACGACAACATAGACCATAACATTATGGATTCATTTAACATAATAATACTTTTGGTAAGAACAATATTAGCTGAGTATAAGGAACACTGGAATTAGCACTCACAGGCAACAAACACATGATGATCAAGAAAAGACAATTATAACCTTATCATGCCCACAACAAGCAACACTCCATTACAATGACCTCCAACATCACGTAGGACTCAGATTCTATCCATTCCAAAGAGTGAGTATCACCTACTTTTAAAATTAAAATTGCACCTTTTATTCATAGTCACATCAAAACAATATTAAAAGTAAATCCTATCGAAAAAGCTATTTTTAAAGTCATCAAAAAATAGTAATTAAGGATAGAATGTTTGCATATTTGTGGAAATTAAATATTAGCTTTTTTGAAAAAAGAAAATTTCAATTTGAAAAATTTTGTAACAGTTGCACATTAGCATTCTAGTCTTGGAAGAGCATTCTACCAAATATGATTCTGAAATGAAGTTAGGCATGTAAATTTGTAACGTCACAGGTATTGGAGACGAAAATATAATTCCAACTTTGATTTTCCATCACCCATAAGTAGATGATGAAAAAACATCTGGAATACCCAGCATGCATTACGTAATTGACACAGAGCTAGCAGGGGAGAATCACATGCTTATATGATGGTTAATCAGAGAGCTGAAACTAAATAGTGTTTAAAAATTCCAATAAAGAATTTTCTTTCAAACACTGATCCTATGTCAGCCTCTGATTTTTGGCCCATTAAGTTTCCCCCATAATGCATTAGGCACAAACTTATTGACTAACTACTTTCACCTAAAGAATGTTACCCTGTGATTCCGCTCTGCAATTTAAACATGTTTCAAAAAATATATATTGTCAGACAAACCTGCCAGATATTTCCCTGTAATGAAAATGAGCACAATGAGGTTACACAGAATAATTATGCCCTTGTATCGTTGAATAACTGAAATTATTTTTCTCTCTTTCTAAACAATTGTGCTTTTGTGTAGGACCAGTTACTTCAATTATCAAACATCAACTTAGAGGAGACAGTTAGCACCCCATATAAAATATTTGAGCCAATGAAGACTGTCCTCAAGAACATTATCATTTTTCAAACAAGCTTGGATGGATTCAATTTCTTTCATAGGTTTATGTATATCTAAGTTTTATATAATTTAAGCTCTGTATAAATTTCTTCCTTTCCTTTCTAAAGAATTGGCACATAACGTTTTTAGACAACTCAATGACACTGGGTTTCAGACCTGATTTTTCATAGTTTGAAAATTAGGATATGTAATGAAATATTTTTAAATTCCATCTGACATCAGTCAATTGTTCTATCAGGTTTTCAAAGGATAGAAGTTCTCCTTGAAACTGTCCTCAAGGATGAAATGCCAGTCAATACAATGACATAATCATTTGTCATCATTTAAATAAAAAGTATCTTTTAAAAAGATTTAAGCTATGCTGAAACTATTGTGGATACCAATGTTTCTTCTAATATAACAGTCTCATAATTTGCTACAATGCAAATGGGGAAACATTTACTATGCAAAAGAAAGTTGCTGATTAAAAATGAAATCGGCATACACTGACCAAGACTCATGTAACAACAGCATTATTGACCATTATGTGCCTGTCCTTTCCCGATTGATTTCGTTGTATCAAAGACACCCTCAGGGATAAGACAAGAGGACACAAAACATACACAACTAGGAACAAACAATGTACTCCAACAAGAAACTAAACAGCTCATGCTTCAGCCTTCCTCATTCTTAACCCCCTTTTTGCATGGGAGAAAAATTGCAAATATTGCACAACTCCTTCAAAAGTACTTTAAAAGACTTACACCATCAAAAATATTTAAACTACAAGTGCAAGGTTTTTAACAATAGACTCTTATAGTGCACTCGAGCAAACATTCATGCACTTGGACATCTGTAGACGATGATTCATCTAGTCATGTACTACAGCCATCAAATATGACATTACATGCTTGAAATTAAAAAAATGTCAAAAACTAAATACATCAATTTACATTTCGATGTTTTTTTCTTCCTATACCAAGTCATCATCTTAAGGGATGTCATTCTTTTCATCAGTCAATTTAGATTTCTCAAAATTATTTCCAGACCATTTGACATCATCATACCGAACAGCCTTGTTTTAAATGGCTATCACTTTTTAAGATCACTCCTCAAGATTATTATGAAAATAATTATGAGAATACTCCTCTTCTCAAATGTATGGGTACTGAGTATCTTTTGAAAGAATAGTTGAACATGACCCATGAAGACAAGTTCACCCAAAGCCCTCTCAGCAGAATTTGAATTTCCAAAGCAAAGGTTCTTCTTCACAGTCCGGATGGCACATCATGCACATTTTCCTTCCTCTGTGGTCGACATATTGTGCTGCATGATGGGACACTCCACGAGAAAACACTCCTTCACAGCTCCATCACAGTCATGGTGGAGTGAGGCCTATGTTGATTCAGATGGCATGAGCACGGCACCGGGATGAATGGTAATCAACAACATCAACAAAATACCAATGATCATGTTACTAAGTCCAATCCATGCAATCAAAACCACTCCATCTCTCAAATCTTGGCACAGACAAACTCAAAAAAAAATCTCCACTTGCATAGATCCCAAAGGAATTGAGGCTACCTTGCCACAAAGGTATTTAAAAAAGCAATGTCATACGGTAAGTTATGGCATGTTTTTGAAAAAATTATGAAAACAATCAAAAACATAAGAACTATGACTAATTGGTTACTAAAATTTAAAGAAGCAATTTTTCCCATATTTGTTAATAAACTTGAGCACTTTCAATATTTTAAATTAAGGACAAGAAGGCCATACTACATTATCTATTATGCAATGTTAGTAAAAAAATGGTGCAAAAATTAAATTCTAAAATGACCTCTGTGTTGACAAATGCTATTGGTTAAAACTACTATGAACAGGGATATTAACAAAATGCTAATCAACTGTATTAGATCAAATGGTACTTTACCAGTGATCAACATGCCAGTGATAAAGTAATGGTAGTTGTAACATTTCTTGTAAGGCTGTCGGTTTTTCTTTTTAAAAGTGCAATATTACTTTCACTGTTGCCCTACATTATCAAGCTGGTAACATTTAATTTATGGAATGGTGGAATTTAGAGTAGGGCCTTTAATAGCAAAGCAATGTAACACACATGGAACTGAACAATACAACTTTAGGTACCCGAATGAAACCATGGACCAAAAGAGCCTTGCTTTAGCTCAAAGAGAAACATTTTAAGCACAATTGCAGTGTATGAAGAGAGTTATGAGAATAGAATTATATTATGCAGTGCCAATGAAAATGCAATCACTTTTGTCAAAAGAAACCAGCATACTGGCACAGACAAATTATTTGAAAGATATCCATTAAGTTTAAATACATTAAATTTAGTTTGATTAAAAGTTTCCCTGGAAGTGTTGTTTTCATTTTTAAAAGAGTAAAAATAAGTCTTCATTTTTAAGCAGTCTAATATAAAAGCATATAATGTAACTTGGAATTACTTAACCCTACATGGCCAGCATTCCCTCTGCAAACGTGCTGAGCTTTTGCAATCAAGCGGAAAAATTAAAGAGGTTTTAAAGGAGAGGCAGAAACAAGTCTAAGCCAGTCTGATGCTCACCTGCCAGGTGGCTCGGAAAGGGCACTGGCAACAGAGGGGGTGTCCCGTGTCACACTTGGATCAGGTGACTGGGGCTGGAACATGGTTTGAGGTGTCGCGGGATAGCTGCCCACACCATTGGCACCGCCGCCCATGACACTACCACCACTGCACCCTGGACCTCCCCAACTGGAACAAAGTATTTCCCATGATGAGAACAATACAATAGACATGAACCAAATCCAAGTGGGTTACAGACCAGTGAGGGTGTTAATTTAGAATTGGTTTAAAGAGACAAAAGTCTCTCGGGAAATGTTAGCTTAAAATTTCACTACTGAACCACTTTTAAAAATAGAAGACATTCATTAAAATACATGTAACAAAAATGCAGTTATTACAATAAGCAGTAGTCTACCAGGTTATGATAGATTTTTTATGGATTAATGGACTTACACGCTATTGTACTTTTCAGTAATGAATTTACAAAACTTCTATGGAGAGGCCTTTTTTTAATTCAACATTTTTTTGTTGAAAATAGTCATACCTATACTGCAATGCACCCTGCTGTAGATAATGTTATGCTTGGGGGACAATATTACCAACAACTAGTATCAGGCAAGTTAACTTATTTTGAGTTTCATTAAAGCCACAATTACTTTCCAAGTGGTGGGACGAAGTGACCTATGACTCATGCTCCCCTTTAGTACTTCTAAGCCTTCAACAACAAAATATACTTGAACATCAAACTACTTATAACAATAACTCATTATTTAGCTCTGTATACTGCATACTTACCTTATTTCAACCCGATAAGCCCATTGTTTTTCTTCCCTTTACCTCACTTCTTAGTATCCTCACCTCATATCACTGTCTCTAGCATCTCATTGCCTCTCATCATCTACTGCATTCACTTGCCCTGCCTTCTAATTTTTCTTAACAACCTTTTCTCTCCTAACATGCCAAGAACTTCCATTACTTGTTTTCCATTTCATTCTATTTTATCTTCTTCATCCCCACATCTCAAATGCCTATGCTTATCCTCTAGTTTCACAACCACAAATGCCACATACTCACCAAGATTAGACTACTGTACATTCTCCTTCACTTCTGAAAAATGTACTTAATCATAAATTAAAATAGATCAGAGCCATTACAGAGCCTACCACCGATTGGAAGGATAAAACTCAATAATGGCCTCAAGGAACTCAGAAATCCTTTATCTTATTTTATGAAAATACTCAGATAAAAATTTATCTTTGTCTGAAAATAGTAATGCAGAGACAAAACCTGTAACTGTTGCACTACATGGGGAGGATGTCAAATCCTAGAGAGGTACCTACTGTGAACAGGTTTAAAAAGTCAGTGAACCCTTGCATTTATTATTCGAGTCGCCTCAGTAAAAAGAAATCTATGGATGTGAAATCAGTACAATATGTGATGCACTGACACAAGGAAGGAGTGCAAAGAGGTAGGTAGGAAGAAAAGATTCATAGGGTCTATTTTCAGTTTGAAAACTACCAACTGCATACCCAGTGGCTCGCCAGATTTTTATTCCTCCAATCTTTCCCAATCTTAATAGTCATTACGTAAGGATAACCTTTTAATTGTCATTATGCACATTAACATAGGAAAAATAAAGCAAAATAAGTAGTAACTTAATGAAAAAGATTACAGTTGAACCACATACAACGAACATAATTCATTCCATCATCTTTCTCATAAAACGAAACACTCGTTTAGTGAAACAACTTCTTGCAGATAAATTAATCTAAAATATGGTAAAGAGTTCTACACCAAAAAATATTATGCACAAGATTCATTAAAAAAAAATTATATATACTTTGTTTAGGATCGTAGATCATTTTATTTTTTCTTCTATCACGGAGTGAAGCAACCAAAAATGTGAACTATTTATAAAAACAAAAAAGAATTAAATTCTAGCATATTATTTATGCTACATACCTAATTTCTTTCTACTAGAAAGCTGTCTGGAGACATTTGTTTTTGCCGAAGCTTAATTTTGTAGAAATAAAACTCAAAATCATCATTAAATTAATTTCTGATGCACATAGCCACTGACTTATTAGGACAATGTGTCATATGAATTGTACGATGAAGTTTCCCTCGACAACCACACCACATTTAGCCTTCTGTTGCTATTGGACTTTACACTTCTTGAAGGGTCATGGAGTTTTTGAATGGTAAACAAGCAGGGTTTATTTTTAAATCACCCTTGCATTTGTGCAACATAGCAGCGTGAGATGGCCTTGAAGTCTTTAGCCGTTGATGATCCTGACATCTTTTAAATGAGGTCGGCAAAACTCATGTTCCCCTTCTCACAAATTATATCCTTCCTTTCCAATAATTTCACCTTGCAATTGCTTTTCATTTATTCATACAAGAAGCAACCTGACAACATCATTGAGAATATGTAACCATTGCATTGATATTCTTGCCATTCTCAGATGCACCTATCTCCTTAGTCTTGTCCTTGCTTGTGAAGAAAATGTAAACCGTATTTACATAAACCGTGGATTGTAACATGGTTGGTAAACAGTATTTACCAACCATGTTACAATTCACATATAGCATTTAATAATTTGTTTTTCTTTTTTTTCCATTTATTGAACAACCCACTTGACCATACTTTGGTCACCTTTCTAATAGGATCAAGTATTGAAAACGTCATGCATGCACTAAATATATCGGAAAAAATTATTTTTTAAATCTGAAAATGCCTCAAACATTTCAAGAATGGTGCAGTAAAATACGTGGAAGCATTTGCCATAGCAAACCGATTCCCCTATGCCTTCATTATTGCAAAGCAACATTCTTTGCCTGTTAAGCAAGGCACATTATACTATGGCCCCCTTCTGCAGGGACAATTGCTATACTGCAAGGGAAATATCTAATGAGAAAAGTTGAATTTGATTTGTATAAGAGTCAAAAATTGATGCATAAGAAAACTATTTTGAGGTGCAGATATTACCAAATGCATTTTGTATAAATTGTGGTCCCTTTTCTAATTCTACAATTCTATGGTTGCTCACCAATTATGAGTGTGAATATGTCTGACAATTTCAAAATCAACTCACCAAATTTTAAAAAATAAGAAGACATCCAGAAAATTTTAACTTCAAAAATCATAAAAGTTAAGCAATATTTATACAAAATAAACAAACGAAACCTAGTAGACAACAAAAAGTAGCTTGTTGTTTTAGAGGGGAGATAAGACTTTACATATATTCCAGGTTCAGAAGCAATAAATTGAGATTCTTACTGCTATCTAGAGAGTACCCAAACCATAAAAAGATCAAAATCAAGGATTATTAAATTCAGAGGGTGCAATTTCTCTAGGTTTGACTGTGTGTGCAAAGTGCACTGGAGTTCAAAAATATACGAAATTGATATTTACCCAGGTACATGAGTCACAAGCAATGGCTTCACATATGGCTTGTCTCCTCCAACACTGGGCGGAATATCTGCAAATAAAAATATATTCAACAATCAATATCAATAAAATATATTTTCCAAAAATGTTTCTTCAATGTGTTCACTATCAAACTATCAAGAAATTTCCCAAGTTTTCAAATGATTATTTTCAGTTACTTCCAGGATGTTCCACATCTCCAAACAAATTAATTTCGGGCAAATAGAGGTGATGTGGTAATAATTATTGACAGTAGGCATCAGAAATGATAAGGAACAGTTGGTGGTCTTACTTCTATATTGGGCACATAGCATAATATCCTTTCGTGCACCAGAAAAGTGTGAATATCAAATAAGCAGACCATTCTTGCGAGAATATCTCTTGACTTTGCAAGTTATTGACAGTGGACTTCTTCTTCCTTCAGTGAACATAAATTTCTTACAAAATTAAACCAACACTCAGACAAAATAGTCATTTACTACTTCACTAAAATGGTACACACAAAAAATAATGCCTACAATGGTAAGGATAGTGTTATTTCAGTCATATTAAAAATTTAATACCATGATCACTTAATATGAAACATAAGAATAACTCGTAAGCACAAAGAAACAATTTTCTGAAAACTGGAAGGGCAAGAAATAAAAATAAACAGCTGCACTCCCTGACAGAAATTGTGGAAATACAGGTACCACTGCAAAAATTAACAAACTAAATTGGTCCAAACATAAAAATACATGGAGAACAAATGTTTGGGCGCTAATAATCACCACATTAACTAATTCTAATCACCAGAACCCTCCTAAAAATAGGGTTCTGCAGATATCTTATACCTAGTATCAGATAGGTATGGGCCAGTAACATAGTTAACCAGGGTAATTTTATTTTCATTAATCCAAGTTTGGATAAAATTAACTCCTTAAATGTGAGAATGTAAAAAAAACTATGCTCATTTCATGATCCATTATGTTCATTTGATATCCAATCATTCCATATCACATGCCATGGTTGGGGAGGCTCATTTACACATTTCAAGGGAGTCATGTTCCCAGCTGATCAAGAATGTTACCAAAGCTTTCTCTTCAGACTTCCCTCTAGTCTTGCATATGTCCCTCTAAAAAGAAAATCAATTGATTCCCTCATTTTATACTTTTTTACATACTACAAGCTACATTGCTAAATCCATATACTGCACCTAAATAAGGTTCTGCCTTTAGTTACACACATGTGATATATCAATGTAATAGTATGTTAAAACAACAATTGTAACTGAAACAGTATTTTTGTGAGCAATGAGTTTTCTTACTATTTGCAACTACTTTTTGTCTTCTGTCTTAACAAAATAGCATAGGTCTTTGAATGCTTCAAATTAGATTGGTTAAATTTTATTTGGGATTTTTTTTACAGCAAATGAGAATTTAAATCTATTAATCATGGAGTAATGATCAGCAGTCAAAATTCCAATCTTGAGAAAAGACTAAATACTTCTAAAAGACTATGTCACACCATCTAGCCAAAATCACACCCATCAGATTTATGGACAATCATTTAATAAGGCATTTATTTTATTTTAGTTATTCCTTATTATAGGCAGTTTTAAGAATAATGGAATGTGTTACTAGGTTTATGGCAAACCCTTTGACTTATTTGCAAAAGCAATCATTAAAATACAAACGATTATCACAAATATCATTCCTCTAATGTGTTTATATCTTCTGTATTGGTTTCATTTTCCCATAGAATATCAAATAATTACAGGTTTTCTGGTTGAGAATGACCAGGGAATACTTCTGACTTGAGCACACAAAGAAGCACTACAAAATTTAAACATACTTCAATGTTAGCAAGTATTATAATTAGCTTGATGTAAAATTTATCAGAATCATGATTTTGACAACTTATAGAAAAGTTCATTAAAGAACTGTTATGCTCAATATATAGGTAAATACCTTTTTATAGCCATCTTACCTTGGAAAGGAGTGTAATACTTGCCAAAGGCTTGTTCTTTGGCAACATCTGGATACAAGTATAAGAGGTGAGACAGATCTGATATTCTGTCAGCCAGAGATCTGATGGCAAAATCCTTACTGGTAAATGGCTGGAGCATAAACACCTCACCTTGTTCTATAGGAGTAAGAATAAATGCATTAAACATGTGGTATACCACCAGCAGATTTATTGAATACTATTGTTTAGACTGGTAACAAATATCAACATATGTAATGAAAAAATCCATAATAACATTAAAAGACCCAGATTTAAAATAATTAAAAAGAGAAAAACTAATTTTGATTGAGAAAAATTTGCTAATAACAAGGGTCATCATTCACAATTGAAATATGAAGACAAACTAGGGCAAAGAAATTTGGAAAATTTTAATTTACCTCATTTAAAAAATGAAAATTTAAGACTTGCAAACAAGACTATATAGAGTAATTAATGATGTACAATTCTTAATTTAAATTTTTTAGTGCTACAGGAAATGGCATGCCTAAATTGCATTCCAAGAAATACTTAATACTAAAACAATATTTGGACATAAAAACACAAATGCCCAAAATGGAGCAAAAAGGAAAGACATCACAGAAAACATTAATTCACATAAGGCATTTAAGCCAAAATGTTAAGGTGAGAATAAGATACACTATTTATGCAATACAAGTAATTACAAAGAGCAAGTTATAAATCACCTTACCAGCAACCCATGCAATTGTGACCCCTCCCAATTCAGAATCTGAGAAACGCAGAAGGAAAGTGCCATTTGCACATGTAGAGAGCATTTCCTCAGCTTGCTTTTTCCGGATAAATCCAAGAATAGCCCTGTGGAAGAAAAATCCCACTGAGTAACAAAATTTAATATGTAATAATTACCATAAATTATTCCTAGAAAAGTTTGCTAGGTTATTCACCGGCCCTTGCTATTCACGTTTAACACGTGAATGCTAAAAACAAAAAATGCAGCAAATCATTACTCATTTTGGTAAAATACAGTTAACTAAGGTTTCCATACCCAAGGTTTTTAATACCCAAGTAACTGTAAATAGTTACTGAAAATCATAAAGCTCAACATGTCAACATTGAAATTCAATTGCTCCTTCAAGGAGGCTTAATACTCTTTGAGCATACAATATTATATGCTCCAGGATTCACAAGGAAAAAAATGAAGCAATATATTTACATTCATAGAAAAAAAATAAAACAAACATTAGAGATAGCATTTTGCATGGTATTAATGGTCTAATGAAAGATGAATGACTTGATTTAAAAGGATATGTGTTTAGTTTTAACACCATACCTTATTATTCCAAAATGAAAGGGACATAAAAATGTTGAGATTTTAAATATCAAGTTCAACACACAAAAACCTACAGTTATTTCTTGCAATGCATCATTTAAGCAGTAAAACCAATAAAATAGTATAGAAATGAATTGTGATGCTTGGGTGTGAATTTGGCTAACACTGGCTTTTCATAATAATAAGGGGGAAAACTCCACTGGCCGTAAAAAACAGTCGCAACTCTCGTCAGACCAAATTGTTGTGTTGGTATTTGCGGGAACCAACCACAACCTCTCGACCAAGAATACCCTCTGTGGTGGTTTACGGGAAATTAATCCACGCCAGGGACCACACACAGCCACACACACACTATCCTGTCTGGAATCCTTCACGAAGCTGTGAGACTTCGTTAAAGATTCCAGGTGGAAATGTAATCCTTCACGAGGCTGTAAGGAAGACCCCGTTAAGGATACCAGTATATTTGGTCGAGAGGTTGTGGTTGGTTCCCGCGAATACCAACACAACAATTTGGTCTGACGAGAGTTGCGACTGTTTTTTACGGCCAGTGGAGTTTTCCCCCTTATTATTATTTAACCTAGAGGCCGTAGAGCTCTTGAATTCTTGCTACTGGCTTTTCATTCAATGGCACAACTTACATAATCAGCACTAATGTTCTTTCAGCAGACATTGAAAAGGCATATAAATATTTCCACTACCAAAAACCTTGAAAACGTGTAAGCCTAAATATGTTGGAATTCCTTCACATTACAGAGAAAGCACTAGCAGGTTTTCAGCAACAGGGAAAATTGTTTCACAAAAAGGTTTTACAAATGTATCCAAGGCATTATGTTATTTCAGGCTGTAAAATGATTTACATTGTGATGAAAAAAACTATTGTGTAAACATGAATGCAAAAATTGTCTAAGGAATCCACATAAATGCATCTCCATATGATTTGCAGGCACTAATCATTTAGTTTTTTGTCGATTACGAATTACTTTGCATGAGTATGATGCCCATGATGAATACATACACTTAAAAGCTCTTCACATATTTTTGTCAGAGTTCTCCCAGCAACTGGTTTGTGAGCATTAAACTTGCATAACTCGCAACTGCACATATATACCAGTTATACTACATTATCTGAACAGCTGATTGAAAGGTGGAACATTCAGTCCTTACAGATGAAGTTCTCTTTAAATTACCATGAGTAGAAACAGTAAAAATGACACAGCAAATCACAATGGCTAAAAATGTCAGGTGCCTACTGGTACTAGGTTGGAGTTATGCAGTTTAACTTCAACGGGGAATTTTCAGAATGAATTAACTGTGCAAATAAGGGAACTACTCCAATCTCTATATTGCACAAATTTATTAAAACGAAAATATTGGAATTCAATATCAAAGTCTGCTAAAGGATTTAAGCCTTGAGCCAACAAAGAATGACCAGATCCCAGCTAATTCTACAGTGGTAGCCTAAGTATAAAATATTACAAAAGAGCATACCCATCCATCCATGGCCCTCGAAGATGTTCTCTGGTCAACTTCATTACAGCATAAAACCATTCCCAGAATGTGAAGCTCCGTTCCGGTAAGGGTTCTTTACAGAACTGTGACCAGCTTAGCATCATGGAATTCGTCTGATTGCTACTATTCCCGCCACCCCCACCACCACCCCCACCAGCATTGCCCCCAGGTACATTACAGCCCCCAACATTGGCATAATCTCCAGAGCCACCTCCCACCAGTGGATTCCTAAAAAGACATAACTCATTTATTTAAACTTTTACATAAATATGATTGCATAAAAGAACTTCTTCAGACATTCACACGTAATACAGGGAGCAGCAACATAACTACCTTTTTTTCAAACGCAAAACGCATTTAAAAAAGGAAGTTATGTTGCCGCACCCTGTACTTACACAAGTCAAGGGAAAATAAATCAACAACTCAAAAATATGCTTTTGATAAGACCAGTCAATCAAAAATATCACCATATTACTCTGCTTAAAAAACAATATAATAATGAAAATTTAAAAATTCCTAACCGAGAATATTTCAAATGATAACTTCTTATTTGGAAAAAAATACAAATATTAAATTTATATAAAATACCAGAACTTAAAATAATTACATCATTAAGTGTTCCTCACCAATGACAATACAAATTTGTTTCATTGTTTCCAAATCATTCAGGACCCCAGGGAGATAAAGAACCTTTTACTTCTTCACTTTTAACTGCACTGTTATTTCTGCATCAGGTTTTACTATTACTATTATTTTTATTGAGGAACTTTTCATGTAAGAGACAAAGGCAGCATAAAAGGAAAATGTATTCCTGGTTATTGCTACGAGCTTAAGTCTTTCAGAGCTCTACTCAAGAGATGTATGTATTGGGAGTTACATACAAAATTCTTACCTGAATGCTTTCTCACCCAGAAACCTCAGGTTCTCTTCTGTTAACGCACGACCGGTTGCAGCTCTAAATTTAACACTGAGAGCCTCTGCTGCTTGGGGCCAAGGAACTCTCTCTGGAACTGCATAAGGAGCACGCTCTGGCTCAGCAAATGCATTGTCCCATGTCACTGTTGCCCATGCATGAGGTTCCTGGTTTCCATGAACGATCACAACCACTGGTAGGGATAATGTCCATACCTAAAATGGTAAAATTTTACCCAAATTACATTACTTTGTACCAGAGTACAAGATACATCACATCTTTGAGCAGGAAATCGATTGGTAGATCATTGCTCAATATCCTTTGTTTTTTCTTGCACTTAACATAGTTTTACCATTCATGACACCAGTCAAATTTTTGTGACAATAACCATGAAATTAGCAACAGGACTAGTCAAAAGCCCAATTATTATAAAAGGGTAAAAGTATGGCAAATTTAGTTTACGTATTCATCCTGTGGGTGACTAACTAGATGGCCAAGATTCAATTCCTGACAATGCCCCTGGAGACCCTCAGCTTCACCCAAATGATTTGTTGAGTACCAGATCTTCCCAGGAAACCACAAGTGACTCAAGGCAAGAAACTGAGTCCCCTACTCTGATGTGTGAATTTCACTGTTTGGCTTAGTGTTGGGTGGGTTCTACCACCACCAATCAAAATAACATGTGGGTTGATAACCATAGTTTGGTTTAAGCATGCAATTATGAATGATAGAAGTGAGAAAATGGATTTAGATTAGCAAACAATAGTTGAGAGACAATCTTTATCATTTTAAAATATAGCAAACATTGTGCAAAGAGTTCGCTCTCATAATGGCACCTCTGTTTCCCTAGTTAAGGAGCTTGATATACCTATTCGAACACTGAACACTAAAGTAAAACTTGACAACAGAAAAAGTGCAATAGAATGGTTAAAAGTGGGAAATTGGTTCACTTCTTCACATATTTTGTACTTGAGGAAATAATGAAGATTTTATTTCATTCTTTCAGGGCCACAAGTACACATCCTCTCTAGTTCAGTTAAAATGAAAGGCCCTTTGCCGCAGCAAAACTAGGCACTATGTCTTCTGAGCATCAAATGGGTGGATAAATTACTTCAAAATTCAAAATATTCTTTACATGACCATATCTAGTGAACCAAAAAGTAAAACAATGAAACATTTATAAGAAGCAGACAGCTTTGCAAAAACATGTTGATGATGAAAGAAGACACTTTCCTTTTCCATATAGAATTTTTTTTTATTACAACCAAGGATTCATTACAGCGTAATATCTTCAGGTAGACTTCAACCTCAAGATGTTACATTGTAAGAAAACCTTGGTTGTAATAAAAAAAATTCTACGTGGAAAAGCCAAGTGTCTTCTTTCATCATAAAGGATTTCCACCATGTTATGCCTGAAACTGCGTCATTTAAATCATGTTGATGGTCGAAGATTTTTAAAAAAGGAAAAGATGGTTTTTTCCATATAGTACTTTCATCCGACCTCACACTTATAATGGGAATCTTGCCAAGAGGCTAGACAAAGCAAAGCTTATCTCATTGTATTATTAGCTTCTATAGGCAAGACTGAAACCATTGGAAAATCCAAAACTGCACCCTTATAAAAACAATATGAAGTTGCCCACTATTCATACAGCCAACACCAAGGCATGGATGACAGGTATCTTTAAAGAGCAAATGTTAGCTCTTGATGCTATGGTTGGAGGGAAACAAAAAATTGATATTTTTTAAGTTTATCAAAGTCCTTTGCACCCATAAATTTGAGATTGAAATTTGAAATTGATATTCATATCAGCTATAAATAGTTAGAACTAAAAATAGTTAAAAATCATGGCTTTTAAGATAAACTATCCATATATTATTGTCAGAAAGGCATTGAATAACATTTTCAGTGGGAGGGTTTCAAAGAATTTTCAAGTCAGAATTCTCTGCATTTCATTTCAAGGATCTGTTAGGTAAAATAAATAAAAATATGGGACATACAAGTATAACTTTGCTTCCATTTTCTGTTAATAAAACTCTCCCTTTTTTTACCATGATGAACACTTTTTCCATTCTCTTGCTAGATAATTTTAAAAGAAGGTTTTCAATGCATATATTTTGAGTCCTTAAATTGTAAGTATCCCTAGTTTAAACATGCAAATGTAACACCAGATCAAACTATCCCCAATTATTGTGTTGCACAATTTACAAAGTCATTGCAACTACTTCAGGTCAAGCCTGAAAACATCAAATATCATTGTATCTTTTATAGGTCAGGGTAAAATCAAATAAATATTTAAGATTATACTATTCAAAGTACTTATAAAGTTCAATACCTGGAAAACCAATTCCCCTCCTCCAACAGAAAAGTTGGACTGAAAGAGCAAAGAAAATTTTTCATCCATCACGGATTCAGTTCCTTTCTTTTCAGCTCGCTTAATCTTTTTCAACTGCATATTTCTGAAATAATTTTTTACAAATATTCCATTAGAAACCACTTATGTATTAAACAGCAAACAAACTTAAGTATATAAATGTCTTAATAATTTTGTGGAGAAATGTTACACCCAAAGTTAAATATAGCAAGCATATTAATACTTTTGCAAACTGTATTTTATATAAACTGTAGCAACATAAGGCAGGGAAAATGTAGATATATGATCTCATGTCAAGAAAGCATTTTATTTCACTGTAGTACATAATGCTGTTTTGAATAATGCTATAAAGTGAGCTATTTAACAAATGCATTTCAAATTGTTAAGATGAAAATTATCAATATCAATACAGGTATAGTTAGAAAAGTACATCAACAAATTCCATTAATGTATTTTGGATATTCAATCAATTACATAAGAGAAGTTAGAAAAAAGCCCAAGCGAACCCCTGAAATAGATGAATTTTACCTGTAGCTGACAGAGAGTTGCCTTGTGGCCTGGTGATACTCCATTGTTCCGGTGTTGTTCAAAATTTCTCCACTGGCTTCACCTTTAGCCATTTTATCACTCTTCAAAAGAGCATTTGCTTGAGCCTCACTAATGATCGTAACTTTCACCTATTCAAGTAAATTAAAAAAAAAAACAATTTCAATGCACACACTTATATTGCTTGTAATGCAATGTTGAGAATATTATAGAGAGCATGCACCATAAATGTACACACCATTAAATATAATTTTTGGAGAAATACTCTACATTATGATTTTTTTCCTGGCAAAATGCAGCAAAGCAGTGGTCATGGCAGAGACATAAATATAAACTGTGCATTTATATTCACAATATATTCTCACAGCTCTGCCATACAAAATTTTGAACAATAAGTCAAATATGGCAGAGTGATTTTGGAGAGAATATAATAAACCTCATTTATTGTTACAGTGCTTAAGAGGTGCTCTTTAAATTCTTGTATGAATGCACGATTTTCAGCAGGGAATGGAAAATACTAACTAAATAATAAAATATAATCTATTAAAAAGTGCACTTATTTTTACCAGTAGCATACTTTAAAATGAGACTGGAATCCTTATGTTTGTTCAATAAAGCTATTTTAATTCTTTAGATATGTAAATAAGGCATTCAAGAAATTACTTGGTTCAAAAAAAGATTTTCACATAAAAAAACTTTTGAGTGGCAACAGAAGGTGTAATTTACATGTATCAGTAAAAATTAGCATTTACCGTGAGTTATTATCACAAATTAGCTCACCTGAGGAGGAGTCATGTGCACATTCAATTTTCCACCGACAAGCAGCCGAACAGTTGAAGTGAATCTAGTATTAGTCTTCATCACTTGCGGAGGTTGTTTCTCAATTATGAAGGTGCTTCAAAATGCAAGTCACAAGAAAGAAAGAAAGAAAGAAAAAATGTTGATGCTGAATTAGATTATCAGAAAAAATAACAACTACAAACCCTGACCAATTAATCCAAAAAATCTTAAAATTATCCAACTGTACAAACTGTAACCTACCCGCTTAAAAATTATTACTTATTAGAAAATTTCAACTACAACTTTTTTGGAAGTCAAATTCATTAACAGTTCTTACCTTGTGACAAGTTGTGAAAGGAGTTGGGTTATTTGTGCATTTAGAGTGGGTAACAGGTTGACCATTCCTTCTTGGTCCAATTTCAATTTCTGTTTCAAATGCTCAGCCTCTTTTATTTGCTGACGATTCAACCAGATTAACTCTGCCAGAGACTCACACCTACAACAAAGTAAAAACTGGTTAGCTACATCTGAAACCAAATTTGCCTAAGAGAGACAATCTACGTAAATTTACTCTCCTTACAAAAAAATTGGGACTTGGTAGTCCGGGGGGAGAGCATTGGACTAAAATGTGATAAAAACATCAACTTATACTTGGGCAAATACAGTATATGAAATAACCTTGACCCCAAAAAAAGGACAATGCAACTGCAGCCAATTCTCAGATAGATAAGGAGTATATTATCTCCTAGTATTCAAACTAAGGAAAGAAAACTGAGGCAATCTTGCCCTGCATGGGTGTAGATGTGAATTACCCATGTGACTCCACATATGAAGGACATAAATATTCTTCTTTTTTGCATTTTCCCCCAAGGAATAGTTGAGTAGTTGGTTGATCAACTTGAAAAAATTTCCCAAAATTTAAGAACTGAGATTGAACAAATGATGAAAGGTAACTTAAGAATGAAGTAACACACCTCCATTTTTGCCACTTAAACATTAAAAATGTCACTATTACTAGGAGCCTACATATTAGTATACTCTACTCTTAACAATACAGTAACAATTGCTATATTACACTGCCCTGATAAACTAGAATACAATTACCAGTACAGACATACACTGCTTTGAGACAAGACTTATGTTTCCCAAAAACATATTGAAAGTAAAATGTTAAACAAGCCATCAAATGTATACTGATTACAGTCATTCAAGCATAATAATGTGGATTCACATATACATAGTTGCAGATTTCTTACACCATCAATAATAGTTGGTATTTACAGAATACATCTAACACATACAAAATTAATTTTCTGTTCAGTGTGCCCACCAAACTGAAGTTAAAAAATTCCCACATGATTCCTGTTTTCTTGCCAGGAAAGTATTTTCTTGCACACTTCATGGAACAAGATGATATTTCTCACAGTCCTTCATGAGACTGGAGAAAAAACTAGGTCAATATTACATTGTTAGACAAGCATTGTAAAGTTGAAACACATTCACCAATTGCACCTTCTGGTAAGATTGGTTAGTATGCACTCAGTTTAACATTACATTCCAGAGATAAGGTACATCACCTAAGAACAAGGAGTTATCAATTACTATTTTATGCTAGAAAATTATTTTAAACTCCCCGCACAGGATTATGTATGCAGAGAAAACAAAACCAAGCTTTAAAAAAAGGCTGTTGAGACTAAGGTTTCATGAAATGATTAAAATAAAATATAGATCAAGGTAGGGAACTATCAGCCATTAAAAACAAATGATTTCAAAGAATCGCTAAAAGCAAAAATGAGTGAAAACACCAAAAATTATATTAATTTGGCATGCAAATATTTTAAATGCGTAATCCTAAATTTGCTGCTGGCAGACATGCCAACTTTCAAAAATGAAAAATCGGGAGGACATGCCAACTTTCAAAAATGAAAAATCGAGAGATTTTTAGAAGTGTATCACGAAGTAATCACTTTTAATTACCACAATATTTGCATGGCACCTTAATCCCTTTATGACACTTTGCCAATTTTTAATGAATGTCACACTTTATTAACATGTTAAGCTAAGTACACAATTTGAACAGTTCATCAGTTTGGGAGTCTCGGAAAATCGGGAGTCTCCCGCTTAAATCGGGAGAGTTGGCATGTCTGTGCTGGGAATGCTTTGTTGAGAGACTGTAATAATTGCAGACCATTGTGCTCCATTATCATGCATTAATGCTTACATAAATAAGGTTAAGGGAATTGTTTACAATAATACTATAAATAAATTTCTAGTATGAACCACAGGAAATAAAAATCTGGTTACAGTGGTTTCCTAAAATTTCATTTTTTCCATCAAAGACGGCAATAGTATTCATATATGTCCATAATGAGTAGAGATTATGTGAATATCAAGTCCAAGAAATTGGGGGGGGATCTATTACATTTAAGTGCTAGCCAAACAAGACAAAACATTTACCATTCCTGTATGGCATCAAGATTGCTGTTAAACAGAGCTCCGTTTCCAGCAAGCTGCTGCTCCCGCTTCCAACGTGTTAATTCCACATCCAAAACTCTTGCTTGTAATGCACTCAAGTGGTCATAAGTGTCTTTCAGTTTATCTGCTAATGTTAAACGCATTTGTATGAGGCCTGCAACCTGAAAAAAGTATAAAATCACTAAATTCCACACACTTCCAACACTGCTTCTAAATCTATGCTTAAAACATTTCACCTCAACTATCTTAACACTAAAAAATAGACCAAGGGCAGAAAATCATGAGATAAAGAGCCTGGTATGTTTTTTTGCAAGTCAGTGAATTTTATAATCGGAGAATGTCATAAGATTACACTGGTTTTACTTTCAGGAGAACAAATATAATATGCTTTAATCATCACACATCATAATAAATGACAATATTTGACATTCTTATTTTTAAAAGCAAACATTACTGAATATACACATTTATCGAGGGAATGAAGTGATAGAAATTCATATATAATAGATAAGTTAAATCAAAATCACCTTTTTAGCTGAATCTCTATTTAAGTTGACAAAAATATTTTTACAGCTCTAAAAACTAGTGTTAATAAACAAGGTAGAGGTATAAAGTTGAAGTCTCCTCTCTCTACTTACATTTCACATTAGTGCTAACCTACAATTATTCTCATAAGGATCCTTTTCTACCTGATAAATTCACTTAAAACCAATCTGAAATATGTTTAAACTTTTTTAAAATATCATATACACATGAAGTCAAAAATTTAAAAGAATAATACATTTCTAAGTTGAGAGTTCTTGAAAAATTAATTTCTTAACTTGAAATATTGTTATATGTGTTATTACCTACATCTGAACATGAATTTACAGTAGTATTAGAGTGAAAGTTGAAAAATTCTTTGCAAACTCCACAAAAGTGGAGACAAAGAAAACACCTATAAGGGTAAATGGTTTTTTAATTCAAAGAGAGGAGTTTACAATGGTGCCTCACCTTTTGGCTCAATGCCTGCTCCATCACATCCTTCTGTCTTCGGAGTTTATCTAAATCTAAGTTAGGCTGGTTGTGAAGCTGAGTTTGCAAATGCTGGAGATGAGCTAACAAAAACAAAGAAAAAAACTCATTATAAAAACAGAGAAAATCAATCAGGACATCCAATACATAACTTTTAAGAAATTCAGATTCCAGAGAATATTTTCAGTTTTTCAGGGCATTCACAATCCATTCCACAAACAAGTCAACATTTGGGAATGTATTTTTCAAGGTAATAATTATTGAGTGAAGGTGTTAGAAATGACAAAGGGAATAATTGGTGGTCATATAGTAACATTCAGATATAGCATAACATTCTGCTGTAAGCTGAAGTATGCAGGGAATCAGGATGGATCATGGGCTAATGTACCGGATTCCCACTCCCATGCTCAAATCCTAGAAGTGGCATGATTAGTAGCATAACTTCAGTCACATTCAAAATTTACTATTCTCATTGATCAACAGGAAACCTGAAAAATATGAAAATCAATCATATGCACAAGGAAATGGCATGATTTTTCAGTTGTTTCCGAATCCCTACTTGGGATGCTATGTGGAGAGCATTTTAATTGGAGAACGATGACCATCAGCGAGGACATCAAATTTTGGACCCATTGGAACCTATTGTTAAATGTACAACAATGTTGTAGCCAGATTTCTCTCTACCCTTCTCACAGGCTATCTTACCTCTTAAAACTCGCATGCCTATATGTAATGGTGCGAATGACCTTAGCTGTCAGTCGTCCCCCATAATACTACTGGAAGTACATTAGTGAAAAATATAGAGTATGAACATCATCTTAATAGAAAAACCTGTAGTCACAAATTATTGGTGGTGGACCCTCCATTCAATGAGTATGAATTTCCCAGAAAAGGAAACCAATATTCTGAAAATATAGTGATATACTATTTCACTAAAATGGTAATCCCCAAAAAGAATTTGAACAGTGACAAGGATAGCATAACTTCAGTCACATTCTAAATTTACCATTCTCATTGATCAACACAAAACCTGAAAACAACTATAAGGCAAAGGAAGAAAATTTAAAATTTCCCCCAAGTAAGAAGAAACAAATATACAGGTACATCAGTGAAAAAAGACAAATTCAAATGCTCAGAGAAAAAATTTGTAGGTCCTTATTTTCATCTTATGCATGAACCAATGCCTCAATTTATTTAAATCTCAATGCAGGGAGTCTCAATGGAGGGTGAAGTACGGCAAAGGCTGAGAAGAATGTATGCATGTTATGAATTAGAAAAAATTTTTATGACTATCCTAAAAACATGATATTTTTTACAATAGCAAAAATCATCTCTTTTATTTTATCCTAGACATATCTCACAGTTCTACTCGTGAGTTTTGCATAAGCATGCAATTCCATGTACTGCTCATGCCAATTTGTGAAAAAATACATGACAATGTACAATATAAGCATGTACATGGGGATTTTTTACCTGAATTCACCACCAAAAAAGATGGTACACTTATAACACTGGCTACAGTCCCTCCCTTATCTATCTCTCCTTTTTGAAAATCATCTGTGAACAAAAGTCAATTCCTCCTCTGCCTCAGAGGCCCTTAAACACAGCCTGAGGTCAGAGTGATTTAGTGTACTGATTGCTTGTTTGTCACTCAAGGCCATCAGGTACTAGGGAGTGCTCTCCAACACTCTTGTTACCATCAGGTCCAGTTTCCCTCCTATGCTTAAGATTTTCAGTACCCACATCAACAAGTTTTAAATTATGTAATCATTTGTGTATAGATAAATATTGTTTCTACAGTGGCAAGGCACAAAAAGTAACAGGCTTGTAGGGAAATAAACCACAAGTAATCAAAGACGAGAACAAAATAGGAAATCATGCTGCAGGATGAAGGTATAATGTTCCAGAATATTGCATAAGGAATTTGAGGAAGAGAATGGCTGCACTCCTCAGCACCATAACCTTGAGTTAGTCTATGGCAGGAAAAAAGAATAGGGGTCCTTTAGGAGAAACATTGAACACATTGAATTGAAATGTTGAACATCATCAATCCTAATGCAACAGACAGATGTGCATTTGGTTTTGTAGCAAGGTATCAATGGAAATGGCTGTGATGTGATGCAATGGTTCCCAGACAACAGCAATGAATTTCATGACTTATTAGCTGTTCCTGATGTTGATGAAATGCCTTATAAATATTTTCACAGAACATTCCATTTGTCACCACAGACAACTATTTTTCTGATGGAAAGGAGACAAACTATGCAAATTTCACTTGAATAGAGATTTATTCATGACCCGGGTTTCAAACACTTAATGTAATCTTCATGTCAAGGAAGATGACATTAAGTGTTTGAAACCCGGGTCGTGAATAAATCTCTATTCAAGTGAAATTTGCATAGTTTGTCTCCTTTCCATCATGGATAAATTTCACAAGGTTAACCCTAATACCGTTCGGTTTGTTAACTATTTTTCTGTCATAAAAAGTCACCATTTCCATCAATTTTCAGGCATTTCAAATTTTCTCATTCATTTAAATGCTTTAAATGCTTAAATGTGGTTCCCATATTACAACGGTGCACATTCTACAGATTCATATACACATTTATATGGTAACCTCGGCAAAAATATTTAGACACCTTCCTATGGATAGGTAAAACAAGAGACCTAATGCAGGGTGCAGCAACATAACTTCCTTTTTTGAAAGCATTTTGCATTTTAAAAAAGGAAGTTGTGTTGCCGCACCCTGTACATAAGCTCATATAGAAATAAACGTGAAGGTATGATGGAAGAATAAGTTTACCTTTGAGTTTAAAACATTCATGGTACTGAAGAGCAAATGCCTCCTGCTCTTGTTCCATCCTCCTCAGATCCTCCCCTGTATCCTGGGTTCGGCGACGAAGGTACTCAACCTGCTGAGCTATCTCTGCCCCTGAATCTGCCTGGGTTGGAGCCATTCCCATTCCATGGTTATTGGCCATGCCTTGAGCCATGGGGCCATTTCCCCCAGGTGGGCCTCCAACCTGGGGTGGAACATTTCTGTTCACAGAGGCCTATAGGAATTTGAAGAAAAAAAGCAAATCGATTGGTATTCGGTCTACAAATTGCACAGTACCCAGAATGACAAAGATACAACCATGTGATTTAGTATGTCACTGAGAATTGTCACCAATGTAGCTTCGGCTAATTATCCATTGAATATTTATTTTGAATATGCATTCCACCAAAATGTAAGATATTTCAGTTCACAAATTCAAGACACAGTCATCAGCATACAATTAAAAATGATAAACTTTGCAAGACACCCAAAAATGGCAATTTTTTCTCCATTGAGGAAAAAGCTACAAAAGGTACATTTGAACATTGCCATCATATTATATGGGATTGTAATGAGGACTGGGATGTCTTGAAAGTATGTTCCTTCACATATCACTTCCCAATTCTATAATTTCTTTAATATGAATTTTCATTCTCCCTTATCACCTAATTATATTTCTTAACCTTCCTCAAATATAAGATCCTTCTTCTGCTTCTAAAAAGTGTAAGCCAAAATGTTTCATCACAGACATTTTTCAAATATAAGGCCTTTTTTTAAATCTTCTTTGACTTTTTATTTTGTGTGAATGACTAAATGTTTGCAATGCTTTCATAAAGTGATTGCATGTTTCACCTATATCAATGATTTCAGCAAATAGAATCATCTTAAAATCTATTTAGGGCCCAGATAAAGTAAGCTAAATGTAATTTTGGCATACCAAATCAATTATATAGTTCATATTTTCCCAGCAATTTTGAAATGACAACACCATGATTGGTGACATTTGGACCTGTGTTAGTTGAATGGCCTAATATCTCATTGGTGAGTAGTACGGAGTTCAATTAACACATTTTTACTTTAGTATCAGAATTCATAAGTTTGTGCTGTGGAGTAGACTTCACTCTTCACACACACTTCACCTAATATCTGGATATTTTACATGCCTTTTGTTTTACTGATTATTTCATGGCAGTGCCATGACTAGAAATATGGTGAATTTCTTAAGAAGACAATAAATATGCAGACTCTGGATCCATGAGAGGTGATTTAATAATCTATTGTTTGCCATTAGCCAAAATTAAATTTAATGTACTTAACTTTACTACGTTGGAAAATATCCAACTTAATTCATGTAATATATACAAATCAATAGCACTTTCAAGTGAATTCATCACATTCTGAGTATTAGTACAACACCTTGCACTAACTTTGTTCCATTTTTCTCAAGCAAAAAAAATAAACTAAATACTACTCCAAATTCCACTTGACATAAAATGTATCACAAATGGCACATAAAAAATTCCCATGTCAACCATTTGAAGTTATAGTACTGTCCTGAGAAGGATAATATATTTTAAAACTTACTTGTTGCACTAGCTTCATTTCAGTATTCAAACAATGACGAACAAGACGGAAGAGACTCATTGGGTCATGACCATATTTAACCTGTAAAAACAAGGATTCCATGTACAAAATACAATAAATTGCATTTTCTTCCTGAAATATATTTGAACTTGCATTATTTTTGGAGGGGGTGAGAAAACAATATTCTAACCATGGCTATGGTACATTTTAATGTACATGTATAGATGGGTCAATTTCAATAATATTAATGGGAGATAAGTCATGGTGACCTTCTAGCAATTTACAACTTGACACAGTGATGTTTGGACACCATGAGATCTAGTTGTACTCAAATGAACAAAAACTAAAGAATAGCATTCACTCAAAAATATAATTTCAATTCAAAATGAAAAATGGATCTGTTGTGCTTACTGCATGTCAGTTTCAACAGCCAAAGCTAATAAAACCTAACCTTAATAAAGTAAATCTGAAGATGTTAGGACTAATTATCAATTAATAATTAATCCATATACAAACCAAAATAAATATATTAGAATTGACAACAAAAGAATTATTTTAACATACCCTAATCATATTAGCGGCTTCCATTAATTTGAGTTTGGTCAAGAAAAGAACTTCATTGGTCATTGAATTAGCCTTGGCCTCAATTTCTTGCACCAGTGACCCAACCATGCCACTGACCCATGCTTCATGCTGTGGATTTTCCGGATCAACTTCCGTCCTAAAAGAAAGAGACAACCTTTACCACTAAACAAGCACATATTGTAGAAATGTGATTTTTTGCTGAATAATATGTACTATCTCATGAGTGCTAACAGATCTACACTTCTTTCTAGCACCCATAATGGTAGAAATTGGACATTATCTGATGTTCTTTCATTTGCGAGCACAGACATGACTAAAAATGCACCGAGTTCTAATGCTATGCTACTTCACTCTACATTTAAATAAAGATGAATGAAGCAAATGACAAGATCAAGTTTTTTATTTTTTAATTTGAAAAAATTCAACTTTTGAAAAATTTACCACAAGAACTATGAACAAATCAAGCATTTATTATAAAAGTCACTGATTTTACACAGATGATATAATTAACTACAGCACCATTTTGCAGGCTGTGAAAAATTTGTGCTCTTATTTCTTCATTGACAAAAGCAACTGCTATTAAGTTTTGCTTCATAACTACTTTTATCCTACTTTGCAGTTTTTTATACACATCATTTTGATTTATTTTAAAATTGTGAACTCAAAAACTAATTTTTTGCCTTGAATACATTCTCGAGGGGATGATTTTTATTAACATTCTGGGATGAAGAGCAAACATAAACTTATATTTTAACCACAGAATGTAAACACTATGTAAGGGGATCCAATGAAAGCAGCATACCACATCTTTTCCTCGATCCATCCTGCCAAAAAGTGTCGGACTTCAATTGGAAAATGTTCTCCATATATTGCACGGACTTGCTGCAATGCTTCCTCTGGAAGCCGCTGAGCCTTTGCCCACAGAGACATTGTAGCGATTTAATCTAGACTCCTTTAAAAATAAAGAAAAATGGTTTGTGATGAAATGAATGCTTTAATCACACTAAGATTATTTTGAAACTCGCTTATGAATATGTGAATTTTACTTAGTATATTCCATATTTAATTTTAAATGCAGTCTTATTTCTAGAGTAAATTTCTTTATCTATTAAATCAGCCCCCAGCATTTCTTGGAATTACATCAACACAGTGCTTGAGATAACACTTCTCAGACTTTTTCCCAATAATGTTATAAAATTTCATTATGAAAACATTTTTCAATATAAATACACAAGATACACACTTTGAACAACGTTGGATAAGGAAGAGATGGCAACAAGAAGCATTGTATTCATTATTTCACTCAAGCAGAAAAACAATAAGACTTGCTTTTGAAGTGGGATTAAGCTGCTAGATCAACACCAGGGTAGCTACAGGAATTCACAGATAATTTCCTATACTCCCCAGGCATGAGCCCTTGTGCCTATAACTTGCTCCACAAATATAATAAACCTCATCAAAATCAGCAGCTCAATAGTCTAGTTTCAGCGTTCCTTGCCTACATCAGTCCAATATAATTTCAATGATGAAAGATGAGCTGACTCTACAGCTAATCTACCAACTCCCACAGGTATGTATTATCACAATAAGGGTATGGGAAACTAAATGCAGCATGTAGTGTTTGTAAAAATGTACTTTATAGTATATTTTAGGTTACACATGCATGCCCACCATGCCTCAGCATAAAATTTCCAAAAATTACTTTTTCAAAATGTGTAGGTAATTTTTGGAGGGTTGGTTAGTACTCCGAGGATGTTAATTATTTTGTATTAGGTAATATTAAGTGGTGGAAACATATACCAAGGGATAATTTCTTATCTTTAGGCAATCAAATCATTTATTCACTAATAACATTATGGAGCAACAAATTATTTACTTCTAATGTAGCAACAAAAATCCCCAGATTCAGCAGATATTACACCCAATAAATTAACTTATTACTATTATGTAACTATCCATCACATTTCAGCACATTTAGGACAATCCTGAAATAGAAATTCTTCCAAATTTCTGAAAACAAATATTAATATCTTTTGCTACACATCAAACCCTTTTAAGGAATTCAAAACAGACTAACCAATCAATTTCAAGATTCTCTTTCTTGGCCTGTTCTAGATATTACCCATAATCACACCATGCTTTATCCTAATTTTTCTCCCCAATTGCTTGTAAAGTAATTATTTTTGTGGAAAATTAATCGCCTCTGCTCTTCAAATGCCACTGGTATGATTAAAGCTGAAACTTAGTTTTGGATTCTACTAAGTCTTATGTACACATGCCGAACTTGAACTGACCTCATAACCAGAAGAAACATCTAATAAAAAGAGACATTTCAGGCATGATATGGTGGAATATCATGAATTATTAAAATTGGCAAAGGTACGGGTGAGGAGAAAGGGGTAGGCCAAAATTATTTTTTATTCTGCGGCAACTACTATAGACAAAAGGACGGGCTGGCGATGGGGTCACCTCTTTCCCCACTCCTCGCCGAAATTTTCATGGACAACTTGGAGGACAAGATCCTAAGTGAAAACAAATTCAACAACAATATTTTATATTGGTATAGATATGTGGATGACATCTTATGCTGTTGGACAGGCAGTGATAGACAGCTAGACATTTTCTTAAAATTCATCAAGTCCTTTCATCCATCCACAATTTTCACCATGGAATCGGGAGTGGGTAATAAAATCAATTTTCTGGATCTAACTATCAAAATTATAGAAAACACACATACTTTCTCAATATTTAGAAAACCCACGTACACCGATCAAGTGATACCATCAGACTCCTGCCACCCCATCACCCACAAACTAGCCAGCTTCAATTCCATGATCCACAGACTAATCAGTATCCCCTTGACCAAATCCAACTTTGAACGAGAGGTCAAAACCATAAAACACATAGCTTTTTTAAAAACGGTTACCAGGTCAACTTCATAGATAATTTATTAAAGAAAAAACTTAAGAAACAGGCCCTGAAGTTAAACATTTCCCTTGCAGTCACCACTGCTTCAGAGCGCAAGTGGTTCAAACTCCCATTCCATAACTCCGTGTCATATAAAATCACCAACAGGTTTCCCAAAGATCATTTCTGCATTTCATTTTATACCCCCAATAATCTGTTCAAAGCCTTATGCTCAATTAAAGACCCCATACATTGCAATAACCAAAGTGGTGTATACAAAATTTAGTGTGAGTGTGGAGCTACGTACATTGGCCAGACAGGCAGGAGTTTTTCGACTCGCATCAGTGAACATAGGAAAGGTTTCGTCACAGGTCTTACCAATTCTATTTTTTCCAAACATCTTCTTGATTTCAACCATTTTTGTAATTTCAATTTTAAAGTGCTTCACAACCTGACCAAAAGAAAGAAATTAGACGCCATGGAACAGCTGGAAATTTTACATCGGAAGGACGAACCTCATCAACGATGTGCAATTTTCATCTTCACCCTCCCCCCTCCTCTCCATCACATTCCCTCGACGCACGTGTGGCCAGTGATCCCCTGTCCTTTTCTATTGGAATTTCCCCCCATCCCCCTGTGCACTCTCTGACCATGTTATCCCAAAGAAGGCGGGAAGCTTTGTGTCCCCACCCCTTTCGTCCCCCCTCCTTCCTCCAACACCAACCCCCCCACTCTCTCGCCGAGATTTACAAGTGAAATCCCTACTCCAAGCCTTCCTAGTCCTCCACTAGGGCTTTCCTTCCCCCCCGCCCGCTCCCCCTTGGAACCATATAGACAGAGATGCCAATCTTTACTCCTTTTCACACACTTCTTTGTAAATGGATATCTGCACGCGGGCAATGACGGAAAAAAACCCTGGTCTCATCCCCTTTCTCCACGGCCCTAGGAGCTTGGCATTGCACAGAGTCCACCCTCAACGAGACAACCCTTCCAGCCAGCTACAAGGTTTTTCCGGACTGTGTTAATTTTTCCCCCCACCCCTTTCTCCTCACCCGCACCTTTTCTCCCCTTCTCCTTGTCACCCACGTTCCACCTCCCCTGCCTCTTTCCCCCATTTTCCACTACCCTCCCCTCACTTGCTTTTCAGCATACTACCTTGACCAAAAAGTTCCCGGAATAACCACCGTGTGGCGCTCCCATCGTTCCGATTTGAGTTCTGTTCTTTTTTGTTAAATTGGTACATCTGTTGTTGATATTCCCTTTAAATCTTAGTGTCATAACTTGACATTTGCAAAAGTTACGTAGCCAAGAGTACATCTATCTCTGTGTGTGTTGGTGATTTTTTACAATTGCAGAAATGGATTTAAATTTGCAACAACGAACTCGTATTAAATTTTGCGTAAAAAACGGATTTAGTGGCGCACGGACGTTGGAAATGTTGGAAAAGTGTTTCGGCAACGATTCTCTAAAAAAAAACGGTCGTTTACCAGTGGCACGAGCGATTCAGAAGTGGTCGTGAGTCAATCGAAGATGATGAACGCAGTGGCAGACCATCGACATCGAAAGTCGGTGAAAAAATTGATAAAGTAAAAGAAATGTTGGTCAATAACCGCAAATTAACCATCAGAGAAATAGCGGAGGACTTGAACATTGCCTATGGATCCGCCCAAGACATTGTGGTTAATGATTTGGGTTTCCGTCGTGTAGCAGCAAAGTTGGTGCCAAAAGACCTCAATTTCATGCAAAAAAGAGACCGTGTTGAAGTCGCAAAAGACATGATTTGCGAGGCTGAATCCGATCCCACATTCATCAAAAGGATCATTACTGGAGACGAGACGTGGGTTTATGAGTACGACACGCAATCCAGACATCAGGCAAGTGAATGGCGTTCACCAAATGAGCCGAGACCAAAAAAACCACGTCGTTTTCAGTCAAAAAAGAAGGCAATGCTGACGGTTTTCATGGATTACAACGGTGTAGTGCATCATGGATTTTTGCCAGAAGGCCAGACAGTAAACAAAGAGTATTATTTGGGCGTTATGAGACGTTTGCGTGAAGCAATTCGCCGAAAGAGACCAGAAATCGTCGCACAGTGCGTCGAGACCGTCGCACAGTGCTATCATTATTCGTAATTTTTTTACGAAAAATGCAACAAATACCATCCAACAGCCACCGAATTCACCTGATTTGGCTCCCTGTGACTTCTTTCTGTTCAATCGAGTTAAAAAACCATTACGGGGAACGCGTTTTAGCAGCCGAGAGGAAGTAATGGAAAAATCGCAGGAAGCACTGATGGACATACCGAAAACCGAATATAAAAAATGTTTCGAGGATTGGATCAAGCGCTGGCATAAGTGTGTTGCAGTCGATGGGGATTACTTTGAAGGGGACAAAATAGATTTAGATGAATAAACTTGTATTTTTAATTTTCTGAATAAATTCCGGGAACTTTTTGATCAAGGTAGTATATAGTAGACAATGAGAAATGACTGCTACCAGAAGATGATGTAGTTACATTGAAACCAGTCGTATTAATAAAAATTTATTTTCGTGGAAAATTGCCAATTTTAATTAATAAAAAGAAACATCATTCACAATAGCAATTATCATAATGCTAATTATTAACACTGCCTATGTAATAACCTACTTTATCCTTCACTCTCCTGTTCATAACCTTAATCAATAACTTTGCTAGCTGCAAAATTAAACTTATGATTTCATAGTTCTCATGTTCCAGAGCTGTTTAGGGATGGAGATCGTTATAGACCTCAAATATTCTAAGACCCTATCTTATAAATACTATGACACATCAAAAATGTAACTTCCATGTTATCACAAGTCTTTTATAAAACTAGATGTTTTTATTTCAATTATCTTGTAAACCAACATTAAATATTATACATGGATGGTACTTCATGTCAGCATTACAAATTTTCACACATTGCATAAATAATACGATCCAACATAAGGTTAAATAACAATAATACTAAGAAAAAGGGAAAGATAGACCTTCACACAACATACTTTTGATACTTAACTTATAAACACCTAATTTCTTAATAATTTATTGTACCATTAATATTATAGCATATTAACATACATATATACATGCACACAAGATACAACACTTAAGAAGCCACAAAACGCATTGTGTATTCTGGGAACAAAATCAACCAGTATGAATTAATGCTAATTGCAGCCTTCTATTGTATGCCTAGGTTTATTTTGATTCTGATATCTCTAAAACCCTCAGGATCTATTTCATACAGTAATTTTAACATGATCTCTGAAATCATCTAGAACATAACCATTCTTTCACTATGGTGTACTATATATCATGGTTTTATCTTGCATTCAGTTTCACAAGGATTTAGAAAGAATAGAGAAATTTATAAATATTTTGTGAAAACCTTCTGGAGGTACCAAAAAGCTTTCCTCTTGAGTAAAATTTGATTAGGCTTAAGGGAATGGCAGAATTAAAACGCTTGGTCTATATGAATTACGACAATTTCTGAGATCAATATTTAAGTTGATCATTAATGCACTACAGCAGCATGACTTTAGGGCGTATTCCAAACTAAACACCTAACCTTAATACCAAAAAGTAAAACAAACAAACTGTAATTACATTCACAAATTTTACCACAGTTTTTAAGAGATTAGTATTAGCAAAAATAAAAAAAATAAAATATAGTTAAGTATAAAAACCTTTATTTAGCCATTTTTTCTAAATGAGGTCAGATATGAGGAAAGATTTGGGTGGCCAGAATGAAAAGATTCGGTGAACATATGATGCCATATGATCCAATTTCAGATATACATATTTTCAAGTTTGCAATAAATAGTTGAGTAAACTGGCAAACAGGATGCTCATATTAAATGCACTTAACATATGAACAAGGTTGTGGAGACAGTAATAATCAGATTCAGGATACTTCGAATCTAGTTTTTCAGGGAGTGAGACTTATCAACAGAAGCTTTCCGTTTATTGTCATATGCCATTTTCTTCATTTGCATATGGCCTGCGAGCAGACTACAATAAGAATTGAATCATTAAGAAAGAATATTGAATCAACTACTATTATTTACAGTCAACTTTCCTTGCAACTTTGTGTCCAATTGAAGTCGCGGCTCGTTCAAGATATGGAATAAGTTTAATAATAAACAGAAATGGAGCTGGAACATTTTACAGGTATTCAGACTATACAACACTAATCAGTCTTCTTAAAGAAACAAAAGAAACATATGCTAGTGCAATGGGGAAAAATCTCATTCAACATAACACTAATGGTAATCACACAAGTATCACCGCAACACATAATCACCTTAAAGCTTCCTTTATCCCTTTCCACTTCACCCCCTTTCCCCTTCCCTTCAATGGGTGGGAAGGGGGGAGAATATAAAGATAAATCCCTTTCCTGGAGAACAGCTGAAGACAGACGTCCAAGTACCCCTCCCACCACACTCCGGCCAATCTTCAATGAGACATCTGTGTCTTCCTCTTCAGAGAACTAGACCTGGTGGGTGATACAAAGAATTTTTTTGCATTCACAATTTTGGGTTAAAGGCTACTTGCATCATGATGTAGTAACAAACAATTGTTGTTATTGCATTTAAAGGTGTTCTGTTCAAACCAATTTTTATACTCATCCACCATTTTTTTTAAAAGTAGAATGGCTTAGAAAAATTATCCTACATCAAATAAATTTTTCACTATGGTGGATTTAAAACCAAAATTACTGGGCTCTATAATACCACTACCAGGTACACACAATAGTTTCTCAACTCAGCTCCAATTAACACAGAACGAAAAGCCAATGTTAGTCAAATTTCAGTATGCATAGATTACTCTTTCCTGCAGCTTATCATTTGGTCATTATCATGTTATAACCTGTATTATTTCCTTTTTCAGTTCAAACTCCCATTAATTTGATGCATGATTTCACCTCCCATCTTCACTTCATAAGCACTGTTATTCCTGCTCAGAAGTCTTCAATATCCCATCATCTCTAAATATATCCTCACCTACTTTTTCATTCTTTCTAAAATGTCTATAACTACTTAGATCCTTCACACACAACAGTTAGGACTTCAGAATTGTATTTCCTTTGTTTCTTACTCAGTAGGTTAATTTTTCCAATCTCTTATCTCAAGTGCTTAATATCAAGGGCCTTTAACTAACTGTTCTCCATATCTCCCCAAGACAATCCTAATCATCATTACCTTTCCCTTTATAAAATGCTCCTTTTGCTGAAAAAATTAATTCCCAATATGTCATTTGCCTCCAAAACACTCCTAAATAGTTGTGCATCAACCTTCATTTATTTATTCCTTCCAATTTTAATGTTAATTTAGCATTTATACTTCATAAAATCTCATTACATCATCAACATCATTGCTACTTCATGAAAATTTCATTAATCCAATTTGTTTTACTTTTTTTGAAATAGACTCTAAAAAATATTCAACAATGGATGTAATTATTATACTCAATAAAATGTTATCTAAGTACCATGATCAGCTCTCCACCTATGGTTATCCCTATCTGAACCTCCACTATAGCTCTTTTACCTTTCTTTATCTTGTTCGTTAAAAAAAAAACTATTTCAAAAGACTATCTTGTCTTGTTACCCTACCTATTATAATTTTATAACTGCTACACTAATTAACCTAGTTGTTTCACTGGGAAATTTGAAATAAGTCATGTAATCCTCCAGTTCATCCGAATTTTTTACAATAAATTAACTGTACTGCCTAATGTCTCTAACCATCCTCAGATGATTTTATAATTGCATCAAAATCATGTTCTATAAGTATAGAAAAAAATTAAGAACAGAATTTTTATGGGAATTAAATAATAAAACCAGAACAAGTTGAGACATGGGAATCGAAATTTCATGAATAATAGACCGCATAAAATGAAAGCCCAATGACCTCCACATCATTGAGAAACAGCTAATACTTTTAGGGTACTTGGATAGAGGTGTAATTGAAGGTATGATGAGATTATGGGTGTGGTGTATAGGTGAGAGTTAATATTCTCACCTGTCAATCCAGTGATGGTTGGCTTGATTTCTACTTTCGTGAGCTTTCCTCTACTTATATCTTGGGCATGAGAAAAACGAAATTTGCACTTTCCCACAGATTTATTTGTAACGTACAGCAGGTTTCAGTTCATTAAAGCATCTTGACTTGTCTTGTACTTGTGACTTGACTTGTACCTGAAGATGGTTCTATGAACTGAAATGCGTTTTATGTTACAAATACATCTGTGGAAAGGTGCAAGTTTTGTTTTTCTCATAATGACGAACTTCCACTACATCTCGCCTGAATCATTTGAATATATATATATATTGGGTGTTTGTTATTGTCTCAGTCATTCTTTATTGATTTAAATTTTTTTAAAACAACGTTGAGGCAATCTTGGGTGGAGTTATGACTAGCAAACAATTTTTTAATGAAATATCATTAAACGACACCGATATTGATGAAATTATTAGCTTTAGGGAAATATATTCATGACAACACACAACAAGGAAATCTGACATTGATAGCAAGCTATCTTTTAAATACTGTGTTCTATTTATGCAAAGTTGATCAATCTATTAACGTATTAGATTTCCTGAATATCACTATAATGCACGTTTCTACCATCCAATTAGGAACAAATTATTCGTTCTTTGTTGCATAAATGGAACAGTTTTCTCACGAAAAGATGTTCTTAGTTTCACTCATTTCCTTTTTATAAAAAGGTGCATCGTCTAAAAAAAGTACAGTTGTGCCATTTCGGTTCTAAGGGTATCTTACTTTCTATTCTTTCATTTTTATAATCGCTATCGTTACCATAGACATCATTCGATGATCAAATTTGACATACAATAATGCACAATACTGAATAGCACAGAGCACAGTTTACTTGTATGGGGTCTATCAGGATCTCTGACTGAATATGATAAAAACACGCCCGAAAACTCATAGTTCCAATATCAGTCAGCATATATGTGAGCAAAAAGCACCCGGTTTCCGAAGTAAAACTTGATGAACAACAAAATATTGCGGTAATTGACAACGAACCTATTTCTGTGAAAATGTCTTACAAAAACTACGTAGTTAAAAATACAATGGTATGAAGATTGTCGGAATTATTTGAAATGGCATATAATTATTACTTCGTAAAATCCATTAAAATACTATAATTTTACGTTCATTACCGACAATATTTGTCTTACAATTGACGAACGGGGACGATTTGTAACACATTGATCTTTATTTTAACAGCCAAGTTCACTAATATATGCCAATTTTTTAAGCATGAAATATTATACGGTTCGTTTGCGATGCCTAAGAGGCAGGATATACGCATTTGTCATTATGTAAACGACTACATTTTCTTATTCTCCACTAATAAATAATAATTATATTATTAGATGTAAATATTTCATTCCTAGATGGAAAATATGTCGCTTAAAACTATTAATAACTCCTAATAACGAAACTTCCCTAACGTGGTCTTGAAAAATTCTTTCGCGAAAATCATCTATTTACTTTTCACAATAACAATCAAAATATGGTTGAAGAATTTAGACTCAGATAAGAAAGGAATTACGAAGAAGCTTCTTAAATAGTAAACAAGGCTCGGCCAAACGAATGCCTAGAAATAACAAAATTCTAACCTCGCATGCTGAAAACAAACATGGGAGGAATTCGCAACATGAGAGAGCCTTGAGTCTGTCAAGGAGGGAGTTGATACTCCTTAGGCTAACACACAAATATGCGCAACACGTGGTTATAATCAAATAGAGCTTACCTTAATAACAAAGCCTAATAATATTAACAGGAAATTGACGCAAGCCTTCACTTACTTCTCTGAAAGTTGCAGGACGCCACAATGCTTGTATAAATGATTTCAGAGATCACAGACCTGTTCTTGGAATTCTGCCTTACAAGGAAATATGATGTCACGTGGGTCACGTGACAAGCGCAAGCGCAGATAAGAGCCTGATGTACGTACGAAATATGAATGGCATATTCAAAATTCGAGTGATGCTAACTTATTACGGCATAGGCGTTTTCCTTTTATTTTTTTATTCAATAGTCGTCTTAATTCCAAAATATTATTAAATACATCTCAGATCAATGGTGGTGGGTAACGTGGTAACCTTGATATCCGAAGATTTGCATTTTCGAATACCTCATGTGTGTCGATCAGCTTAGTTGTTGCCCTTCCCTGAGGAAATGTATAATTTAAGGAAAATTTCCAGTCACAATTTTGATATGAATGCCTATTCTCATCTGAGTCACTCACTAATGAACGCCTTCTAGTTGGAGGAAAGCTCTTGTGATGTTGAGGAAACTTATTGCACGGATGAGGAAACTGTATAATGTACTTGAACGGGTTAAAGTTTGAATTACACGTTTTATATGATGGAAAAATTACCTGAATGACATCACTACGAATTTCTAACTACATAAATGCTATCAATATGATTTTTAATGAGAACATTCACAAGTAAAAAGTAAATGAAGTATCAATGCCTGAATTGGTAGAACCTTCTTTGGCAGGAAAAATTGTATTGAATAGTTTCATGAAAACCATGCATGCAAAATTATAAACATTGCCAAGGAATGTAGTAGTCAATGAGGTAGAACGCTGGTCTACTGAACAGAGGCACCTTTTTTGACTCCCGGTGATGTCTTTGGGTACTCAAACTATGTGATTTTTTAGGTACTAAATTTTCCTTTTAAGTTTTGGTTTGCCAGTTATCCAAGGTGTTACAACCATTGCTGAGTGCATTGGAAAGTCAGTTTGATAAAAATAAAATGAGAATAAGTGTGAACAAAACAAAGATTGTGCAATTTTGAGAAACAGGAAGGCTAAGATAAATTTTAAACAGGAGTTCAGGAGTAGGCGGAACAGTTTGTGTACCTCATAAATGTATAACTGTAAACAAAACAAAGATTATGCAGTTTTAGAGAAACAGAAAGAACAAATTAGATATTAAAATAGGATTTCATAAATTAGAGCAGGTGGAACAATTAATGTATCTCAGAAATGTTCTGCACCAAAAGAGTCAAAGTAGTATAGATGCAAGAAGAAGAATTGCATTAGGCAAAGAAGCTTTCATGAGGATGGAATTGATGACAATTGAGGAAAGATTTTAAAAAGAGCCTCATCAAAATTTATATATGAATGTGATTTTATACAGGATGAAAATATGGCCGATAAGGTGTGATGATAGATTGGAGGCTCGTGGAGATGGCCATGAAAAAAAAAGAAAAAAAAATGAAGTGCGTAAAAAGAGGAAACAAATAGAGAAGTGCATACCAAAGTGCAAGGCATGGTGGAGGAGAGTAGAGGGATTGTAGGGAGATATCCTAAAGAGGTGGGAAAGATAATCATTCAATTCATTAGCTGAACATGATTGGATTTCCCATCACAACTGGTGGGACAGACTAATCCCATTAGAACATTCCCAAATATCCATGGCTTTGGCCATTTGAAGCTTTAGTTAGATTTGTGTGAATAGATTATGCATCCAAAGTTACCAGATTTTGCAGTTTCTGTACCAGGTACAGAATTTCATACTAAGGACTATGGGACTCTTTGGATGAATTTTGGCACATTATCATTGGCATTTTTCCCTCACCAGCTACTGACAAAAAAAATCCTAAAAATATCCTGACTGTACTTTCACTTTTCTAATCCTTGTCTTCTCAATTATAAATTCCCACGAATCCATATGGTACCTGGGTACCCATGGCATATTTTTCTTTTTGAATATTTTTGTGGGCTTAGATTTAATAAATTAACGTGGCAGTAACAATGATATATGGTTTTGTTGCACGGATGATATGTAGTTTAGAGAGAATTCCACTTGGCAGCATATCAATGTAAAACCATTTGGGAAAACTTTGAGACTATGATATAAATCATTGAAAAGGAAAAGTTTAAAATGATTTCAAATAGAAATTTTAGTGCTAAATTTGTATTAGCATCATATCCATTTTTTGGTAAGGGAAAATGCTGATATATATTCCATTGACAATTTTTCCATAACTCAAGTACAAGGGGTATTCGATAACTGTTTTGATGGATCCAAAAATCAAAACTTTTAATTCATAGTGATGAAAGCTAAATCAGTAGCATCATCCTTCCTCTGATGCAAATAATGCTGTTTGTATCACTGTCAGCAATTAAGTATGTGATGTATTCATGAAATCATACATCATGTAACAAAGTGGCAATTCAACAAGGCTGAGTAAGTGTGAATGAATGTATTCATCAAGCTGGCAAACCATTCACTACTACTGCAGGCTATTCTAAAACATTGAGCTCATGCTAGGTATTTTAAAAGTGCAATCATTCAAATTTAAACTAACTTTCAATCAATCTCTCAGGAGCTCAGCCCCAAATTCCATGATATTCACCTTGACTGCATGCTGCCCTGCACTCAGTACACATGCTACACTGGTAGTGTGCAGACTTTGGTTCTTCTACATTACTCACTGCAAACTGTTAAAATATGCGCTGCAATAGAAAATCCCGTGAGTGGTCAGCGAGAGATGTCCAGAAAGTACATTACATTTTAAAATAAAATATGAACCTAGTGACAAGACAAAGTTTTATTGCATATATTTGAAAGGCATATTCTTAAATTAATTTTCTAAATAGCCACCATTCAAACTGGTGTATTTATCATAATTATACACAAGCTTTTCAATTGGAGAAATCTTACAATTTAACCACTTGTTTACATCAGCATGTCATTCTACATCACTGTTGAAGCACTGTGTTGCAAGCCATGTCTACCAAGAGATCGATAAGCATAAATCAGCGTTTTTCATGAATTTTTTGCATTGATTTTCACCATCAGTTAATTTGTCACAAGGCTAGGCCGACCACTGCAGTCCTTGCTGTGAACATTGACGCAGCCATTTTTAAACTGAATGCACCACTGCCTGACTCCACATTCACTTATTATTCCATCTCCGTACACTTCACAAAGTTGCCAATGAAATTTAATTGACTTGGGGTTTTTTGCTGGTAAAAACTTAATCACAGATGGCACTTCACAACTTGGGAGATTTTATGTTTCAGCACACAGTTTAACAGTTCACTGTGAGCCAAGTAGAAGAACCAGAGTCTGCACACTACAGCAGGATATGAGTGAGGCACAGTCCCTACAGAGTGCAGGGACGTTGAGACACCAAGGTGGTGGACAATTGTCAAAGGCTCCTATGCTCGCCAGGCCTAAGGTTTGGTCACATCGGCTAACTCCTCCATTGCGCGGTTTCCTGTGACAGCGATGCATTAGGCCGTAACGTCAAAATCATATAACCCCGTGGAAAATACCTTTGTGTCATCAGACAGCGTCATCTGAGTGAGGTAAAATTACCTTTTGGAATTGGTATGCAATTGAATTTTGGTTTTCATGCTCTATGCGAAATTCGTCAGAGTATTGAAAAACTGACGATTCCATGAAAAATGGATGAGTGTTTTCAGGTTTAATAATTACGAGTATGTAACGTCTTATTGATTGATTGTTGGTGTAGAGGGGCACTCGTCAGGAGCCCGAGTAATTAGACCTCTAAGTCCATTGTGCCAATTATTGTTCAACCGCTTGTCATGTGAAGACAGGGGACGAGAGCCAAATAGGTAGAGGTACGGAGGTCATCCATTCAACCATCGTCCGGCCTCATCATTGTATGGTGATCCAACGGAAACTGGTGTGTTTCTGTAGCTAGACCCTTCAGTCATTAATATATAGGAAAATAATGGTTGGTAAAAATATTGAAAACATAATGACTGGCATTATCACAGTTTCTGACATATTTCTCATGGTTCGATCTCTTCACATTTAATACCCTTCAATTTGTATGCCGTTACATGCACCCCAAAAACTATTCGTATTTTAAAACCTCCGATTATCTTTCGGATTTCCTTTTTGACCTTCCACGTCGAATGTACTATTCATTCAAGCCGAGCTGTGGAATGTTTTTCGGCTCTAATCGCGTCCCTACTCGGTCAATACTCCATTTCTACTATTATTTTTTAAAGAGTACTCCACCTTTTCTTCCTCTATACTGGCTTTGAAGATTCTTATTCTATTATTTTGTTATCATAGTTCATTAAACTGATCCTAGAATGACATATAGTAAATGTCCACACGTATTGCATCCTTATCTGTAGCCAATGGCTGCTAGCTCTCTCTGAACATGATTACATTAACGGTTCTGCTTTCATGTTGAACTAAGCCCTCCCAGTTCTAGAGATTCTCTTTCGTTTTGAATCGATTCATTTTCATCCCATACCTCTCACACTAATTCTGGGGTTACTTCATTAATGCTAAAATTTCACACCTTGTACTTAAAATACGTACGCTCGAGCTATGTTATATTCTGATGTTTAATTTAGCGTTCCCGTTTTTGTGAATATCATTTCTCTCATATAGGTTAAAAATATTATCAGACGCATAGCTAGAGACAGAGTTATGATTCACCACAACATCGTCTCTATTTTTTTTGTTTCTACGATAAAAGTAGAATGATTATCCTGCACGCCCTGCAATTTGCATTCATGAATGTGTGCATATGAAGTCTATCTACACGATTCCTTCGGAAAAATTTATTTGACGCGGCGGGCAAGTTACATTTTTCCCAAAGCGTCAGGAACCAATATTACTGCTCTTTGAGGTACCTTTTAAAATATATAAATTGAAAAATATTATATTATTGCAACTTTAAATGAAAATTTGTACAATAAAACCAAGAAACCAAAAGCAGTTCAGTCGGCTTGTTGTGGTACGTTTTGAATATACTCTCTCATATAATCTATCCACATAAACATTTTGCACCAAAAGTTGATCAGTACAAATTATACTCAATATCACGAGGTTAATTTGAAAAGTTGTGGGAATGGAATAGAAATAAATGACTTACCTCAATGAAACTTGTTTTTTAATGTAGTCTATCTGTACACCAATGCACTTGGTCCAGCGATATTCTAATGTCTTGGTACCATCTCGAAAATTAGATTCATTCAGGCCTGCAAAATACTCGTCTACTTCGGCTGTTAGCTCTTTGTTGGAAGAGAATCTCCGTCCACCGAGGAAAATTTTGAGCTTGGGGAAGAGATGGAAATCTGATGGAACCAAATAAGGTGGGTGTAGCAAAAATTCGTATCTTAGTTCACGTATTTTTGCCTAGGCAACGACACTTGTGTGTGGGTGTGCATTGTCTTGATGAAAGATGACTCTCTTCCTCGCCAAGCCTGGCCTTTTTTCGAGTATCTTTTGGCAAAACATATACATTATATGGATATGTTTTGTCAAATATTTTGCTGTAGTTGGACATCACCCATAGCCTTCGATTTGTGCACACAATTGGTCTAAATTCTTGAAACACAGACATGTCAGTGATCTTCTAATGATCTATGGATTTTATTTTTCTCCTATTGCATTACAGCAAAACGTCATTGTTAACTGGTCTTTTGATACCTTCCCAGGTTTACAATACTCCCTTTAAAACATCAGTGATTTGTTTCATAACATAAACACAGTAATCAACCCTAAAGGTGGTTTGGTAGGTGATGGTAGAGTTCACCCAACACTAAACCCGACGGCATGTGAAATTCACACATCAGGGTAGGGGGGACAGTTCCTTTCCCTGTGCTGGCTATAATTTCCCAGGAAGACCTGGCACCCAAAAAATCACAAAGCTTGGATGGAGCTGAGGGTGCTTGCAGTGGCTTGCTCGTGAATAGAGCCTGAGTCCTCTGGTCAGTAGTTCAATGTTCTACCCCTGGACTGCCACAACTCCTTGATTTGTTTGATGTGGAACAAAAAAAGAGCAATCTCATCAACACTGAAAATGTCCAGAGGTTGGTATAGTTTCAATATGTCTGGTAATATTTACGTCCATTCATCAAAAGCTTTCTCATTTACTTCACTACCTTCACATATGGCTTGAAATGCACTGTTATGAGAACTGTAAAAATATTCTTGCCACTCACTGGTTTCAGCAAAGTTTTCCAAATTCAGCTCCTTCGCCAAATGACAAACTCTTTCTTGCACCATCGGTCCACCCATTGGTAACTTCTTTGCTCGTATACATTTCAATCACCCATACATTACATCAATCACCTTGCTAGTTGATGATTCTTTCTATTTTTCTTGATTCCGTGATGCTTGTTCTCCTTCCAATCTCACAAAACATCCTCTTTTGTATTATAATGATGTTTATTTGTATTTTACTGTAATTAGAATATTCAGCAAGTTTCTCAACACAAATAATCCATTTGCATTCTCCACAGTCACTCTTCTTATCACCTCCAAACTCCTTATAGCCTTTCCACAAATCACAACATTTACTTTACTAATCCCCACAGCTACTTAACTCTATTTGTAATGTGATGAAAGGAACCAAAATGTGAAACAAGGCAGCAATGGAAGTGATGTTGGGGTACAAATGTGTAAGAATTCCATGAAGCAATTTTATATGGCTGCTAGAGAACGGGAAGCACTTTCATGGCATTTCCATAGGAGAAGGTCATTTTCACTGTCAGTATCAGAAATTTTCCTTCCAGATTACAGAGAGCTGCCAGAAGTATTTCGTGCTGGCTGCTGGATAATGATTTTAGGCATTCCTGCTGCACCAGTGGGGATCTCAATATGTATTGGGGCATGGTCAGCAAAGGGGAAAATGCAGTTTTGAGACATCCCTCATGCAATTCCCTCTCCCCAATGATTTGTTTTCCCTTCATTTCCCCTCAGCCTTCTCATCCCTTCTGCTCCTACAACCTTCTCTCATCCCTTCCACACAACACTGCTTTTAGCCTGATCTTCAGATGAGTATTCTGGCTGCTTTGAATTATCCATAACCTGAAATAATGCTGACCACAAGCCAGGGGAGGAGGTGGCCAGTGAAAGAGTGGAAGATCCAGGCCCTCTGGTCAGTAACCCAGCACTCTACTCACTAGACTACCATGCCCCAAAAAAGAACCAAACAGAATGGAAATAAAGAACAACCAATATGTTCCTTTAAAACATGTATTTGATGACTATCTATATACAATTTTTCGTTTGTTTACATTAAAAAATTTCTGTATAAAGTCTCAATTAGACACAGTTTTTTCAACTGGCTTCTTAATTAAGGGACTAGTTGCTGTCTACAATATTTACACTATTTACATAAAACATTTTTCATAAATTCTCCGACTACTTAATTGAGTTTAGTGAACAGTCATATGCTCATGGCAAGTAACTGCTAACATTTTAGCTTCCAATTTCTTACCAAAAGTGAGCATAATGTAGAGAATATTTAATTATTGTCATGTGAATCAGATAACATATTTTCCACAAGGATGTGAAACCTCTGGCTCAAAGTCTATGTATGAAATGTTGTCCAAACAAATTTCAAAACATTGCTCTTTGTTTCAGCTACAGCTATGTATCCTGTATGCAGTTAGTTTACAATCTCCTGATGCGTGTCTGACATAATCGTTAACTTATTTAATCCTTAAATGGAATGCTCTTCACTTAATTAATTACCCCACCAAGTGAACATGTTTAATTTAACAACACCAAATGCACCAATGTATTAATGTGTATTTAACCAGTAACCCCATTAAGTTTATCTGAAAACTTCACACTCAATATTCACATTTCCCTGGTATGCAAAATAGTATAAAACTACAAAACCAGTCAGAATATCAATGGTTTGGCAATTAACTATTGCTTACACCCATTCAATATTAGGATTGAGAGTGAGTAAAATAAGGCTATTAGAAAGAGGAATCAATTATTTTTCTCCTTTCATAATGAGAACAAATTACAACTAGCTGTATAAAGTAAAGAATATTTAGACATGTTTTAAAGCAAGCTGTAGCATATTCACTAAACAGCTAGCATTTTGATTTATATAAGACACAACACCTGGTGGTTTTTTTGCATTGAACGTTCAAAAATATTTCTCCAACAAGATGAACTAAAGACAACTAAATGAATAAATGCTGAAATTAAAAATCTTACTGTTTTGGTACTGAGTAATAATACTCAGACAATGGCAAAATTTATTTAATTCCTATTTTCAATCTCAGTACTTACAGATATTAACCTCGAAATTATTCCTGTAAAGATATTTAACAGCTGACATCATTCATTGAGCTTCAATTGGCAATATCAAGGCTTCTAGTCAACTAAAAAAATGATGTAACAAATGTCTGTTGTGATTTTCAAGTTATTAAAAAGGGATTATGTACAAAACAATACAAAAGTTAGTTCTTGGACATTTTTATGAAAACAAGTTGTATATTCAAGGAGAAATATCATAAATATAAACTTAATTAGAAGGATATTACCTTTTGTCTACTGAATTCAAACATAATAGGTCATGAATGACTTCTCTTTTGCCATTCAAGTACAATATGTTGAAATAACATTTTTGGTGACAACCAGTATCTAATAGAATATTTCAAAAACATATAACAATATAAAATTATATGGTTCATTCTATGACCTTGGCTAGGTGCTTATAATTAAATTAAAATTAATTATCCCCAACCACCATAATGTCAAAGAGTAAATTTGGAATTAAATTCAGAAACACTTCATTTAATTAATATAAAATATAGGTAGGTATTACAAAAACTAGAGCATTAATTTATGCATAAAATTATTAACTTTTAGAATGCATAGCTTTTACCACACAAACAATATGATACCAGCAATACTTTTATACATGCTTCTGCTTTGGGTGGTGAAGAGAAAAATTATTGTCAAACTTGAAAATAGCAAGAACCTACATTCCTTTTTATGATGACATGAATGATGTCATGCCAATAAAAATGATTTTGACATAATATTAATAATACCTTGACATAGGGCCCTTCTGTAGTAAATACAAAAGAAATTTCATTTCAAACTTTAAAATATCAATAATCTTTTATAATGAAACTGAATGATGTCATATCATTAAAAATTAAATTGGTTTTGTTAATGAAAAATTTCATAATTTCAGCAGATTTTAGAGTGTGGGCATCAATTTGTGATATTCTTATTAGCAAAAATATACATATACTTAATTGGCACATTCCAGAACTGAGTGCAATAGATACCTTTTCAGCCAGAGAGAGAAATGGTCACTCCACTGACTATCATACAGGAATATCATTGCTAAATACATGAAATGCACCAAAACTAAGCACTGACATCCTCTGTTGGATCAACATTCATATGGATAATTAGAAACAGGGTGCAAGGCTAACAAAGAGACTGATACTCCTTGAACCACTTGTTATTTGAGTGAAACTTATGTACTGGAAAGCTGTAGCCAATAGATTAATCAAAAATATATTCTCTGATTAAAAGAACTAATTGAAAGTGATCACATGCTTTCCAATATAACATGAAATATTAAACCACAACATTTTTAAAGAAAATTAAATGGTTTGTGTCCAACTATATACAATGATCAAGATGATGACCAGCTAACCCACCTTCCACCATTTGATGTCTTGCCTAAAAAAATTCATTCAAGCCACCAGAAATGGTGGTAAGAAAAACATAAAACAACCTCTTAGAAGAAGCTTAGGGTGGAAGAGATACACTATAGATGTGATAAAACAGTTTGGTTAACAATCCAAAAGTAATTCATCATGATAAGGCACTCTGAAAGAATTTCTTGGCCATGTCAAAGGTAGAGAAGCTGATACCCACAGCTACTGGACCCTTCACCCAGTTCATACTCAGTCCTTTGAAGAGTCCATTCTTGATACCCTCCTTTCTGTAAGATGCAAAAAGAAAATTGGGGATTAGTGAATTTAATTTCACAGCATTTTAAATTCCATCTCTTTCCTACATAGACACCGCATCCATGATGAAAAATAAGACAATACACACACGAGCATTATTGATGTGAGCAAAGGGTAATCCTGCTTGCACAGATACGAGGAGTATTCTTAAAGTAAGTACCGTTTGCTTATATTTAAATATTTGCGCTTCAGAACACAGTTTTGCTCATGCAGCGCCATCTACTGATTCATTGAGAAGCTATAGCGGCATTTCTTTTGTTTCAGAAGTCGTTTGCTTTTCCGTGCATGCAAACAACAATGTCCGCGACAATCGTTGATCCCACCAGCTGTGAAGTGCGTTCTGTCATACGATTCTTGTACGCAAAAGGATTGTCGGCTGCTGAAATTCATCGGGAATTATGCCTAGTTTATAAACCTACAGTTATGAGTGAAGTAAAGGTTGGACAATGGCGCTATGATTTTAAAAATGGACGAACAAATGTCCATGACGAAGAGCGAAGTGGTAGGCCCAGTATTCTGACCGATGAAATTGTTTCGCAAGTGGAACAAAAACTGCGATGTGATCGTCGATTGACAATTAATGGCCTGGCTGAACAATTTCCTCAACTTGGACGCACTACTGTCTACAATATTGTTACGGAAAACCTCGGATACCACACATTGTGTGCAAGGTGGGTACCGAAAATGCTCACCGACCACCACAAAGAGCAAAGAATGTCCAGTGGACGAGAGTTTTTGGGTCATTGGGAATTCTTTAAACCACCCACCGTACAGTCCTGACCTTACACCCAGCAACTACTTCCTCTTCTTGCACTTGAAACAGTGGTTCGGTGGACAACGTTTTGAAACTGAAGAGGAACTCAAGAATGGCGTTGTCGATTGGTTCAACCCTCAGGCGGCGAGTTTCTATGCAGAGGGGTTAAAGAAGCTGGTGCAGTGGTATGAAAAATGCTTAGAAGTGAACGGCGATTATGTAGATAAGTGAAGTAGGTTTGTAGCTAACTAAAAGTGCCAATAAAATGTGTTTCATATGAGTATATTTTTTCCTGTGACCAAACGGGCCTTACTTTATGAACACGCCTCGTAAATCTATTATGTTAAATGGTGGAACCAGTAAACATAGTTGCCCTATGTACTTGAAGAGTAATTATTAATCATAAATAAATAATAAATTATTTGGGTTAACTGGAACTAAGGATATTTCAGAAAATCAAATGTTTTGGAAAGTTCAACAAAAAGTTTAGGTGGATAGAAAGACAGTTTTTGCCCTCCAAATGAGTCTATTTACAAGATTAATTTACTGAAATTTAAATGGCAAGAAAAAACTTTTACATAAAACATTAATTTTTCATTCAAAAAATCATACTGTCTTCTGTGATATTATTGATGAGAGGTTTTCCATTGGCTTATATTTTTGATACCTTACATACTGACATGTTATCTTCTACTTAACTTTTTGAAAATCTTCGAGCATTTAACACAATGTAAATAAAGAGGAGTGTCTGGGTGTAATATTTGCAAGTGTTGAGATGAACTATGACAGTTTGGTGTCATATCTATTCTGTACAGTTGTATTTATTATTTAATGTCATCATAAACCACTTAATGCCACTCTAAGACACCATGAGAAATTGAAACTTTACCAGATCATATTGGACATTCCTGCTCAATTCACTATTTCTTTATTTTACTAAAAATAGGTTCATGAATTCTAGAAATGAATTATTTCATACAAAATGTATAGGCACTTAGGTATTTCAGATTTCTTTCAATTCAGGCAATATTATGGTCAGCATGCTGTAAAATCTATTATCATTATTTAAGGGAATGAAAAGGTTTTTATCATGATTATGCAAAATACATGTTTATCGCATACTACTAGGATTTACATACTTTTTAATACCCTGAATTACAAAAGTGTAATAAAGGATGGATTTATGGCAGAAAGTAATGAGCTCAATTATATCATGAATGACACAACAGTAAAAGGATTTGTGAGAAAAATAACACTAATACCAAAATTTAAACAACACAAAAGCAATCCCATTTTATAATGTTGAAACAATTTATTTCAGTACCGAGTAAATATGTAATGATTCATTCACTCAAAGTATTCCACCCATTTAGATCGGTTTTGGAAGGCCCCTATGACTTTTATCTTCTATATACAATGCAAATTTTTCATTTGTACTACATGATTTCCTTCTTCAGATCTTCACTTCTATCTACTGTGTATTTAGCCCATTTTCTTCCTAATGCTTGTGGACACTAATAAAAATATGGATGGTCGCAATCAGGTGGAATTACCACATTTTTGTCCCATAAGATGCCCTTTTTTCACTCCAAAATTTGCTCTAAAATCAGCATATGTCTTATTGGCTAGGGGTATAATGGATATAATTTTGGCGTATAAGTGCAAATCAATTTTCTGGAAAAATACTTACTATTAAGTATTTTTTCCCACATCAGGCATTAAAATACTAGCCTTGAATGCAAATTTTGATAATATCACTATTATAAGTCAGTAGAATGCAACAGTTTAAATATTTCATTGAAAGTACTTCCTAAAATAATTCCCAAATAAGTTATAAATATATACAATGTAGTGCATTTAGTTTCATCTCACATTTGTTGCTGCCATGAAACTTAATACAAGTTGGGCTAACATGGACATAGCCCCTCAACTAATACATATATACGTTGTGTTTCTCCCAATAAACTTGGAGTCTACAGGTGTTCAACCTTAAGTAGTATGAGAATGTCGTAAAGTCATGGAAAATGGTTGCTTTCAATACAAATTTTGATATCAAAATAATAACAGACACTAGGCGTCATATAAAAAGTTAAAATAACCTCATGATATAATAATTCAATAACCTCATGGGATCTTAAGGGAGAAGATTTTCACCCAGTATGCATTTTGAATTCATGAATTATGGTTCATAATACAGAAATAATACAGTGGAAAGGTATTTTGGCCCAGTGGTGACGAATTTCTGGGATTCTATGGTGACTTAACGTTGACATACATGTACCTGCTAATGTTTTTATGTAACAATTCCATTTTCTTCATATTAAATGTTAACATCAAAATATTTCAACCTTTTCTGTCTTACCCAAGTATTTTTCATAAATTCTACCTGGAAAAATCACAGTGCATGTCATGGGCTAGGAAACACTAATTTTTTCTTCTCAAGTGAAAAATGAAATTATTATGAGAGCAATGACATCTTTAAGTCATTAACCCACTAAAAACAAAAACAAAGTGGAGATGAATGCCAATGGCTCTTCACAATCAGTTGAGTGATAAATATAAAATGAGAATTTCATAATTATAAGTACGCAATGAGAATTTCACACACCTGTAGATCTTAATAAGAGCGCCTATGATAGTGTTGTATCTCTCTCCAGTGATTACTGATGTCTGCATTCTCCTCCTGACAATATCCAGAGGATAGGATGTTGACTGGCCAAGGAGTCCAGCTATTGCTCCAAATATCAAACGCTCCAGTGCATTTGGATTTTTATCAGGTGAGCCTTTGTACTCTGAAAAGAATATGGAAAAGAGGAGGAATCATATTAATAATGCATGCTTACTGTTATTAATGACAGTGAAATACTGTGCTAGGATATAAAAAACTGGCATGAAGAGTTTAATTGTGATGAAAACATGAGACAAGAGATATTAACACATTAAAACTATTACAAACTTTGACAGACCATTGCATGATACACTATAATCAGCCACGTCTTGAATCAGGATATTTATTACTAAATTAAAAATCAATAAAAACTGAAACAAGAAAAATTAAAACATTTTAAAAAATAAATAAGTATTACAAGGGCTGTTCAATAACCGTTTTATTTGCATAATTTATTGTGAAAAAAATAATTTATTGTTATATCTTTGGCTTAACATGTAATGTATTTATGTTATACGTTTTACTGATCGATTCCAGCATTGCATGTTGTAACATGTTCAGTTTACCTCTGCCAACTTCTGATAATAAGAAATACTCTCCACAAAGGTGTTTATTCACATTGGGAAACAAAAAATTCAAATGGGGCTCGGCTGTAGGGAAGATGCCAATCACACTTCACATTGATTGTTGCAAGATATTCAGAAAAAACATTTTTGTAATGCAGTTATGCATTAACGTGGTGCAGGAGCCTTAATTGTTTTGAAATGTTGCCTTAGGCAATTAATATGGACTAGTGAATTTTAGTTGAGTATACTCCTATATCATGTTCCATTTATAGCCATGTTTGATGGTGTACAGGTACCATTCCCTAAATATTAAAAATGTCATGATCATTACTTTCTTAGCATAAGGCTTTTGGATTTTTTTTGGTTTCAGTGATTCCAAGGATTTCCACAATGTGCCTCATAATTATGCCAAATAAATCAGCATGCACTCATGCTCATAGTATTATACTCATTTGAATATCAAAATCTCAAGGCCTAGAAATTACCTAGGTCACTCTGTTAACTCTTGATCATTAAACAGGCTTATTAAAGGTTCATATAAAAATAATTTCACATTATAATGTTCCCTGTAAAGAAGTTTATTGTTAGCTATTTCATAATTGTTATTAATTACAACAGTTAATGCAGGTTTTGGATGGATCCAGGGACTAATCCCCTCCTAGCATGACACCAAATAAACTCACACCCAGCATTACAATAAACCATTTTTTAACTCAGCATCCTCTCTACTTCCCTTCATTTCATAAAGTCTTCCAAACATTTTCCCTCCTCTACATTTTTTATCCAACATTCTTCTCACTATCATAGTCTTCCACAGCTAAGTGCTTCAATATGCCCTCCATTTACATTATCTGCTTCCTTCTATATTTTCCGAACAACTTCTTCTTCCCTACCATTCCTTAGCCCTCTTTCAACTGCTTTTCCTTTTACCTTTTTTTTTTGTCCACCCATCCCCAAATTCATTATTGAAAACCCTCCAATGTACACTTATCCTCTTTCCTCACTTGCTTTTCTCAGTTGCACAATGACCAAGTCTCCAAGCTATACCAAACTATGCTTCACACAAAAGTGTCCCCTAAACATTTCTTTACACCTTTACTCTTAGTCCTCATCAAGTCCTCCTTACTGTAACAGCTTCTTTACTAAACACAATTATTCTTTTGACGTCCATTTTCCTTTAGACCATTTTTGTCTAACACACTCCCTATATAAGTTCTACCACCTCTAGTGTATGTTCTCCAAATTTAATTTTTAACCTAGCTTCCCAAAATCTCAAGAGCCTCATTACCTTTTATTTTCTTAAGATTGATTCTCTTCCCATACCTATCACACTGGTTCTGTGATGTGCTCGGTTATAATGAAATTTTCTTGGTTAACATTAGCTTGAATATCAGCAAAACAAACGGTCTTGATCATTTCCTCACTTATATACTTTCATTCCTTCGTCCCCTCCTTCCCAGATCTCTCTTACCCTTTCAATTTATGCTCTGAAAGGCTTAGTTGTCACTTCTCTTACCCCCAACACTGCCCATTCTCATTCTGCATATTACACCCATTCTTGTACAGTCTGAGACTTTAAAGGTTTCAAATAAGTCATCTGTCCCTCCAGTCTACTCCTCTCTTCTACAATAAGTTGAATAATGGTTGCAACTTTGCAAAATTGCACATTCCCTTTAAAATTTCATATCTCATCAGAATGAATTTCTCTTTTCTCTATTCTTCATATATTTTAGGCTGATATTTAATTATATATTTAACTACAATGACTCTTATAATTTTGAACCTAATGTACATTAATAACTCAAGATAAATATGCATATTACTGATTTGTCTAATGTCAAATGGATAGACATTTGACATTAGACACTAAGATGACACAACTCAGCATATTTTTTATAATAGGAGCATGGCAGTCCAGTGGGTAGAGTGCCTGGCTACTGGCTAAGTGACCCAGGTTTGATTCCAGGAGATGCTTTTGGGCACCCTCAGCATCATTCAAGCTGTGTGATCCCATGAGTACCAGATCTCTCTGGGAAACCACATACAGCAAAGAGAAAGGAACTGGCTACAATACCTTCATGTGTGAATATCGTGTCTTATCATATGAGGCTTAGTATTAGGTGAGCTCTACACTCACCTATCAAACCAACTTTTTGGTTCATTTCTAAGGTCTTGGAACTTACACAACAACAGGGTTCAAATACAAATCACGATAGATTCTGGTCTTACCATAGGGGATATTTATTGAAATAAACAAATTACTTCTCCATCTGATTACTAATCCATCAATCTACTTTCTGAAGAAATTACTATTTACATATTTCTTCTTCTGAAAGCAGACATTGCTATTCATCTAAAGGTGGCAAGGAGTAAAATGTGAAAGGAATTTGGGATTAATAATATTTCCTCCCCAACATTCCTCAAAATGTCTGAGTCATGGCATTCTTAAAATATGATACATAGATAGATAGTATTATTTTAAAATGGAATATGCCATTAATATAAAAGTATTATACATTAGATCACGTAAGTGTTTGAAATGAAACATTCATAGTTTAATATGTCCTTAGGAAAATATATAAATATGAATAATTTTGGGCGATTTTTTTTTATTTTTCAGCAATCTCCTTTTAGCTTGATACACTCTTCCCAACATTTCTCCAACTTTCTTTAGACATCCAAAAAGTAGGATTTTGTAAGGTCCTCCAAATAAGTGTGTATTTTTGTTGGCGATGACTGACTCATTACACATGAATCATTTTCTACCTAACAATTTTTTCAAGTTTGGAAATAAAAAGTTACTGGAGGCCCAAAACTGATGAATACAGTGGATGCTGTAATATTTCGAAATTCCATAATTTGTACAAAGGTTTCCCCTGCGTTGAACTGGTTGTCTCTACATTTCCAGGTTCTCCATCTATGTTAGTTGTTGTCGGGTGACGACAGTTTTGCTGGCCATCCTGCCAGCATCTTCAGGTCGAAGGTGAAACTTTCATCACCCGAAGACAACTAACGCAGATGGAGAACTCAGAAATACAGAGGCAAGTGAAATTAATTCCATAATGTTCACCATTAAAACTGCATAGGTGCACCTGTGCATTGTCTTGATGGAAAAGAATTTTTTTCTTTACTAAATGAGGGTGTTTTCTCTTCATTTCTTTGCTCAGCTGTTTCAATAACAATGCATAGTACTCTTCATTTATCCTTAGTCCTTTTTGTTAGTGATCAATCAGATTCTGCGTGTATCCCAAAAAAATCATGGCCTTTACCTAATCAGCTAATTTAACCATCTTCACCATTTTTGAAGCTAGATTGCCTTTAAAAACGCATTGCTTTGACTGTTCCTTTGCCTCTGAAGTGTAGTAGGGTGTCCATATTTCACCCATAGTTATGCATCGATGCAGAAACTTTTCAGAATTGTAATGGAAAAGCACCAAGCCAGCCCTCAAATTGACGAATTCTTCACTGAGAGTAAAAGTGGCACCCATCTTGCTGAGATTTTTTTCATAACCAATTCATCGTTAAAAATTGAAAACACTGTACTTTGTGATATACCTGTGGCCTTAACAACTTGGTGAAATTTTATTCATTGGTCACTCAAAACATATTGTAGTTTTTATCAATCAATTCGGAGGAAGTTACTGCCACTGGATGTCCCATACTATGTTTATCATATATGGATGTATGGCCACATTTAAACTCATTTACCCAGTTGTAAACAGCCATAAACACATGTGTCATAAAATTTGTCCAACTCAGCTTCGATCTCTTACAGTGTTAAACCTTATAAAGAGAAGTGTTTAATCACCTCATGACTCATTTTTTTCCATTTTTCTAAATAAACAAAAGCTTGTTGCCTCAATGGGCTGTGAAAATGAAACCAACATCATGGACGTAGCTGAAATTTTAACAAAGAGAGAGATGAGGCAAACTAAAGCAAACTTTTTCTAATAATACAAGCCCCATCTCTTGGATTTTCTAAGGGGTTATTTAACAACACAAATACTCGTATTCTATTTAAAGTTGGTGGAGTTTGGTAATAATGTTACCAAAGGAGGTTTGCCCATGTACCTAAAAATAAATTTTAAGCATCACTCGCCATGCTTTCTTACCCATATAAGTCTTCTTCAAGGTGCCATAGGTGGCAAAACTGGTACCAGCATATGGAATGATACCAAGGATAGTTGGCATATATCCTCTATATAGCGTACGAGGTCCCTCTTCTCTCCATATCTTCACAAAAACCTGTAGTTCAAGGAACATGTGACAGTGCCATTAAGAACAAAGCATTGCAGATGTGAAGAAAAACTATAATGATAACAATACTTCTAACAGAGAACTACCAATATTGCATCGTAATGAGTACATTCTGATGATGATATGCTCTTTCATATATAATGAGTAAGTAAGATTATGTAGGTGGATTGGGAAATATTAATTTTAACAGGTACCTACAAAAAAAGGGTTGCATCCAATAACCACGATACTAAATTACAAGCACAAATGAAGCAACAGTGAGTAGGGAATGAGGTGAAAAATTGGTGATCTTCCTCACAGTTATCTTTTACGATGATTCATAAATTTTTAATGATCATTAAATTGATACTGTTCATTAAAATAGAAGAAGCATTACACCATTGAAAATTAAGAAAATTTTAAGGCACATAGTTCGAAAAAAAAACAAATTCACACAGACAAAAGTATGAGCCTCAACAGAAAACATTGAGTGAACAATAAAATGGTTCCTGTGTCTTTCCCAATGTCTCTTTTCTTTTTGTGGAAGCAAATCAATACACTAAAACATAGTTTGTGTTAATGAAATTGAAATTTAATAAGTCAGTGAGGGGTCAGGTTACATCTGAAATAACCATCACATATTATAATTTTATAAAAGTGAAATATTTGGCAGAATACCACAGAATCATTATTTTCCATAAAAATTTCAGCTAACTCCTATATTATAGCCCTCCATTTTCATTTGAGGTGATAATAGTAAATACATGGGTACTGAAAGGCAAAGATTGAAGTAAATATAAAGTGAAAATAATGAATTATTTCACTGAATATTTTCTCAAAGCAAATGATTTTGTTAATAGTAAATAAAAATATACTCCTTATCTTTCACATTGATTTTGATGAAAGCTTGTAGTAAGATCCACATTACGTCGAGAATAAGGGGGTGAAAAAAATCTAATGAATTGACAATTTTGAAAAACAAACAACAAAAAGAAAGGCAAAATTGTAGAATTAGTTATAATATAAACCATCTTACACCATGAGGGTAGAAAAAGAAACTTTGCACTTTAACATAAAGATTTAATACTTCACATGACCATAGTTTCGATGCTGCACAACATCATCAGGTGATAATGATCCACAGCATCTCCTGATGGTCGTGTGAAGTATTAAATGTTTATGTGGAAGTGCAAAGTTTCTTTTCTAGCCTTCTCATGAAGGAATGCCACAAAGTTAAGCCTGAAACTGTTACCTTTATATTACGCTTAGCTTGTTGGTAAAATGAAATGCAAGGTTTTGAAATGCAAAAAAGAAGATGAAAAAAGTATGAAAATATCAAATAAATGTAAAATTACCTCACTGAGGCTTCCATACTTGTCCTTGTGCGTTACAGCCATTCTTGCTCGTGCCATATCTAAAGGATATGTCAGAGACTGAGAAACAACACCAGCAAGAGAACCGGCCAAAAACCTAACAAATGGCTTTGTCCTGCAAAAAACACAACAATTAGAACACAAATAAGTTAATAACACAATGTTAAAGTTGCAAGTACAAAATGTATGTCAATTTTTGGAACTTAGCAACAAAACAACATAAAATTAAGCCGAACCTCAAATTTAGCTTCACTTATCATAATAAGCACATACTATTCTTCTTTGCTTTTTCATTTCAATCGTAATATATCTACTATGTAATTGATCCTTGGCTTCCTCGGCATCGATCTCATGAATCCATGTTGTTTCCGGGAATTACCATTGCGTAGTTTAGTTCACAGTTGTCCATCAACTATACTACGCAACGGCAATTCCCAGAAACAGCATGGTTCCCGGATTCATGGATACATCTATTATGGATATATATTTGAAATGTTCAATGCAGATAGTCACGATGTGAGAAGGCATTTTATGTGAATATTTAATTCAAATATGGCCTATTTAACTTATGCCAGGTTATATGGCATTATTTTTTACAAAAACAATCTACAAAAAAAATTTTGAATAAAACCCTAGAATAATGTAATTAAGGGACTAAATCTGAATTTTGACTTTAAACATAGTTTTAAAAAAGAATGGAACTCACTCTTGGCCCGGTCTCTGGTCCACATCAAGAAGGTATTTGAACTGTTCATGGGCAGAAAATTGAATGGCGGCATAAGGGACAATCCTTGCCATCGTCGCTGAGTTTCCTCTCCAAAGTGAAAAGGCACCTTTCTCATGGTAGCTTTCTCTCAAAAACTGTAGGGCTTTCATGGTGCTGTATTCCCTATTGGAGATCTGATTCCACCATCCAGATTAGCTCAAACCTTTTAAACTGGAATAAGACTAATGATAGTTCAAGGCTTCCATTCCAAATGGTAACCAAAGCCATTGGAAACGTAGTCGGAGAACTCTGAGTAAAAGAATTTCACATTTGATTCCAGAAGGAATGGCTGGGATGAAATTTGCAAAAATAAGAGAAATCAACGTTGGCATGTCATAAATTGGGTCATTTTATTGATAATTTGATTAATTCTCAGAAACTTCCCCAAAATAACATCACATGCAACTAATTTCAGGGGAAGAAAGCCATGAACTAGCAATTATCCATAAAACAAAACTATTGATAAATAAATTTTAAAATCAATAAAATTACAATTGGCTACAATACACGTATATCTTAATTCACCATTCTTGTTGAATTAAATGATTTGCTATAGCAATGTCAGGAACTTTAAAAGAAGTGACTCCTCATCAATGTCCAAATTAAAAGCAAGACATATTGACTAGGTAGGTATTGGGGAGATGACCAGCAGCTATCCACTGTTGGCAAAGTCTTAATGAAACGTTCCAAGGGTCAACAGTTTCAACCCCTTACAATAGTCAGGGCAATCCTTTTGAAATTCTCCCCACTCTCATGGGAGATGAAAACAACACTGAAAAATTCATCCTTATTGGAGTATACACCAAGGCCCTTTGCATAGAAAGCTGAAATCTTAACCTATGTACCAGACTGGTCTCCTACCAAATAAATCTAAAATGGAAATGATATTTTTATAATATGTGAAGTATTGATTGGATAATGATTTAAAATTGGATATATATATATATAATTGGATGATGAAAACTATTGTCTGTCATCATGGGAAAATGAATTACTTCTACCGAAACTACACTCCTTTTGCCACAAATTCTTTCCTTTCTCTGTCTGTCATATTCCACACACCCCTCAACCTTCACGCCATTCAAAACGCTAACTCCTACTTTCCCTTTCCCCTACTTATGTAAATTTTCTCTTTTACTCCAGTCTCCAACTACTCACTACCCTCTCGATAACTTCTCCACCCTCTCACATTCTCTGCTTTTTTGGTATTACCCCCAATAATATCCTCTCTTCAACCACAATGCCAAAATATTTTCACTTTCTTCTTATCCAATCTATTTCTGTGCCCCACATTTTCATTACATTCTCCACCATATGGGCATCTAAATATTTCTTAACCTGCAGTCACCCTCTTTCTTAAATGATAAGTTTTTGAATCAGATAAATGCTTTGCTTGATTTCCTGATGTTTATCAATTCTTCAATTCTCCTCAGAATCACTGCCACCAAAAAAGGGGAATTTTTACATATGCTTCCTTTGCTAATGCAATTCCCCTACAAATTCCCTCACTAAAATGCTCATTTTTTTATCAATATACTTTCTCCACACGAGAACGGAATTGAATGGCTTTGAAATAAAAACACAACTAACAAACATAAAAAATTGTCTTCCTATGGCAGATTAACTAACTATTGATAATTTAATACCAACATTATATGCTTAAAAATAAGAACAGAAGTTGAACAATGAAACAGATTAACTAATAAGATAAGAAACATATTATGATAATGAAATAACAATAGTGACAAGAGATGAAAGTAATATTTTGAAAACTAGCAATAAAACATCAATCTTCAACTTAAAATTCAAGTTAATAATTATTCAATTTAAAGTTTTAAATACACTCAAAATAGCATACCTGGAAGTTTATTTTAGTGCGGTCCAATGGAGCTATCACAGTCTTAGCAAGTGCCCCAGCTACTGCTCCAGCCATCAAGCTGCTGAGTATTCGTGTCCGAGTCGTCATCTGTAAAATACATATAATGGGAGATCATAAATATCAAATTGCTGTGAATGATCATGTGATTTTCATTCAGTACACCTAATATTTTTCCTCCTTCTACCTCTCTTTCCCAGCATTCTTTCCTCTATCAATGTCCTCAGCATCCCATTACCTCTCATTATTTCCTGCACCTGCTTGCCCGGCTTTCTTCATATCTCTCCCAACAACCATTTCTATTCCACTATCATCTCTAGAACTTCAAATTTATATTCCTTTTCATTCATACTATTTTTTCTACCCCTACATCTAAAAAGTCTCTGATCTACACTTATAGTCTTGCCTCACTGATCAAGTTTCTAAGCCATACAAAACTATATTCCATATTTCAGTTTTCACCAGTAATTTATTTACATCTTTACTTAAAATACCTGTGATTAATTCTCTCTTCTTGTAAATGCTTCTTTACCCAAAAAAATCTTCTTTTAATGTCCTTACTACTTCGTCCACCTTCTTCTAAAATAATTCCTAAATAGATGAACTTTTATACTCACGGTGTTGGTTCATGTCCTTCAACTTAAATGTTTTATCTTAGCCTTCATATTTCTTGAGAACTTCATAACATTGGTTTTCTTATGATTGATTGTCATCTCATACACACCTATCACACTGATTCTGCAATGTGCTCAGAAATAATTGTAACCCTTTGGCTGACTAGCTAATTCACACTTGATCATCTACAAATCTAGCTGATTTAAAGAGTTCCTCTCCTATTTGAACTCCAGTCTCCTGCCCTCTTTTCCCTTAGCATTTCCTCTGCATATATATTGAAGAGAAGATGTGAAAATGGACCTCCCTCCCCTGCCTAGCACTGCCCATTCTGACTCTCCATTTACCATCCATACTATGAAGTCCTAGACATATAAAGGTTCAAGATAAGTCATCTATTCTTCCAGTTGACTCATATATTTTGCAAAATGTTCATAAATTGTACCCAGTTTATAATGTCAAACACCTCCACTTCTGCAAAGTACACAAATACATCTTATACTCTTATGTTCCTTCCTACCAGTAGTTATTGTAATGACATCATAGATACCCTTTCTCTATCTAAATCCAAATGTATTTTCTCCTGAGTACTCATTTACTCTCTTCTCCATATTTTCACTTATCATTCTAAGTACCTTTTCCACAAGTGCAATTAAACTTATAGTATACGCATATTGCTGCCTTTCCCTTTTTTGAGATGGCATCAATACTATTCTAACAGTCTTCAGGGAAGTCAATCCGAATAAAAGCTTTCGATCTATGCCTATCATCTTGCTTTCTATTCCATTGGCAAGGTTCTGCACCATAAAAAATCATTCTCTATATCAAGGCATTCTTCTAAATAGTCTTTTGTTGACAACCTCAATATTCCTGTCATCAATCCCCTACTCCCTTGGCTGAAAACACTTTCAAGACAAGTAAACAGTTTCACCTGCTCTAGTTTCTGAACATCAGTGTTTCTTGCCCTCCTATTTTTATGTTAAACTTAGGCTTCCTCTTTCTTGAATATCCCATTATTTTGTTTGGTTTACATTTATTCTCATCCCAAACCTATCACACTAATTTTCTAATGAACTTGGCAATGATTGCAGCCCTTTGACTAGCTGGCTAACTAAAACTTGATCACCGAAAGACCTAACTCATTTCAAGAATTCCTGACCAATATGTTTGATGGATTCAAATAGGGATACAACATATGATTCCTATGTCCAGTTTCCTTCCTGAATAAGAGGGAAGGTAAAATGTGGAGGAACAGTGATAAAAGGAGACTCTGGATGTGAAAAAAAAATCTGTGACTCTCAATAGCATGCATTTTATAAAACAAAAACGTTGATATGAAGTTTTAAGTCCAGAAAAATTACTGCAGTAATAACTGTGGTAAGAGTCTAAAATGTTAATTTCAAATGTTTGCCATGAATGAGACATTTAATGATTTGGCAGAGATATAATATTAAAAGTCATGATCTGGGTGGTTATGAGGGAGGATGGAGAACATGAGATGCAATAAGAGGAAGACAAATAAATAAGTGAGATATATGGATTTGGGGGAGAAAGGAGATTGACAAAGGAAATTTGAAGAGGGTAGACAAAGTGGACAGAGGATATATATCCACTGACAGATTTAACAGATGGAAAAATGTAAAGTATGCAGAAAGGAGAAAATTAAAGAAAAGGCATTTCAGAAAGCATGATGGGGAAGGTGGGCAGGAAATATGAAGAACAAGAGAATGAAATAGGAAGGGCAAAAGTTTTTTCAATTGTGTTAAAATTCAACAGACGTCAAAGATATTGAAAAAATAGTGATCCAGCAGAAACTGCTTAAAATATAACTCTCATCGAATATCTGCCAAATACCTCAAACGGTTGCAAGGCGATCTCCTTATGAAAGGCAGAATGGAAACAAAATCTGAAAGAAAAATTCGCCCACCTCTTCCTTGTCGACGGCGGAGCCTTTTTCGGAAACGGAGGGCCCTGGGGGCGAGGCGGCCTTGGAGGTCCCTCCGAAGGTCGCGGAGGCCCTCGACGCCACCGCCCCCGAGGTCACCCTCACCGCAGCCCCGCGCTCCCCCAGGATGAGGTCCTGCTGGTGCGTCATCTTCGCATCCTCCCGGCACTGAGGGGTTCGAACCCGGGCCCTGTGGCCGGGGGCGGAAGGTGTTTGGGCCTGCGGCGGATAGGACCCGAGATTTACGGAGCTGCGGCCTCACCTGCCCGCGGCGAAGCATGCGCGGCGCTGGTGAGGTTGGGCGGGAGGGGCCGCCCAGCCCTCGGGAGGGCGCCTCCCTCCTCCCAGTGGGCGCGCCTGCGGGGATAGGCAAAAGGTGAGTTAGCGCCTCTTCGTTTAAGGTGCCCCTGTTGAATAACCCTAGATTGTTTGAAAATTTCGCCCGAGCAACTCTTAAATACAATTTCTCCAAAGGTACCCGTCTCGTGCAGAACTGTGCACGAACAGATAGCGTCACATGAATACTGGAGGGTCATTTAAATATATGCAGCTATTGGAAATATTAATAACTGACCTTTCAACTTGTTTACTATGTCCTTAAAAATAGAATGTTTGACATGAGCTCCCAAATCACACACTTAACCATTCTTGGTATCTTCCAGATCCCAGTTTATTTTGCAAATCTAATATCAACAGGCATTGTAATATTTCTGTTTCCATGAAAAAATATACATGCCTTCTAACGTTAACAAGGGAAGCGCGTGCTTAAATCCCAATTTTTACGAATTTCTCGCAATGAAACGTGAAAAATGGTCTATTGAATCAAATAAATTTGGCAATGGTTCATGAGTTACTCATTTAAAGGTAAATATAACATATAAGTCGATTATACACTGTCGAAGAACCACTGCACCTTTTTTTACAAATACATTAGGCAAAAAATATACTCTTTAGAACAAACTTTAAAAAATAATAAATTATATTACAATATAATTTCACATTATAGTCAACCAAAATGAATATTCTTCTTCCCAAACAAATTTCCTTGGTAACCGAGCGTCAGGTGTCACAATATGTCATCAAGTTTCTGTCTAAATTTGGCGTCCATGCAAAAATTTGAATTATTTCCAAAGAGCGGAATTATGTACCACAATCTAGATTTATTATGTAAGATGAGAGACGAATTGAAAACAAACACGATTTATCAGTTTTAGTTAGTTTGAATTAAGGTAAGAAGTATTGAAATAATATAGTGATTCAATATACTTGCATTTATCATCACAACTCTTAGAGATTAATAAGTATGAACAAAGTTACATCTTAGTAAAAGACATTGTCTCAGGCTTCAGTTGGTTGAAGTCTTTCATACTAGGAGAAAATAAAGGAAAACTAACTTTGCTGATTCCACCAGAATTTGTATTTTTCATTGGTTGTGAAAAATAAAAATTCTGGTCGAATCAGCAAAGTTCCTTCATTAACGCGTTATGTTTTAGTGTTCATTATTATTTCTATTACAATAATTATCAATGCATAAGCCTGACAACAAAATTCCTCTATTTATTTTTTTAACAATTGAGAAACGACTATTTCAAATGTCAATATCCTTTTTCATTGACTTTTCCTAAAGTGGAGACCTAAGTAAATCGCTTTCTTGCACCTGAAAACTGTCGATTCTCTCATTAATTGAAATCCTTGTGATCAATATTCAGATGAATTTTACAAGGATCGACGTGGATATTCAAGGATTTAACATGATTAATAACAAAGCCAATTGATTTATCCCTATGCTGTGTGTTTTTAAATATAAACGAAACTACGGCATTTCCTTACGGGTCAATATTAAAAATTTTTCGCTTTGCACGTTCCTTTGTGTGTTGTACTTCACTGATTATTAGATATTATTTTCGATTACATCTCTGCAGTCCACTTAGCACTCAATGGGAATATGGGAGTGAGTCGTAGAAACACCGCACTTAGGTTCATAATTTTTCTTGACTAGTTTCTTTGGATGAAAGTGTCACATTCGCTGCACGATGCAAACTTTTCGACATCCATTCCATTCAAGGAATTTCTACGTGCCATATTTTACTAGATCATGGAAATGATAAACAACAATACATTTTTCTTAATGGGAATGTGTCCAAGTCTTTTTAACACTCCTTCTTTGGTTAATTAAAATTGGCAATTTTCCACAAAATAAAATTTTATTAATACGACCGGTTTCAATGTAACTACATCAACCAGAAGATGATGTAGTTTCATTGAAACCGGTCGTATTAATAAAATTTTATTTTGTGGAAAATTGCCAATTTTAATTAATCATGATATTCCACCAAACCTGTATCAAGCCTGAAACGTCTCTTTTTGTCCTTCTTTGGTGATAAATTAGGCAATTTTTTTAACCTTCTTACGGTTGAAGGTACGGTTTATGATTGAACCCTAACTTTTGCGAATTTTAATTTCAATTGGAAAATAATAATTTAGTTACGCACGAATAATGAATTTATTACCACTCTGGCTACAGTAGTATCTGATAGTACAAAGATGATGTAACGTTGTAAAGCTATTGTAATTAACATATTTATTCCTGTGGGAGAAGGTAGTATTTTTTTCGCTTATCTGTGGAATATTCATGATAAAGGAACTAATGTGGAAAGAGAATTTTGGGTGTTTTTCATTAAAAAAATTTTTCCTTACATTTCAAAACAAAAAAAAATTTCCCAGTGAAATATAAAATTTTGCGTATGCCATAATTTCAAAACATCACGCCTTAAAATTCGAAATTAGTCTCCTGAACCGTGTCAATTTTGAAAAACTATCGACTCGGGATCTTCAAAGTATCATGATCACATTAGTGAGTATGCAACCGAACCGAACGGCGATTGTGCAAACATTTGGCAGCGGAAGAACTCTTCTAATTGCTACACACCTGCGGTCTCGAATCGAAAGGGTTGGAATTCTTTTGCTCTCAGCTCAACTTGAAGAGCACCTCTAGTAATCGTCGTGGCGATGGGAACGAACTCTGACATTTTCCACCCACTTGGTAAGAGAAGGATAAGATTTCTCCTGTTCGCCAAATCCCAAAAGACTTCCTGGAGCTAGAGAATAATTTAGGGATTTAAAAAAGTGGGATGTGGGCTTGGGTGACCATAAAAAAAGTCCTAGTGACTACTTATTCACAAGTCGGAACGCGGAGTTGACAAAAAAAAATCAAATCGATATCAGAGGAAATCACTTTTGGCCCTCGTTCAAAGGCTTCCGGGCGGGTTTTGAGAAATATTACCACGTTTCCTGGAAATACCACGGGAGTGCACTTACGTAACCATGCGCAAATTTGGAAAGAATGGAGAAACGTGTATGCCTAGAGCTAGCCACGGTGGCATGATAGGAATTTCCCGTTCCAATAGAGTTTAACTATTATTATTGTTGGCAGTGCACCACGTAGAGTTCGGTTTCAGATGCCCTCGGAAAACTAATGATAATCTTTCTTGACTCAGGAAACATTTCCGATTTTAATATAGTATTACATTCCCTACACTATTGACATCTTCAGCTCCCTTTAGCTTCTGCCTTTCGCCACCGTCAACATATGGCCATAAATCTTCCTTCCTACGCTCATCTATCTCATTCGACAGCATGCTACTACCTCTTAAATGCATCTACTTTTTCTGCCTCCACTGAATTCCCCCCCCCCCACAACTATCTCTCATTCCACACGCTATCGAACACTTCTTTGTTCGTCGATTCAGCTTACTTACTTCCCTTTTTCTTCAATACTCAAGCTTCAAGAGTCATAAATCTTTCATGAAGGGTCGCGGACGTGAAGTACGAAACTCAACGCCCCCAATTTTAATTAAATACCAATTAAAATATCAAAATAATATTTCCCTAATCTTGCTAATAACCATGTTCGGTTTACCGTTACTTGATAATAATACATTCCCAACCAGCCAAAGTCCACCCACTTTACGAGTGTATACGTACACTCCATATACAGGGCACCATTAGATGTATACTATATATTTCCTATAATGTGTACCCAGTGGATGTCTATATCACCTCCTAATAATAAAGTATGGACATAGGTGTCCATGTGGACACAAGAGTATATCCTTGATACATCCTTGCGCCACGGAGAAAGAAAAACATTTTTTTGCGAAAATTTTGTACCTTGGGTTACTAACCAGCAAAATGATGAGTGGTAACATACGTAATAAGACGTAGGGGTTACGGGAAATAATTTTAAAAATATTTTAATAAAAATTTATACTAACTGAAGTTGCCTTAGCTGTCATTCATTTATAAAAGGGTCGAAAAGATTAAGATCCATCAGGAAGAATCGAGAATCTTAAAGGGAAGTGTTCTCCATGCGGATCGCAAAGTAAGCTCCCGGGTCCGGTATCCACTACGCACATCAGAATGATAAATTTGAGAAAAAAGATATCAAAGGAGAACCAAATCAGCCCGAAGGCTGGTTTGATATACAAGGGTAGAGCCTACTACTTAACCCTTCGGCGTCTGAGATTCACCCATTTAGAGCAAGGGGGCATTTCCTTTCTCTCTGACACCATTGGTTTCCCAGGAAACTAGAGTGCTCCAAAAATCACGGAGCCTGGGTAAATATGGGGGTGTCTACAGTCACCGGGAATCGAACCCATACCCTCCGGTCAGTAACTTTACTTGGAACGACACATTCACAGTGTATTACTGAAACCTACGAAAGATCCTTTAATAGTACATGCATAGGGCCCTTAAAGTGCATACGTACTACGAGACAATTCGCTCGAAAGGGGAGATTCGTTTCGAGTGAAAATTCATATACCAGTACATTAATAAGAAGAGTGAGTACTTGTACATAGTCGTCAAATTCCAATCCTCGTTTTATAAACTGCTGTGAAATCACAAACCACGTGACCTAAGACTAAGAGTAGCAGATCAGTGCTCATCGTATAGATTCGACAATAATGGACACCATTTCACTGGACAAAAATTGACGCCAATGAGAAATCCGCCACTTCCGAGGCTCGAACTCCGACATTTGCGGACGGAAACCAGCAGTGTGTGTAACCGTCCGCAGCACTAACCCTATCTCCACCCCAAGACCGCATGCACGGCCGTGGCTGACAATAATCGCACTTCCGTGTATTTAAAGGGCAGGGGCACGGATGGCTTTCGCGGAGAGTATTTTTAGGTGATCGCGGGGAGAGGATGTACTCGTAGCACGTCGGCGTGTGTCGCACAAGAGTCACCCCATCGAGGCGAGGAATCTTCTGAAATTAATTTCGGGAGGATTATCAGAGATGGTCTCCCTCATATATATGCATATATACGGGTATATACAAGTATATATAGATACATATTTTATATACAGCTATATACATTTAAACACGAAAATCTGTCAAATGGAGAACACATATCCACATGGATTTAGATATAAGGAAGAGGGAAAAGAACACACATGAAAGACAAACACAGGAATGGTACGGTATCCCCACCACCGTTACCACCAGGAGAAATGCCTAATTGCAACGAGGTTTATATAATTATAATATCCACGTGAATATATACGTGCTTATATTACAGGTATACGTAAATATATTTTGCTTTGACAATCAAGATTCTGTAACATACAAAACTAAAAATTTTTATTTTTGTGGAAAATTGCTAATTTTATTTAATCATGTTATTCCACCATATCACGCCTGAAACGTCTCTTTTTAAAACTAGGATCCATTTAAAGTTTCGCTACTCTTTTTACATCTTCGCTTTAGGTACCCGTCGTCAACATCCACTTCTTATTTATGCTTCCTTATCTATCTCAATTCTTCTCCCATTGTTCCAACACTTTCTTCTCTCTCATCCAGAACACTTCTCAACTACAAGCAGAACCACCTTGTAGGTGAACTGTTCCATTCGTTTTAGTTTATGTCCCTCAACTTTAACGTTAATCATTATCGCTTCCTATTTCTGAAAAATCTCATTACATATGAGGTCTGTCGTGACAACTTCTGCCTTTTCGTAAAAATCCTTCCCTATTTCACGGTGCCCTTCCTCTTATGTGACTTCTTTTTATGTTATGGTGGTTGCGGAAGCCTTCCCTCCTCCGTGGCGGGCACAACATTCGTTCTGTGGGATAAGTGCTATAGTTGCCAGGTTTCATTTTCACATTTGGACTATCATATTTCCTCGGAATAAATAATTGAGGTGGTTTTCGGTTGTATTCCACAATAAGGTTTTTCAACATGACACCATCACTGAAATGGCCGCTCCTCTGGCGTCAGAAGCCTTTGTAGCCGCCTCACTGAGGAACAGACGCTGCACGGACTATCTTCTTTTGCCAGGCTCCTAACCTTTGGCATGGGTATTAGGTGACTGAGAAAAAATATCAGAAGATCAGCCTGAATTTATGACCACAATGAATCGCATAGTCCAAGGATGTCACAATAAAATCAGAGGAAAGGGATTTAGAATACAAGGATGATGAAGAGATGATGACCATAACATGGAAGAAAAAGCCAGTAGGCAGTTATTGAGTTAAGAAGAGAAAAATTACAAGTATCCATTCACGTGAAATAACCAAACGTAGGATGGATATGGAGAGAGACGGGCATCGAGTAAAGAAATGATTTATCACGTGTGGTACTCCATGACTAAGAGATATGGAACATTGGAAAAGGAGACCAGGGAAGAGTAGACATCTTCATACTTGGTGCTATAGGCGGTTGCTGAAGATCAATTGGACTAGTGACGTAGAAATATGCATCAGAGACTTGTAGCATGAAGAATTTGTCAGGAACATGATAACATTGAAGACAGAAAGACATTTGACATAACCATTCGCGTTGACCTACATTCTAACCCGTGTTCCTCGATGTCCGGCCGAGTCATTTAGCCTAGTAGCGTAACTGGCTAAAGCACTCGGCCGGACATCGAGGGCTCGAATCCTATTCACGGCGTATGAATTTGAACATTTTCAAATGTTTGCATTGTAATTCGAATTAGCGGATGAATCCTTTAAAGGCTATTGTCGCGGCATCTCCCGCAGTTTCTTTGAATTAGTAAATCATCAAATTATGGGTTAACACGAGTTTTAAATAATAATTCCCTAACACTCCTCATCCTACCCATATAAACGGAACATGACTCGAATAGGTACCTAATCAAAGTTTTCTTTAAATGAACTTACATAAAACCAAAGATGAATTTTTCATCTTTTGCAGTGACATTGGAAATATGGATAGCCCTGTGCATTTGATTAGAAAATCCTCTAAAGAGTTGCAATCCGCGCACAGGGTGAGTGGCTCATAGTGGCCTCCGCTCTTGCGGGCGACCTTGGTTAATATTTCTTTCTTACGTGAATAATAGTTTGCACTGAAACATCTACCCAAGCCATCTAGCCAAAGCTAATTATACAAAATGAAATCAGTTGTCTTGATCTCAAGCCAAGTCGAGGCAGAATGCTGTCCAATACGTTATCTCTACGTTACGTAGAAGCTAGCTTACGACAGTCCCAGTTCTTACGAGCAACTCTTCGTCGGTGAAAGCAAGTTCTCTATCAATCAGCGTCCTGTGACCCGTGAAGTAAGCTACATACGTACGTCAATGCAAGGATGACTCCGTCAAAAGTTACCGCCGCGGCACCCCCCGCAGTTTCTTGGAATTGAACATCAAAATCACGCTAAGTGCCTCATTGGATTAGTAAGCCGATAAATACATGCAGACGAATTGCTGGGAAGTATGTCACTAGTACAAAGAGCAATAACTGGCCTTTTACATTAAAAATAGTGAACACACATTACCAAAAATGCATTTTTATCCTTTCCCTCACCCCTTAAACACCATCCCTATCCCTGATCCCTTTCCGCTTAGTGCTTGCATCCCCTGCCACACGTTCTGGAGGGTCGCGGGGTGTTTGTGTGAAGCAGAAATAATTTTTAACAGTACACAGAACAGATTACAGCATCGGTTATTCAGAAAGAATTAATATGCAATATATTTGTTGCCTTTCGTTCATTACCAAAAGTCGTTCGACAAAGTAAATTGGACAGAATTAAAGAACATATTGTAGATTAGAGGAATATAATGGAGGAAGAGACTTATGTGAAGCCTGCAAAGGTGTCAGACTGCACAGGTACGGCGGATGGCGAATGGGCAGTGTAGGCCGGGGGATACGAAATGTACCATACATATTCCAAATTAACATGCTAGGCATTATAATATGCATTCAGATTTTGTCGCGTGAAACGCAAATATATTTTTAGCATCACACAAAACATACATGCACGTTTATATATATATATATATATATATATATATATATATATATATATATATATATATATATATATATATATTCATTCAAACAGAAATAGGTATAAGGAAAGGGGATAGGAAAACACATAAAAATATTTTTACTTTCGTGATCTGCTCAAAAACCGCCTTTCCCACATGTCCTGTGTTTGCCTTTTATGTGTTTTCCTATCCCCTTTCCTTATAGCTATTTCTGTTTGAATGAATATTTGTGCGCCGTATGGCGGGATTTTCAAGTTTGAATATATATATATATATATATATATATATATATATATATATATATATATATATATATATATATATATATATATATATATAAATTCACTGATAGTCATAACAAACACAAAAGAGGAAAAACTCACTGGTTCTCGAATTTTCGGTGGTCCAACCACCTTTCTCAAGAGGAATTAGGAACAGAACTCCTAATCTGTTCCTAATTCCTAACCCCTGTTCCTAATTCCTCTTGAGAAAGGTGGTTGGACCACCGAAAATTCGAGAACCAGTGAGTTTTTCCTCTTTTGTGTTTTGGTTTCTGTGTTTGTTATGACTATCAGTGAATTTACATTACACGTTTGTGGGTTTTCCAAAAAAGTGTATATATATCTATATATATGCATAGAAATCCTTGCATATTTTCATTGGATTAGTGGCGGGGTCTACACATTTCCCTCTTCGCAGTCAAGTGATAAATGACAACAAGTTTATGAGGATAGATTTCTTCCCAACTTTTTTTTTAACCAGGCACAAAATTTGCCTGAATTTGAACAAAAACATGGCCGCATATAAAATTAAAATACTTCCAACAAAGTTATTTCCAAATAATAATAAAAAGAAGCTCAAGCTTCTGTTACTATTATGACGGAAAAACATCAAATCTGATATTGCCATCTTTTGTTCAAAATCTAAATGGTGCAGGAGAAATATTTATTTCACCAAGTAACTTCAGGAACTTGGACATTGCTGAGGATGGACCAGTAACAATTTTGAGAATAATTCTAGAAATGCCTTTGGGTTCGTGAGATTATCTGTGAAGAGGCAAAGGGACTGAGTGACTAAATGAAATATGAAGACAATTTGTTGTGCAATCGAAGAGTGCTCTTCGCAGTTCATTTAGATGAAAGAGCTCTTTTAAACCACGATAGTTTAATCTGATTTTGGCGGCGAAGAAGATACGTGAGTGGTGCAATAAGTGCTAAGTGAAACGATAACGTACCTTTTAAATGCCACTATCAGTTTCTCACCATTCCCCTCTTTATCATTAAACGAAAACGGTTTGCTCGCCCGCCAAAGAATTACTACCTCAAAGGATAGCTACCTCTACGTAAAGTCTTCTCTCAAAATTGGCTCGCGACTATTGAATACACTGGGATTTCCCTCTATATTTACACACTCACTCTATATTTACACACGGTTTCCAACCAGGAATGTGATCCTAAATACTTAATAGGCTATGCATTCCGATAATTAAAAGATTCGGATCTCAAACGCTAATAAGAAACCGATCGAAAACACGATCTGAATATGAATTAACATAATTATCGGACAGTAACGAAGCGTTGTTTCGTCATGGTCTATTTATACGTATACGGTTTAGCGAATGTTAATTTTGAAGGCTATTGTTAATTCTATTTATTCGGTATGCAAGAATAAGAATAAATATGTTCAGTTCAAGGGCTTGTAGACTGCGCTAAATGGAATTTGAAAGTTTCATGGTAGCCCCTTAAGTTTTTATTGACGCTCGGAACGATTTGGGACGATGTGAAAGAAGATCATCAGAAATAAGAAGAATTTTTGGTGGCGGAGAACAAGAGACAAGGGGATATTTACAGGACGAATAAAGTTATGAGGATAATCTGGTACGAAAAAAAATGAAGTAACGGAACGAAAGAATTGTCAGAACAAGATCAAAAGAAAATTTGGGAACGAAAAATTATTCGTTCATTTCGGTTCCAAGTAGCACTATCTTCGAAAGGAAGGACGTCCTTTCTCATTTGTGAAATGTCGTGTACTTCGCAATTGGACCATTGAGCTGATCGATGTTTTTGTAGAAATGCCTCAAGAGGGAGCACCATTTCCTTCAAGAAATGGGGATCAGAACTGAAGCTTTGAAAATTTTGAGCAAAAGAAGTGATAAGGAGAGCGTAGAGGGTTCAATTGTCAGGTCAAATTAAATATTTGGGGGTAGTCCTAACGCCACGCCTGTCATGGTGTGCGCATATCAGGAGAATATACCGATTCGCCTTAAATAAACTCGACTTCATTAAACGGGTGGTGGGGAAACGTAATGAGAATGTTAAAGAGAGGTGTTATTTTGCTCTAGTTAGGTGTCAATTGGAATACGCCGCAAGTATTTGAGATCCTTGGCAGAAATCGTTGATGAAATAATTAGGTAAAGTTCAAAGAAAATCCGCTAAATTCGTCAAAAATTGTTAAGATAAGAAGACGTCCGTAACGGGCCTTTTATAGGAATTAGGCTGGGAGCGGCTTGAAACACAAAGATAACAAGCAAGACTTAAACTTTAAGAAAGGTTCAGAACACACGAGGTTAACTATGGCAGAAAGGGGATTATTATTGCCTCACACTCTTTGGGAAGGTTAGGCCATAAAGATAAGGGAGATAGACTCTAGTGCAGATAGATGTAAATATTCTTTCTTTCCTCGGACAATCAGGAATCATTGTAATAAAGAATCGAAGTCATGATTGAAGATAGTAAAAAAATCGAATTACAAGCGAGGAAAAGATTAGACACTGCGTAGGCATTCGTAGGTGCATGTGCTTGTGTAAATATATCACCTGCTTGTATATCTATTTGCATGTGTGTAGTAAGTGTACATAAAATTTGTTTTGCATGAATATATTCGTCTGTGTGGGTGTGCATAGCTTGTTTTTTTTGTATTGCAAGTAGTTGGATACTATTTTACGGGTAGTGTCCTAAAGACCCCCGCCATACGCCCTTGCAGCGGTTTGTGGAGAATTGCATAGATGTACATAATTTTTCCGATCTTACACTTCAAGTCGCCATAAAGGCGTGCGGCAGAGGTGTCAAGTCACGAATCATTAGGGTAATTAGTGATTTTCTTACCATAGATAACATTTTTCCGAAGTTCGTATTATCGCACATGATATTTATTGCTTGTGCTCATGTATTGCAGGAGGGAATAAGGATTCTTTGTATCGTCTCTTGGCGGTTAATTTCCCTAAAATCCTCGCCGTAGATTCCCGTATCAATGTGACCAGGTGTGAGAATTATTTCCTCTACGCCAACCTTATAATCCGATTTGCATTTATTTAGTAGTTTTTAAGTTTTGTCTGCAATTTACATTCTTCCAATGACTCATAACACACGATTTTCCGATAATATTGAGAAGATATTCATTCGCAACATTTTTTAAGGACACGGGCAGCTTTCCTTTGCATACTGTTCAATTAAAAAATGAGGTTCTTTTACACAGGCTCCCAAATTCTCTCAGTCCATTCAAAGTGAGGTCTAACCAAGGCGAGGTAACAACAGCTCCCCTTAACTTATTGAACCGATTAAAACTAAACATTTCTTACGAGACGATCCTCAAGAAAAATGAATTCAATGGGTTTTACTGAGGCGATACTATGTTTGAAGGAATTCCGAGTTACAATTCCGATTCGAAACTATAAAGTTACAATTCCGATTCGAAACTATAAATAGTTCCGGATCGGATCACATCCCTATCTCCTAACGGAAACAAGGTAGGTAGCGTCTTGAAATTTAGTCAAAGGGAAAAAGTTTTTGTATATGAACATTGTCCCAGGATATCATTCGCGGCGGACCATAAAATTCAACGCGAAAAAAGAAGCTCACCCTCAGATGATTTAGTTTTAACATTCTCAGTTCCGGAAACTATTGCTGGCGGGTGCCAAAAATTAGCATCTGCTTCGCGGAAGTTAAAAGAATTCTGGCAAGGTTATTAATAGATACAGTCACCGAGACAGCGGCACGCATTGAGAAACGCACTCCTACGACCAGAGGATTTTTAAAAGCCAGGCGAACCAGTTTGGCGCCTAGCTGGTAAGATTTAAAGGACTTCCTCTAGGCGTACAGACTGGTTTAAGACATCCACTCGTGCTTGGAAAAAATGATATAAATATAACTTGACTAATCATTTTCTTTCTTATCCAATACCGACACGACCATCAAACAGGCGTGTATGTCATTATGGGCAATACATGAGTTTATTATGATATTGAGAAGGGCAATTGGGTTGTATTTTATTTTCGAATGCTTAATTCAATGAATAATTGCGTACTCTTGCTTTACATAGTCTTCGTGGCTAAACTTCGTGGTCTGGTCAACTAATTTAACGCGGGCTTGCGTTCAATCTCTAGGTGACACAAGAATTATATCTGTACTATTCTAATTTTCAACTCAAACAATAAGTTGAGTTTCAGGGGTGGCAGAGTTTTAGACAGCAAAAATTATAGCCTCATTAACTCCGAGGGGCGAGAAATAAAGTTCAAGTGGAATAAGTATTTCCGACTCGGTGTTCGACCCTACAATATGCAGAATTTGAAATTCGGGCAGTGTGTTGGACGTCACTCTTCCTGTGCCATATCCCTCGACACACTCCCCAATTGGTCACCCTTTCGGCTGACACCACTCCTTTCCCCTCTCGGACGCGAAGCTGTATGACGACAGCGCCTCTATAACAAGGAAGGCCGCCCTTGGAGCAATGGGATGAGACCACTCGCTCCCAAGGGCGCGAGAGGGAAATTCAAGGCCGGCGCATTACCGAATCAAGATGCAGCATTTTACGCGGACATATCGTCAAAGATGTTCCCGTCGAACCCTTTACTCCTCTCGAGTTCTTTCCCAATAAATCACTTCAGGGCCTGGTCTAATCCCCCTCCCTGTCTTCTAAGGAGATTTTTTCGAGTCATTGTCAAAGACTTTTCAAGTCTCTTATGATCGCTTTACTTTTATTCCTCTTTAAGAATTAACACATTTGATCCCCGAGGTGGTTTTCATTGAAAGCTTCGTAGATGAATGGAAAGGAAGTTGAAATCTCAAAAGAAAATACACGGTTTAAAAAGAATTCTTATAGCAAGGCTTGAATGTGATTGTTCACATTATACTGAATTTGGCATGAGAAATCTTGCACGGACCCTCTTCTTCATAATACGATACATGCCTTTCTGAGTCTAAGGATTTGGATTCTGTGCGTTCCATTCAAAAGAAGCACTCAAACACTTAAAACTACTGATTTCTACTTTTAATGGGGGAGTTGAGATTCGTGGGACGGAAACAGCTGAAACTTAAAAAGTAAATAATGGGTGACTTGGAGGACACGAATTCATCCCAGGCAGAGGAAACAATGAAATGTCAAGGGGTTGTAAAAATGAAAATTCACTGCTTGTTGAATATTCGGTTTAAAGTGAATCGTTAAATACCGGGCTAATTATAAAATTTAAAAGCGTGCAGAGAGACAATGGGATATGGAAAGAAAAATTCAGTCAGAGCACGCACGAAGCCAAGAGTATCCCGAGGATCGTGCCAACGAGCACGGAGGGCAATTATGAAAGGTGATACCAAGGTTTTGCAGCAGAAATTAAAAGCGAGATTGCCGAGAAATGGATATGTTATGCGTAACGATCAACACTAAGGCAAGACTTCGATTTATTCCAAATGCGACATACAGGGTAATAAGATTGATCGACGTTAAGTCATTCGAAAGTTCCAACTCGAAAGGTTGGTTACCTGGAATCCTAATCCCAAGGTCAACTTTATACTGCGCATCGCTAGACATCACCTGAGATCCGCGGCGAGCATTTGGGACCCTGCCCAGCAGAATCTAATTTCTGAAATGATCGAGTTCCCGAGAAAAGCTACCTAATGAGTATTTAGTTCATATCAAGCTGAACGGAAACAGGTAAATTAATAGCAAGCAAGTAATAGGCGCAGCTTAAAAGGAAGGCGACTGTTGCAAAACCGAGAAGGAATCTAGCATTACAATTCGCTCAAGTTAAATGCAGGTACAGAGAGTGATTACGTTGGAAGTCTACGCCCTTCAATCGACCGAGAATTCGGGATCAGAGGGGCAGAATATAAAATATACAACTATTACAAACTAACAAAGAAATGAAATAAAACGTAAATTTCTTCTACATTTCATGATGGCATGGTGAATCGGCTTTCATAATTGATGGCTCACGACCCCCTCTGCCACACGCCCACATGGCGGGATTCAGAGACAAAGGTGATGCTGATGTAGGTATCTTAAATATGCAGAAAAACACGACAAAGGAAGTCTTGCAGTGAATCTTTCGCAGCGCAGAGAAAACATAAAGAGGGGAGAAGGCACAAAATGTCTCTCACAGCTAATTTAATTCTTGATTCATTTTTTATTTACATATTGTATCTCGAATTGAGAAGCAAACATATCGGACATGCCTTAATTCAACATCGTGAATGAGAACCTTGGCCTTAATAATACATGAATTCGATGAAAAATATGCCGGAATTCGGGCTTCACATGAAATGAAATCCTTGTTTTCCCAACAGCGTTTGCCCGGATATGATCACGATCATCAGCAATGGTTGAGTAGTGAAGTGAGACAAACTAGGCGAATAATTTTTGCAAGTTTATTTTGCCGTTACAATTTTACCCAAAGCAGTGATTTCATACATTTGACGCATATTGTCTCGTCCAGAGCTCACCGGTCCGAGATGCTTCCAGATCAAACAAAAACTTTCCCAAGGAACAGTAAAGCAGGGGGCAACAACAAAGTATGGTCGATTTCTAACTAGTGGCAGTTATTAGGGAAGGTGAACGAGCGGCTAAGGGCATTTGCGCCATTTGGGATAAGTGGGTAATTTGGTTGGGGCAGGATGCTCAGAAAACGGAGGAAGGTTTGAGAGAAACCTGGCGTTGACATTAGGTTACTCTTTAAGGAAAGGCGCCAAAGAGACCAGGATTTAACGTCCCATCCTACCGACGGTGAATTCCACTTTACGTACTCTCCACATAGCGCCTTAAATAAAGATCGGGATACCCCTTGAACAATTCTGACACCTCCTGGATTCAAACCCGAGCCCCTTGAGTGGGAAGTGAATACATTAGCCACTGCATCATTCCGATTCCCTTAATTTTTGACTTATTAAGCATATCCATTGGGAAAGAATAATAAAAATATTTATTTCGAAATTGAATCCAATATATTTGATTATTTTCTATGAATTTTTGTACTCGTGCGATATTTCGCAAATTACCTCAGTCGCCTCGGAACCAATAAATTAAATTCAAGATTTCAACATTTCGCCTCCAGCTTTTGCTTTGTTAAAAGTTCCGTCGTTTCGTCAGCACAGCTGCCTGTTGCGACAAATTTAAGAGATTGTAAAAGAGGGGCTTGAGCCTGAAAGGTTTAATCTTCTAAATAACCGTCTTGAATTTTTAAAATATACAATCTAAAATCTTGATACCCCAGCTATATTTAGCAGCGGAACATTTGTTGAAAAATATCTTAAAATATATACATTTTATGGCATCATTATGGTAAAACTGTTTTTGGCATCCCCAAAATCCTCGGGTTCTATTTTAGTTGTTTTCCTGAGTTTGAATATGAATGACTTCACTTAACCAAGAGAGAGTTTGGAATTCTAACCCTTGCCAAACCGAGCAATTGGGTTTTTTACTGCTGATCAAACGAATGGCAACGAATTTTATCACACGTGATAAATGGGCGACTCTGGTTGGTTAGTTACATATTTTATAGTTTAAAATGAAATTCGTAAATGAATTTCAGCATGAACATATTTAAAAATTATGATATCGTTTATCTGAACGAAGCATAAAAAGGGGGACATTTTTCGCGTGTATTGAAAATACGCTGAATACTGATTGTTTACAGCGCTGCCATGATTGGTTACAATTATCGACCTTCAATTGTGTCTGTAGATCTTCCCTTTTTACAAAATTACTTTTCACTGCAGTTTGCACTTCACTACACTTCATTACGGTACAATGTGTTCTCTGGGCTATTTATATGAACTCATTGTTTTCTAATTGGGATTATAAGTACACGAACACAAATATTCTCGTCATTGACACGGTCTCTCTATTCCATGAAATTCATGTGTGAGTCCAAACGATATCTTAGACGAAAATTTTGAAATTAAGAATACGCAGTAGCATAAGAGAAGAGATTTGATTCGGTTCATATCAAGTTATGTTCATGTCAAGTTACTTACAAAATTCTCCTTTTTTCCACGGTAGTAAGACGGTTAGAGAAAATCTTTACATTTCCTATTCGTGGGAATAATAAGATTAGAGATGATTCCATTGTCACTAATGGAGAAGCGTAGATTGACTCCTTTTAAATCTTCGGTCGTAGTTAGTGCGATTCATACATTGCGGACACGAGCTACCACTTTCTTTCAGTCAAATGAATGGGCATTCACAAGAATACGGCTTTGGGTAATTTGTATTTATTGAATGGGCATTCAGTTTATTCTAAGCAAAATTTCTAAACATAACTAAACAACAAAACAAGATTCATTATTTATTTTATTAAGAATACAATTTATACATCCACTGTTCTTTATCGTACAACGTTTCAACGCTTAGGCGTCATCATCAGTTACCTACGTACCTGATGATGACGCCTAAGCGTTGAAACTAGTTGTACGATAATAAAGAACAGTGGATGTATACATTGTGTTCTTAATAAAAAAATAATGAACATGAATTTCCACAAATTTGAGCCTGAAACAATAGAAAACAAAACACGATATTTTTTTATACTTCACGAGTTAGTCATAATCGCCTTTGTTTTTCAAAGTTTTTTCGAGACCAAAATGGCGACTCAGAAAATTTATGCTGGCACTTTTTTTGTGAGAACGTCGAACGAGGTTGAGCTTCACTCAAATATTTGCGAGAAAAAAATCAGATAATATTTTTATAAATCTATATCAATAAAATGTAGGGCATGATTTAATGACCCACCGTGTGAGTCTCATTTTCAGTAAAGCTAAAGATTGACTTTCACTTTGACTTTGATCTTGGAAGCAAACCGCTTTGACCTTTACCAAAGATTTTTTATCCTCGCCTTTGTCACCGATTTCATATCAATAAGGGATCACCTTACAACTCTTCGAAGCGAAAAAGATACTCGGCGAAGTTGTCAGATAGTGGTTTATCATGGTAATACGGACGTAGAATCAAATAATATCTACGTACTTTTTACTTTCATGAAATTTAAGTTTTTTTTTCCGGGATGCTGTACTGCCTGCATTCGAATCATTCTCAATACGTCGTTTCGGAGGAATTGTAGATTCCGTCTTCAGGTTAGGTCACACTTCTGGGCTGAAGACGGAAGCTGCAGTTACCTACCGCCAAAACGTCGTGAAGCGTCTTGACAACGAAGATCCAACGCAGCGAAACATCCCGGAAAACCCAGAATTTACAGAAAACCACTGCGAAATTCTCAAGCAGAAATATTACCGCTAAGACTTAGGTGAATCTACATAAAAATGCTCAAGAACTCAAAATAAACACTATCAATAAGGCATATATAAGGATTATCTGACGGAAATAGATTACTAGTGAGAGAATAAGAGCTTTGCGAGAAATAGAGTGCACATACTTAAGTCTGGCGTCACAAATAAAATGTGCAAAATGCACTTCAAATCACGTAATAGAGAGCGCAGGGGTGGGTACTGTCACAAATCATCGCACCATGTAACAATTTTGTATGCGTCAATATTCTTAAACCAGGAATTTCCTGTGCAGTTTGAGCGCGTAAAAAAGCCTGCCTCGTGCAATGAAAAACATGTCTGCAATGTCCATGGGAGTATCCATTAATTAGAAAATGATCATGAGAAGAATTAAACTCGTACACTGTGTCACCCCATACGTGACAACTTGTAGCAATAAACACTCCCTCCCTCCCTTTGCCATTTGTATCACGTTTCTTTCATCACTTTGCCAGTTTTTCTTCAGATAGATGCACCAAAAGGCAGTGGAGGTACGTCACAGGTTTTGCAAACGTTGCTTCGATTGCAACTGAATTGTTTACAGTACGATGTCGCCATTGATGACCTATATTCTCCGCGAAACTTAATTGCGTGCACTGGATTGTCGTCAAAACATACAAGAACCAGTTCAACAAATAGACCTACTCGCACAGTTAGAGTTATAAAAAAATATACTTATTTGGCAATAAGAGATCGATACAAAGAAAATTATTTTTTGGTCGTGAGATAAAATATAGAGATAGCTCGAAAATCAAATAAGTTAGAAAGACTGTTTTACACGCATGAACAATATTCTACATGTCATAGAAGCTTTTCCGTTGATTTTTATTCGTCAAAAAAGAAGAAAAAGTAAAACTAGGTATTCTGTAAAACTCTCCCCTATCATCATTCATGCAAAGTGAACGAAACACAAACACCAAACTAAAATAAAAAATGGAAACGCATTTCTGATTTTCTTTTCAAGGCTGGTGTCATAACAACCTCTACTACACACTCTTTCGGCGGCTTTCAAGGGCACATTGTAGATGGTAATCGTCATTTATTGAATAGAACCTTCGAGAACTGACCGGATGGTACCGGCTTCAAATCGGCGTGATGCAATGGGGTAACACATAAAAATATCCTTTAGAATGAACTACGAATGCTCAATTTTATTTCGCTTGCATTAGAGTAAGAAATTTCGAAACAAAGTTTCATTCTCAAATTTTATATCAAACATCCATGAGCAAAACCCTTCGAGATTAAAAAGCATGAAGGGTGTCACTCTTTTTTAAAATTATCATTATTCCGAACTTTCACAAAAATCCTCCTGTTAATCTCTTTTGAAACCGAAAACGGCAGATTCAACCATTTCAGTCAAGTCCTCAGGCTCGTTATCAAGATAATATTTACAAAACTTGTTCGCTTTGTTTTAAGATAAGATTCCATTGATAAATTTCAATTGTGTACGCTACGAATTAGTATTAATGTACGTTCACTGTGAAAGACTCGTTTCTAACTGCCATTAATAGTCCTTTCTAAAAACTGCAATGCACAAAACAACATTTTTTCACTTCAAAAAACTGTTCTAAAATGAATCACGATTCGGTAATTTTGTTCTTTTTTCTTGACGGTAGCTTCCGCAGACGACGTAGGCTTTTTTTTTCATTCTGCTCAAGCCATCCAAGCAGTCGGGAGAGGAGAGCCGTGAGGCCAATCAACGGCAAGAAAAGTTACGACCGCCTCGATCCACCATCGCATGTGGGTCACGCTCACGCAATACCCTCCGCACTCCCCGGGAGGGGCAGGCGGGCGAGGGAGGAATCCACATGCCGGAGGGGGGGGGGAAGGCGAATCTTCTGCTGGAACCAAGGTCAACGTAGACCCCTGGAGGCGGGGGCAAGGGCAGGGAGGTTGTTCGCTGAGGCGCAACAAGTCGCTCGGAAAGCTCATTGGGGCACGGATGAGGCGAGCAAACCGAATCATCACTGATATCGGCGGCGCTTCGTCATTTAAGATTTCGACGCGAAAGGTGGACGGTTAAGTCGCGGGGAGGATTCCGTCGTAGACTCGCTCCAAACACCAAACTTCTGAAAATCTGAGCCCAATTGATGATGAATGAAAAATGAAACAGAAAATCCTTGACCAAGTTTTCCAACTATTCCATTACTTCTCGAATTTACCACACCAAAATCATTTTTCCATTGTCTCCTCACATCATGTTGTCCATCCATTGTCTCATGCTCAAATGTTCCAATGATGCACTTATTCTAAGTATTATTGCATTAACTAATTCATATTTGTACTTTTCTAGCATATTGTGAAAAAACCAATTCGGTTATTTTGACCAAATGTGTTGAAATCACCCTGCCAACAATTATTCAATAACCATTTAGGAAATAAGCCATAAATCTCCTTTCCTTCTTCCTAAAAAATGACCTCACCTTCCTTACCAGTGCCTTACATTATAAAACACTGGATAAGTTTTGAACCGTATTCTGACGAAGACAATAAACGAAAAGAGCCTCAAAACATTTTAAAGTTTTTTTTGTGAAATCATTACCTTGACCCGGTAATTGTAAATCCCAGACTTTTCAAGGTTTTCCAAATGTGTGGTAACCTGTTGACGGAAGTGTCATCAATAATGATTGCGAATGCTTTTACGAGAGAAGAAGTATTTTGGTTTAAGCAAACATATCTTATGACTGATCGTTATCATCAATGGTCATCAAACAAAGAGGGAGCTTTGACGCAGTTCTATTATCAGTTAAACGCTCACTTCGTCGTATAACCTCCACCATTATTTGTTTTACACATCTCATCTGGGGGAATCCCCAATAGTTTTGCCCGTTCAATTCTTCTTCCACAACCGCCTCAGTAGATTATAGTTACTTAAAGAATGTCTACGCGATGGAACACAATCAATGTACGAGGGTCATCCGGAAAGTAGTACCCGTTCGTGAAATAAAGACACAAAAGTAAATATTAACAAACATAAAAAATTTTATTTGAAAGAGGATACTTTAAACTACTTCTCAACTAGTATAATATCCAAGCAAATTAAGGCATTTGTCATAACGTGTGACAAGTTTCTGTATTCCTGCTGCATAGTCCTTCGCCGCCAGCTCATTGAGATACAGGGTCACTCCTTCTTTAAGTTCTTCATCGCTGTCAAATCTTTTTCCTGCCAAAAAGTCTTTAAGCTTTTTAAAGAGATGAAAATCTGAAGGGGCCAAGTCCGGGCTATACGGTGGATGGTCGAAAGTTTCCCATTTGAATTGCTGCAAAAGTTTTTGTGTTATCCCAGCTGCATGCGGCCTGGCATTGTCATGAACGAGAATGACACCAGTAGACAATAGACCTCGCCGCCGATTTTGTATTGCCCGCCGTAATTTCTTTAATGTTTCACAATACGCATTGGCATTAATAGTGTCTCCACGGGCCATAAAATCAATAAGCAATACACCTCGTCGATCCCAGAAAATGGTTGCCATGAGTTTCCTGGTGGACAGAACTGTCTTGAATTTTTTTGGTTTGTTTGGTGAATGAGCACGATGCCACTCCATTGACTGTCGTTTACTCTCAGGTGATGCATAACAAACCCATGTTTCGTCACCAGTAATTATGCGAGTCAAGAAAGAGTCTCCTTCATCAGAATAACGTCCCAAAAACGTCAGTGCTGCAGCCATACGCTTGGTTTTGTGCTCATCTGTAAGCATGCGAGGGACCCATCTTGCACAAATTTTTGCATAATGCAGATGGTGTTTAACAATTTCATGAACAATTGTTCGAGAAACATTGGGAAAATGCTCACAGATGTCATCAATTGTGACGCGCCGATCGTTCCTCACGAATTCGTCAACTGAGCTCACCAGTTGGTCTGTAATGACAGACGGTCTCCCCGAACGCTCATCGTCGTGTGTGTTCCCCCTCCCCATGTTGAAGTTGCGACACCACCGCCGAACAGACGACTCGTCCATTACATTGTCTCCATACACCTCCTTTAATTGGCGATGAATATCACATGGGCGAACGTTTCTTGCATTGAGGAATTTAATCACTGCCCTCACTTCACAACTGGCGGCGTTCTCAATTTTTTTAAACATTGTAAACAATCACAGAAACAACACAGGCAATGCTAGCGTCACGCAACTTGGCTCAGAGAAGGCAGACAAGCCACTGAAGCTATCTGACCTCGTCCAGCGGCTACTCGCGTCGTCAGCACTTCATGCGGCACGAACGGGTACTACTTTCCGGATGACCCTCGTATACACGAGCCTGTTCAAAGTATGTCTTATGAGTATTTCTTGTATTAAAAAGAAAATGTTATGCTTGTCATTTTTCGGTTTAAGCAGTATTTTTCATATATGTATACATTGACTTTGTTATGATCATACTAGGTGGGCCTTCTACCTATTAATTTAGTTAAGGCCGTGCAACTCAATAAATACGTATAATAAACTGTGTAGACGTATCGCACTCAATTCAAAATCCTCATTGGTTTTGCTGCGTCAGAAATTAATTAATTTAATTGTTTAAAGAAGGGGACTACAATGGCCTAAAGAGCGTGCTACAGAATCAATTTGCAAGTGTTGAGAAAGATAGCATTCACCGAAATACTGAGGATACGTGGAATCACTTTCTTGGGATCACGCGCTCAGCAGTCATTCCCAGTAAATTTATAAAAGATAACACGGAAACTAGCTGGTACAACGCAGATGTTAGAAAGGCATTGCGACTTCAAAGGCTATGTCACGTCAGCATGAAATATATTAAGGATAATATCTCTAGCGACAAAAAGAATTAGATCACTTATGATTAGAAGATATCCAGGGAGAATGCGAAGAATGACATTTGGAAAGCGTTAAGGGAATTCAAAAGGAAGAGGTTAGAGGACATTTTGAAAGAGAACCCAAAATAATTTTGGTCATACGTTAGAGAAGTTCAGGGAAATAAGTCAACTGTTAATTCACTCAAAAATGATATAGGCGAAAGAGTAACCAGCGGCTTGGAAAATGCTAACTTATTAAATTCCTTCTGTCAACGTATCTTCACCAATATCTCATCGAGTACCTCCGATAGCTTACCAAATCGTGTCGGTCAACTGATGGCCAAAATTGAAATCTCATATAATGGAATAGAACGTTTGGTGAAAAATATGATGCCAAATAAATTCTCAGGGCCCGATGAAATCCCCACTCGTCTGTTTAAGAATCTAGCTTTGGAAATTTCGCCATATCTAGAAATAATATTTAAGATGTCGCTGATATATCACAAGGTTCCAAGAGATTGTAAAACGGCTAACGTAATACCAATATTTAAAAACGGAGACAAGGTGGAACCGATAATTACTAATTATTTTCCTCACATCCAATGAAATTTGGATTAAAGACTTTTAGAATGGTCGGGTATAAATAGTAGTGATAGATGTAGTAAGATCAAATGCAGTAGAAGTTACTCCAGGTGTTCACCAGGGAAATGTTATTGGACCTCTTTTATTTCATCTTTACGTTAACGGTGTTGACTCCGTAGTCACTAGTAAGGTACGTTTATTTACCGACGATACAGAGGTTTACCGTGATATCCGTGATACTGAGTACACAGCAGCTTTGTCAGATGACCTTAATGCTATACAACGCTGGTGCGACACTTGGCAATTAGAATTAAACTTAAACAAGTGCGTAGGCATACATTTTTGGAAAAAGAGCAATTCCCTAACGAATGCCTATTGCATTGGGAACACCAAAATGGAATGTGTAGACTCGATTAAATACCTAGGCGTTACCCTCATTCACTATCTCTCCCGGGTGAAACACATACTGGGAATATATGGGCAAGCTAACAAAAAATTAGGATTTACTAGGAGAGTATTGGTAATTGTGATGAAACGGTCAAAGAGAAATGTTATCTGTCGTTGGTTAGGCCTCATTGAGAATATGCTGTAGGTCTCTTCGGCAATCCACATAGTGGGTGAGGATTGCCGAAAATAAGGATATAAGTAACATATTTTATTTTCACATCATAAAAAATCACACTTTCAACATATGCTCTAAGTTTACGGAAATTTAAGCAATATAAAAAAATCGAAATTCGGAGCACTCGAATGAACTAGGGTTAAATGATTCGTATTAGCACCGTACAAACTTCGACTAGCATATTTGGCACTATTTATTTGAATTTCGATGGGCTGACAAATAATTAACCAGAGGGTGCCTTTTGTAAATTAACATTCTACATATTTTCCCCAGCGAACACGACGTCTTATTTCCCGATTTTCTCGCAACTTTTGAGGAGTCGCTTTCGGTAATTATTACGAATACATCCTCATCGCTGCGTGTCTAGCTTCAACCAAAGTCAGTTCTCCACCAATGGCTGGTGAATTAACAACTCCTGCCACACCCCACGTGGCAGCTTCCATGTTAAGATGTACGTGAAGATGAACATAGTATTAGGTTTTGCCAAGACCTTCGCACGAAATGCCCTGAGTACGATCAATACGATCTCATATCAAAATTGAAATTGACATTGTATTCTGCATCTTATCCTTTTAGACGTTTGAATAGAGCGTGCAAAATGCAAAACTTATTTCGAACCACAACAATTCAGTTGAGACGAAATTCAACGGTGAAATGGATATCCGGATGACTGAGCGACTTTATTATTTCTTAGATAAGATTTTGCGGAAGTCATTTATTTGACTTCCGCTGATCAATCGATCATGGGGAGTTCACCTGTGCCTAAGAGCAGGATATGGAATTGGCTTCCGTTTGAATCATGGCACAATCCGCTCATGTTTGATTTCCACAGTCGGGCTGCATTAGGCGGAATAGAATACTCATACCCCAGCATTTTTGTTGAATAAATGAAGAAGTTAGTTTTATAGGAAAGGACAAACCTTACCTCAAACCCTAGAGTATCATGAGAAAAATTGAACCTTGGAACCTCCGACCACGCACGGACCCTTTTCCCACAAGGCTTTCACACCGCACACTGCCACCACCACAGTAATTAATCCGAAGATTGATTTAGTTTTGGGCAGAGATCGACTGAAACTATGTAACTAAGTGTTATGGATATCACATATTCGTATAAGACGGCCAGTTCCTTCCCCTGTGCCACGGACGGTTTCCCAAAAGGATTTAATACACAGAAAGCGGAACAGTTGGGATTTTAAATGCAATTGACAGGATCATTGGCGAGTTCTGTAAAGAAGAGCTTCGTGTCAGTAGCAGTTTGCTCTAACTGCAGGGCTACCTAAGGTAAGATGGCCACCTGCCATTTAGAATAGAAGGACAGTAAGACAATTAAGAGAAGAACAATGGAAAATACGACAGTTTCTTTGCGTTCATTCAGCAGTTCAAATGCTTACTCTAAGTATACAGGTAAATTTCTGGGAATAGGGTTTTTTGAAATTTTTACACCAATTTCCCCGGATCATGTGTGCACAAGTATTCAACATCAGGAGTCTACTTAACAAGGGGAGGGACAATACCAAAGGTGGAGACCTCAAGTTCCATGGGCGTAACTCAATATGATTTCCCCTTCTTACTTTCCAATTCTGCATGACCAAAATATGACAGAGTTCTATCGTACGATTGGTCGATGCTCATTTTCATCCCCTCCTATATCCCGAAAACTTCTGTAAAGGGTAAAATTTACACTGATTTAAAACTGAGTTTCCCGCCAATATGTGCTCACAACCAGACATGTCCCCTTCAGGGATTTTAAGTGGACATTTTCCCCCCTAAATACCCTCCCTCTCGATTATCCCGTAACCTTTCCACCTGGCGCTCGCACCCCCTGCCACACACCTTCTCGGTGGATCGCGTGTGAATGTGTGTAGATGAAGCGGCGAGCACGGGAGCGCTCAAAACAAGAGCATGACGGAAAGCGAAGGGGAGGGAGAAGGAAGAGAAAGAAGGGAAAGTATGACGCATGGTGGAGGAACATGATAGAACGAGACTTACGCAAGAGTTTCGCTAGTGTGCTCTTTGCTCCCAAAGTCAAGCTAAGAGCGCACTGTGAGCACAAGTCGGCGATTAACCACTGCTGAACTACACTAACAAAACTGGGGTCATTCTCGTATTCGATGGTTTCTGACTCAACTTTATGGAAGTTCATTAAATGAAGATGACGACAAATGATGTACCTGATGATGACGCTTAAGTGTTGAAACTAGTAGTACCAAAATAAATAAAATACATTGTGTTCTTCATTTAATAGTTGGGTCATTTTCATTTGTTAACTCACATATTCGTCTCCTTACAGTTCATTTACAGGACGTAGCTGGTCTAAGATATGCACACTTTCTTTTGATATTCAACGATAATACGCTAGGATAATGCTAAGGTGGCGACATTTACACAAATCAAATAAGAGCTACGATCATTTAAACGGAAGCCCATTCATTTCCGGCGAAAGGGTAGTTGCGATTGTATTCCCAAGGCCAATCAGTGGAAGTCGAATTGTTAATCCGTAATCTTCTACCGCAGGGATTTAAAAAAATCGCATTTCCCACGCAATCCATTCACACTGGGTTCTGACAAGAGTTACAGTTGAAAAGAATTTGAGAGCCATCCCTTCCTTTCGTGAGCCAGTAGGGATCAGATATAGAGTATGTAGAATAGAGCAGTAGAATAGAGAGCAGCAACAGAGGAGTGCATGCATATACCTACAGCTATACAATACCCCACAAGCTGCCGCAAGGGCGTGTGGCGGGGGGTGTTAGGTCACCAACCGATACACGCTGAAGTATCTATCTACATAATACCCCGCAAGCCGCCGCAAGGGCGTGTGGCGGGGGGGTGTTAGGTCACCACCCAAAAAAAGGAAAAAAGAAAAACCGCATTCAAAACTAACACACACATTCAAACTCAAATCCACAGTAGTGCATACATTCATAGAAACATCCTATCATTCTAAACGTATTCAAACACACATCCACCTCCCCTCACTCCACAAGCATGCAAGTACACATGCTTAATTACAACAAACAATTGTATCTTAGGACGCAGAAAGAATCTATCCAAGAACGTGCAAGGCAGATTCAAGTAAGTAGCAAGGCGAAATACCACCACCACAAGAACGTGCAAAACAAAACGCTCTCCTACCCGAGGTGAGGAATTTGGCCCAACGCTGCAGGCAGGAAGAGGGCTCCCCCATATATTAGTTCATACAAACAGTTAAATATTCATTTGCTAATTTACCAAAAAATCGTCAGCATACACACATACGTGAATGTGCACATCATGCAAATAATTGGTGTGTCTGACAACATCATCAAATTTTAGCCTGCAAGTTAATACATTCGGGTCACCGAGTTTATTTTCGTAATGATTTTTTATCGTGCTAGAGATGAACGAGAATATGAATCTGTCGGTGACCGTGTTTATTCCCCTTATTTTATCCCGGAGGTCAAACTTGGTGTCTTAATAATTGCATCTACATAATACGCCGCAAGGGTGGGTGGCGGGGGGGTCAAAGGTCACCACCCGTAAAAGAGAATATAGCCACATACAGTCGGTGTTACCTCGGAGTCACAAGATAACTCAGGTGTCTTGTACCTTCCAAAACATCTAAAGCCTTGCCTGATCTACTCGATAATCAAGAGGCTCGCTCAACCTAATTCCTAAAACATACCCGTTACGCTTACCCTCTTCTCGTGCCAATTTTAACATGTCTGACGGCTTTTCTCTTGACCTTTTCCAATTCCTTAATTAACTTTTTCTCCCATGGGTCCCAGGCACTTGCCGATTGTTCCAAATGTGGCCTCACTAAAGCGTAGTAATAGCTTTCTCTTACTTTACCAATGCATTTCCTAAAACCCATGCAATGAAACCCATCTTCTTTAAGGTTGACCCGCATATTTTTATGATATGTGTAATCCCATACGACAAGTGAAAGATACTCGCGGCTCTTTGTGGCTTGTCACCAGACCTATTAAGGTCATTATAGAGTCACACGAGTTATACGTTTTATCTCACAGAAGTAATTCCTTTATGATCTATCATTTATTGGTGCTCCACGTTTTTATTAGAAGCACCCCATCGACTTAGTTAAAATGCTCGTCTCTCTAGATGGCAAAGACTAACATTAGAAATTAATAATGGTAATTGAAGTGGGAGAGTGGTCATTAGACAGAGGAAGCAGTATTATCAAACTATAAAATTAACGCAAACTTTCAATTATTATTCTCTGTGCTGTGCTCCATCTATGATGTGCTGATTTCTAGTTTGATAGTTTTTCAATGCACCTTGCAATGCCATCAAACGTATTGGTGAGATAATAATAACTTTTGGCATAATCTCCTTTTCATATTAAGAAAAAAGATCGAGATCCCGTAGTCAAGCACCTACTTCATAAACAACTCCCATTGCTTCCTCTCAGTTTCGTCGCCGCCATTTTGAAACATACTTCTTCACTCGCTGAAGTTCGCGATGTTGTTTTAAAGAATATCTATACACCAGTGCACCACGTTGGAAGAAATGAAACCCTAAATCATGAATTAACATGATTCACTCAAACAGAATGGCAACTCGCTGTAACTGAGGACGGATAAATTACATCAATCGACATAGATTAGGGAAATTTCAAGAAACTGCTGGAGATGCCGCAACAGTAACTTTTAACGGAGCCATCCGCTAATATGCATTTCAATGCAACAATTTCAGAGTGTAAAAATCATTCGCATAAAAATCATCCCGGTCAAGGCGAATGCTTTTTATCCTTTGAAACTGTTGCATAGGTTAGGTTAAATTAAAAATATTATTATAACTATTAATTAAGTTAGCAACAATTAGAAACCTTAAGAGTGATTCAAGGTTCATTCAATTCATTAAACGACGGAATTCATACATAAATAAAAGCACAAGTAATGAGAAATTTATAAATAGCAAAGAAATGGTAAGCAATTTGGCATGCAATAATGTTAACTAGAATCCTACGGAGGCAGGAAAAATGGATGAAGGGCGTATTGATTGGCAGTGGGATGCTGACAACTTTAATAGAGGGCAGAATGTCAGGCAAACGAGGAAAGGGCAAGAACAGGATAGGGATGTTGGACGGGATGAAGGGAGGAAAGAAGTACCCAGAGATGAAGAGGGACCTGATGTAGAGTAGGTTGTTGGATTGGGTTTTCTTAGGAGTCACAAAATATTTATTTAATAGTTTTGTCCATCTAAAAACTTACCTTAACCGGTAGATTACCTTATAAAAATAAAAAATAGCAACTAGATAACACAACACTAACGAGAAAGGAGAGACAATGGAGGAAATGAAAAATAACACTTCAACCATTACCACACAAATGGTAAAGAATTAAAGTGACATTAAAAACAGTCACACTGAGTCATAGAATACATTCCCTAAAGTTATTCAGACACAATTAAAATTTAAAATGAACATAGACTAGTACTATGAATTAGGTTAGGAAAAAAGGCTGATATTCAAAAGTGATTTCCTGAGAGCTACGCAGTTGTTTAGCGAGGAAAATTTTGCCACGAGTGTGAAAACTAGAAACCTTTCCATGGCGTGTCGAAATAAAAAAAGCCTCTTGCCCGGAGGAATTCATCATTTTTTCAAGCGGTCTAAAACAACGCCGAAGAAAACTCGACGCCATGTGGATGGGGAAAACGCACGCCGGTCGGAGAAGTTGGCACGCAACCAAAAGTTGACTTCTCGAAAGATTTCCTCTTCTAAAATTCCCTAGACACGTTTTTTCGCGGTCGCGGAAGGAAAGCAGCAGCGGTCGTTATTCATGAGGAGGAAGGGGCCTTGTTTTGAAAGGTTTGTTTTGAGAGGAGGCCGTCGCGCCCTAGGCCCTCCTCATTGAAGCGAAAAATGTTTGAGACGCCAGACAAAAGTGTCGGTAGATCTGCCACTCATTCCCCGACACGCCCTCTTTCCAACTCGAGATTATTTCTGCTTCTACATGGTACTCTTCAAGCTACCGCAACGTCGCGTCGTGTGGCAGGGGGTAGTTCAACAACAGGCATACGGCATGAAAAATTCAAGTTTTTCTTAATATTAAGTTACATTATATATATTTTCGTAAAACAATTCAAATAATGTAGATCATGCTAACTTAAGGTACGTTCACTAGAGTGTCCATGTGAGAGAAACTTCTTTACGCGTGCAAGAGGGGCTGCAAGTAACAAGAACGACAATTACTAAGGTTATCCGAGTACGAGCTCGTATCGTACAATGACAATACTATATACTAGGCAACTTAGAATGAAAAAAAGGAAAACATTTTCTGTCCCATAACGCAGCCTAATACAGTTATTCTGATCCCTTATCGTAGTTGGGAAAAGCGGTATCTTAAATTTATTTCTTCTACACATGATCTCTCTAATCTCATAGTTACGATTTCTCCGACAGTAGTACCATGGGTCTGATAATACTTTTTTCTAACATCAACGGTAACGAGACCCGCTTCCAATTTATTTAAGGATTTAATCTACAATTTAACCTCCACTTCGTGAGTAACCCCCAACTTCGAGTCAACGAATATATGTAGGCACACTCTCTTCGAAGTAATAGGCTGGTCAATTATTTCCTGAATTTCAATTTCCAAAGTTTTCTCATGAGAAAATACTGACGTTTTCCGAATTTTCTCGACGTTTCTCTCGAAACCTGCTGACCTTCATGCAGAACTCGTCATGATGAATACTACTATCTAATACGTTTAGCTATAGGCATGAATATAATTATTTGAAAAATATTTTTGATCAGGATTGTGATGCTTAAATTTCATTTTGAAATGGTGAAAACAAATCTCCCCGCCAACTATGGTATTGGACGCTGCACCCCAGTAGGACCAATTTCCACCGTACTAGACGCTATTCCTCCCATTAATTCAATGCGATCGAAATTCCAAAACCCCATGAGGCGTAGAACATCGAAGGCAGGTTTGATAGGCATCAACAATCGGCAGTAATATGAGAACTAAGGTTATCTTGACAGATTGGGCGTAGAGCTGCCTTCGTATTAAACCCTGCAGCGTGCGAAATTCACATATTTCAAACAACAAGGTAAGGGGGTTCCGTTCCTTCCCCTGCGCCACCTGAACCTTCCCAAAAAAGTCTAGTACGTAGAAAATAATAAACCTAGGGTTTCCCCGGGGGTATCCAACGGGTCATCCGAACTGGAACCCCTCATGGGCGGCATGCAGGGTACGACGTACATTCATCTTAATAACGTCAACAAGACGAAGACACAGAGACCTTTAGAGCTAGATGTGGGCGTCACACCTCGCGAAACAATAAGGATATAATTCTCTGTCGTTTGATCACCGAAAAAGACCCATTTAATGCCGAATTTCACCACACATCTCGAGTTAGAAATAATGTCCAGAGGTCGTCGATGCATATTTGAAATAAACTATATAACTATTGGTAGATACGTCGGTATTTTGGTTCAACCCCTATGCAACCTCACATCTGGCCCATCTCGTATAAAGCCCCTTCATTTGGGATCTCGAGGGAAATGTTTAAGCACTAATAGCATTTGTAGATTGGACCAAGCAAGAGAAATACACTCCCGAAATTATATCAGAGTATTCGACAGGGATTTGAGTGATTAGGAAATAATTTTATTTACTTGTTTATGTCAATGTAGTCCCTTCGAAATAGACTATCTATTAGATATTATACACTAATGCCAGCATTTTTTCCAATCCTCGAAACACTTTTGGAACTTCTGGACTTCTGGTTAGCTTTTAGCTCTCTCAGCGATGCGTTTTTAATTTCATCTATGCTGGTAAAACGACTGCCCTTTGAAGTTCTCTTTATTTTTTGGGAATAGAAAAAGCCACATGGGGTTATGTCTGGAATATATGGAGGCAGGGACATCATTATATGGCTATTTTTGGTCAAATATTCACTCACAAGCAGTGACCAGGAGCATTATCGTGGAGCAAAAGTCATGAATTGTTTTGCCACTAACGCGGGCGTTTTTATTCTATTGTTTCAAGAAAATGACGTTGAACTTGTACGTCGTACTCTTTATTGATTGTTTGAATTTGTGGCGAGAACACATGGTGCACTCTGCCGTGCACTATTCGAAATTACTAAATCCCCGTTACTTTCTGAACACAAATATAAATAGCCGCTTTCTCTTAGCAGCAGCGTTTATTAGTGGATACAAGGTCATTCACGCCCTTATAGACAGGTAGGTTTATTAGGGGTTGTAATATGTACGTGTAGAGATTTGAGAATGCCCGGTTTGGCGATTAGCCTGCTCTTAACAAAAGACATCGAAGAGTCCACAGCCGACACTGATAGATGAAACACTGAAAATGAAATTTTCTATCCGGAACTGAAGCAGGAGTAAGAATAGAATATAAAAATTCGACACAGCCCAGGTTATACGTCCGAGTCCAAGCCAGCGGAAGCCAGTATACTGAAGTAAAGAAAAACCAAACTATCTTTCCACCAAATTTTAGCTACCAAAATTTTGGTGGAGAGATACATGAGGTTTTTTTTTCTTCAGTGAAAATGGATTTTCACAAAGCTAAGCTTAATGCCATCGAAGAAGCCAGTATTCTTGCCACATCAACATTCTGACTCATTTCTACACACAAAAGTGGTTCCCAAACAAACCTCAACAACCAGGATATTTTTAATTTTATGCACAAAAATGAATAAATATTAAGAAAGGTAAGAATCAAATTTAATTCTGATATATGGCAGTGGCGGGACACGATAGTCCAGGGGTAGAGCAGTGAAGTATTGAACTGAGGGCACGGGTTCAATTCCGTGCACCCCTCTGAGGAACCCCATCTTCATCCAAGCTATGTGATTTTTCGGGCACCAAATCTTCCTGGTAAACTACAGCTGGCACAGAAAAGGAACGGACCTCTTACCCTGATGTGTGAATTTGAACACGTCGTTGGGCATAGTACTTGATGATCTCTACCCTCAACTACCAAACCGATCTTCGGGTTGATAACTGTGGTCATGCGGCGGTGAGACATGAACGATGGGAGGAGGAGAGAAAGGAAGATGTAATTTTGTGGAGTGAAGGTAGGTGGATGTGTGTTTGCTTGCGCGTGGAATGATGGGATGTTTCTATGAATGTGTGCACTGCTGTGGATTGGGGTCTGCATGTGTGTGTTGGTTTTGAATGCGGTATTTCTTTTTTCCTTTTTTGGGTGGTGACCTAACACCCCCCGCCACACGCCCTTGCGGCGGCTTGCGGGGTATTATGTGGATGTAGATGAAGATTGAAGGCAACGGAAAGGTGGCGCTGCTGAAGACTGATGAAAATAAAATGGATAGAGGGAATAACAAATGCAGGTTCTTCGGAAGTTTGGTGAAGGGAACAGCGAATACGGGACAGTTACAAGAAGTTTTAGTTTTATTTAGTACCATGTAAGCCACCGCTAGGTTGTGTGGCATGGGGTGATTACCCACCAGACTGCGCTTGACCCAAAACACTTTTCCCACCTAATATGGCCGGGCAAACGTTATTTTATCGTGAAAACGAATCAACTCGAGTTTAAGTTTGGTCGGGACAGCTACCTTCGTAGTGGTCGGCCAAAATGTGCCAATTCCCCAGAAATTATTGCAAAAGTGCATAAAATAGTTATGGAGGATCGCCGACTGAAAGTGCTAGAAATCGGTGATGCTGTAGGGATGTCATCTGAACGGGCATATCACATTTTAACAGTGGTATTGGATGGGACAGAATTATCTGCAAGAAGGGTGCCACGACTCTTGATGCAGGATAACAAAAACATCAGAATGGAAATTTCCAAACAATGTTTGATCCGTTTAAAGAGCGACCAACAAGATTTTCCGCATCGATTTGTGGCCACAAATGAAAGTTGGGACCACTACATACCCCAGAGAAAAAACAGTAGGCAAAGCAGTGGATACATGTTGATTCACCACCACCAAAAAAAGCCAAAAAATACACGCGAAATGTAAGACCCAATATGCAGTTAGCGGAACCGTGCAAAATCTACCTTTAGGAAGGTCAGGTAGTTAGTCATCATCATGCGTGGATTATCAATGATGGTAATTTGTTTGGAAATGGGGACCCAAAAGCTTCGAATTTTCTGTTTCTCAGTAAAAGGAGACAAAATGCTTCAAAACGAGTCAACTGATTATAACTTTTATTTCTCCAATTATATAGTTGCGATCAAGTCAGAAACTCTATGCTGGGTAAAATAATTTCAACATCAGAGTTGAACCCACGTTTTCTAAAGTTTTCAGTGGTTGTAAAAACTAAGTAAATCTAATTCAATCTAGAGATTCAAAACCCAGCATAAAAATTGACTCCAGTGAAAGTTTCTCACTTTGTAAAATAATAGAATTAAAGAAAATATTGCCATTACTGAAATTTTATTGGCCGTACCCTATTCATAATGAGCTCGCACACTAAACGGCGCCTGACGAAAGCACGGCAGCAATATTTCTCAATTAAAAATCCATCCGACCAATAACACGTTGGACAATACCCAGTATTTCTTTCATTACCCCGCTCACAAATTTTATGGCTGGCATCTACAGATAAGATATTAGTATAAATTAACCATGACAATTAACTGAAGACTCGACCACTCATGGGGTGCTAAAAGTAAATTTATAATTAGTAAAAGAAGAGGTTTTAAGATAAAAAAAGCAGTTTAGTTTAAAATTAATGGACTAAAAGAGAGAAAAAGGACCTAACGCTTAGGTTGAAAAGTCTAGTTGTGCCAGAAACACTGGCGATCGTCCCACAGTGAGCAAGCACATCGCGCGTCGTCCTTGGCCTTATTTGAATGAGCGGACATTCTTTTGTCAACGTCCGAGGTTCAAGAGCCTGGGCCGCTAGTAGGACTCCCGACTCATTCTCCAGGCCACTAATTCTCATGGAATTTTTCAAAATTAAAGAATATGCCACGCTAATGAGTAAAACCTTTTCATTTGTTGGAAGGAGAAGGCTGTGAATAATTATCTTACAGTTGCACTTTTAAGTCAGTTCTCAGAGCTTTAATTAGAATTATATCATTTCATTAAACTAAATTCCAAGTTCACCTTAAAGCCACCTTTAACTTAACAATGATCATCACCAAGACAGCGACGGCCGCGTTTAAATTCGTCCTTCGCATTACTCAATGATCTAACGCTGTTTTTAAAAGATCGATACCTTAAACACTCACATGTTTAACAATGACACTAAAGGAATTATTATGGCTCCACACTACTTAGGTAGATCAGACTATAAGGATAAAATAAGGGAGATAGATTCCAGTACAGATAGATACAAACACTCGTTCTTTCCCCGGACAATCAGGAATCAGGATAGTAAGAAACCAAAGTCACTATAGAAATATTAAAGACATTTATTTTAAAAGCTAGGGCAAGATTAAACGTTGCATAGACATAAGGTATATTCGTAGATGCATGTGTGTGTGTGTGTTAGTTAATATAATATGCATCTGCATGTGTGTAAGTTGTAAAGGTTTTTGCATGATTATATACGATTTTGTGTGTGTAGATTGACATGAATTTGTGGGTTTTATTCCTAATTAACAATAAGTTTGATATACCACGCAGCTAAAGTTATTCTCAGGATCATCAACAAAAGGATAGGAGGGTAAGGCAAATGATTACTTAGGGGATGATCACTTTGGGTTCAGGAAAGGAAGAGGTACGCGTGATGCCATTGCAGTAATGAGATCACTAATCGAGAGGAATATAGAATACAATCAGGACGTTTTTGCCTGTTTTGTAGATTTCGAAAAAGCGTTTGATAGAGTGAATTGGGAAAAATTAATGCGTGTATTGCAGGAAATAGGAATGGATTGGAGGGACAGGAGACTGATCCGCAACCTGTACATGTCTCACACTGCTCAGGTGCGAGTGGGGAGCGGAGAGTCCGGATGGGCAGTGTTAGGAAGAGGTGTAAGGCAGGGTTGCCCATTGTCACCGGTACTGTTCAACGTATATGTAGAGGAAATGATTAAAGAGGCATGGGAAGAACTGGAGGTAGGAATGAAAGTCGGAGGGGAATTCGTAAAATCGGTTAGGTTTGCTGATGACCAAGCATTAGTTGCTCAGTCAGCCAAGGGGTTGCAAGCATTGCTGAGTGAATTGGAGGTTCAGTGCGATAAATATGGGATGAGAATCAATATTAATAAAACAAAGGTTATGCGATTTTCCAGAAAGAAAAAGGCTAGGCTAAATATTAAAATAGGCGGGGAAAAAATAGAGCAGGTAGAACAGTTTACATATCTCGGAAGTGTTTTGGACCAATACGGTCAAAGTGGTAGGGACGTAAGGAGAAGAATTGCGCTAGGCAAGGAGGCTTTCTCGAGGAGGAGGGAGTTGATGACGGGGACGTTGGGTAGGGATGTTAAGACAAGACTCATAAAAACTCTGATATGGAGCGTAGCTATGTATGGTGCGGAAACGTGGTCACTGAAGCAGGAGGATAGACGTAGATTGGAGGCTTTTGAAATGTGGGTGTGGAGAAGGATGGAGAAGGTGAAATGGACCGAAAGGAAAACAAATGAGGAAGTACTGGAGATGGTGGGTGAGGAGAGGGGTTTGTTGAGAGAAATCCTATGGAGGCAGGAAAAATGGATGAAAGGCGTATTGTGCGGTAGTGGAATGTTGAAGAAGGTAATAGAGGGGAGAATGTTGGGCAAGCGAGGAAAGGGCAGGAACAGGATAGGGATGTTGGACGGGATGAAGGGTGGAAAGAAGTACACAGAGATGAAGAGGGACCTGATGTAGTTTAGGTTGCTGGATTGGGTTTTGTTTGGAGTACCAAATTTTTATTTGATAGTTGTGTCCATCCAAAAACCTACCTTAACCGGTAGATTACCTAATAATAATAATAATAATTCCTAATTACGGGTGGTGACCCAAAACCCCCCGCCACACGCCCTTGCGGTGGCTTGCGGGGTACTATGTAGATGTAGAAAAGTTATTAGCTCCGGTTAACTACCACTAATTACACATACTTTAGATATCACTTTTATAGATCCATAAACGTCAAAATATTACATTTGAACTAAGACCTATTTAAAATGTTAAAAATGAGTTATAAAGATACATTTTTGTTTAAAATGTTTAGTAGTTCACCGTACTCTTCTCCGAATGTACTTTTTCTGACGGGCACTTATCAATATTCGGATAATAACATAAAATGTTCCATCACCTCAAATTTCACGTGCAAGGTATTTCTACGCGAAAAGAGTTATTTCACCCACTCCGGCCAGACTTCCATATTAGATGATTTAGATGGCACAACGGACAAGTATATATTATGCAGTATAAATTTTGTCATTACGCATTTATTTATAGGCATAAGTGTTCCACATTGGGGTGAGCAATGGCGAACAACATTGAATTGCAACGCTTGAATTTCGAGAATGTGTCCAATTTTTTACACAAAAGATTTTCATGACATCAACTGCTCTAAGGAAAAAAAATGAGCACATTGGCCTTCAATTACGAGTTTCACTGGCTCTTCATAATTTGGAATACGAAGCCGTTTAGACTTTTGGAGGGTAATTCATGATTTTCACCATTATTACTTACGATATATAAAATAAAGGGGTTGCAGATTCTTATAAACAATTTATAGCGTAACACTTGTAAGCACTGCTGTAGATAGATCATTTAAAGACACTACGCACGTTTTCGATTCAAGCCAGCGTTCATAGGCGAAGTAGATTATGGCAGAGTAATCAAAAATGATTTAATTCTTATTTGATCAAGATTGGATGTTTCCTTAGACGCTAATGTGCCTTTAAACGGTGGATCATTATCACCTTCTAAAGGCAATGCCTTACCCTATCCCTCTTTTCATTACTGATTCCTCCAACTTGGTGCACGATCTCAGGTTAATCTCTTGCTTCATATTTTTGAAAAATTAGGTTCTTGGTCGTTTTTTAGTTTATTTCCTGCTACTGTAATTTCAACTTATGATTATAAATCTGAATAGAAACAATTATTAACCTTTTAGTATAACTTTTGAGGATTATAGCTGGACTGAAGATTAGTTCGGATCTTTGGTCGAATGCTAACTAATGCTAATGCCATTTATAAAAATGGCATCTTCAATGAATTACACCAGACTCGTTCTGAATTGAGATACATTTATTTTTTCAAGAACCGAGGGCCACAGCGTTTAACAAAGGTTCCAAAAATAAAAATTTGGAATGGAGTACGTAACAAAAAATTTAATACTTTTTCTGCATTAGGTTAGAGACAGGGTCAAGTGTGATGACAATTATAAGGGATACACACGTGTTTTGAGGTTGAGATCTCAATGACAATCGTCAAAAGAATAATGTAAACACATAATGACCATACACAATCTCATTATTTATGAATACGAGGTTCAACCGCCTTTCAGATATCTCTCTGGTTAGTAGTGTCCGGCAGGGCATGTACTATTGCATATTTTTACAGGAATTATGTTTATTTTACAAAGTAATTCGGTGAAATTTCAACCATTTTTAGACTTTAAATAAGTTTAGTTTATCTTACATGCATAACTGGCTGGCAGACCAACCAAATATTCGCTTAGCAAGGGCATTGATTTTTGGTAACCAAGTCCCAGGGCTCCGCTTGAATTTTGATCTCCACATCGAGTCCGCTTGAGAATTTGCCCAGTCGCATTTAATTGATGCACAAGAGAGCACGCGCATTAATAGAACGGGGCATTTGCAATTACCATAGGGTTTTCGTAATAAAAAAAATTAAATTGCGTAATTGGAGAGAAATCATTCCTCCTTGGCTGAAAACTCATCGCCATGGGTGCCACCATGGAACGTCTAGATGCCCAAGAGGAAAGTGGGAGGCGGGGGTTGTAGGGATGGAAACCGTCTGATCGAACAAAAAGGGAAGTCTGCCAAGTTATAAAACGGTTTGCGCTCCAATTCTTCGTTCGCCATAATTTTATCCGGGAACGACTTTGGCACCAATCAATTCCAATCCGTTTATTTCGGTGGTTGAAAAGATAAGGGCAAAGCGTTAACGGAATTAATATCCGCTCTAGAGCGAGCGCGGAGGGTGACATTCGTTTTACTTAGCATGCGGTTGAAACGATGGACACTATGGGCCGCATGTATAATTCAAGCCTATGCTAACAATTTCGATCGATGGAAAATGGATTACGTTTGTAATTTCTGACTTTCCCACGCTTAAGATTTTATGCAGGTCCCTGCATATCCGATCGTGGTGGAGGCGGACCTATAGTTCTTGTATTTAGCATGTCTTGAGATTCCTATTACTATGGGAGAACTTCGGGCGTGCTGAAGCAAATGTTTGCTTTAAATCTGAACCTCCATGTCGGAAAATGAATAAAATTCGACTAAGTTCATGAACTGTTTTCCCTTCTGTCCATTCTACGAGCCGTCGCCTTCTTTGGAGGCGGTTTTCCCTTTTGAACCCATTGTTTTGATTGCTCTTTTGTCTCGGGTGTGAAGTGATGGACCCATGTTTCATCACTGGTTAGGAAACGGCGCAAAAATTCGACTTTGTTGCTGTGAAACTCTTCTAAACACTCAATTGAAACATCTTCACGACACTGATTTTGCTCGAGTGTGAGCAAACGCGACACTCATCTTGCACACAGCTTTCTAATGTCTAAATTTTCAGTTAATATGCGATGTACCGCACTTTTTGAAATGCCTACTATGTCCGCTAGCTCGCGCACTTTCAGTCGACGATCATGCAGGATCACTTTGTGGATTTTCTTCACCGTTTCTGGAGTCGTCACCTCATTTGGTCGACCAATGCAATACTCGTCTTGACAGCTCGTACGACCTCGTTTAAACTCTGCTACCCAATATTTTAATGTTGTAAACGAAGGAGCAGCCTCGTCCAGAGTATAATCCAGTTCAGATTTTATATTGATTAGGCTATGAGGCCTTTCAAATAAAAGTATTGTATCACATAACGATGACCAATTTTCTCTATTTTCACAAATTCACTGAAAACGTTCACCATTGATGGCTGGCAAACAAATACTAAACAACGTAGCGTCTTCAAACTTGACAAATATGCTTTATAGATTGCGTACTTTCTAATACAGTGATGTTTTTCAAACAAATACCGCCATCTTTAAGTCAAGACGGGTACTTAAGGGACCACCCTCGTACTAGTACTAAATAACAGCAAGTCAACCTTTGACATGAATTTCCACTAGCATGACTCACTTGAAAAATGGCAATATGATATAATACGTCTCCCTTGCCCGGGACAGCGGAGAAATTGGGTCGGGAATCAGGATAAAGTTCTGAGGTCGAGGACCTTGTAGAAGGTCCGCCATATCCTCTTGACGCTCTTATTCCATGATTATTGACTTGCGAAAAATATCTCCACATAACAAACACGATGAATTCACTACAAGACGACAATTGTCAGAATTCATATCTGGACCTGACCAAGTTGCCCATCGGTGCATATTACTATCCCTTGACCTGGTCGTATCACCTCTCCTTAAGAATACAAAAACCTTTACATTGGACGGAATCGGTTAATTTACTTAAACAGAGAATCTGACAAATAATTTTAGAGATAACCCCAGTAAAACCTGCACAATATCTCCATAATGAGTGCATGCATGTAGGGAATTTGGGTAAAATTTCTTGGCTGTGGATTATTTGTTATTTCTTCTAATAATGGCTCTGGGTGGGATTCGATAGCATTTCTATTACTTAAGTCAAAATGCCAATGTATCTTTCCACTAAATTTTTAGTCGGTACAATTATTTTCGACGCATCGGCGTCATCCTCGGGTACTTCAAAGTCGGGGATGCGTCGAAACTAGTTGTACCAAATAAGCATTTAGTAGAAAGATGCATTGGTATTTTTACTTCAGTGATAATAGATTTCCACAAAGTTAAGCCTGAAAAAATGGACTATATGCATTTCTAATGTTTAGAACAAGGAGGGACTCGCCAAGCTAAACAAATCGGTTTTTTCTATTTTTTAAAAATATTTTCCCTACAAGCCTGCGTCGGGGTGTGTGGCAAGGGGTGAATGCACACCAGAATAATTTAACTCAAACATGACCCGACCTACTAATGGAATACTAATGAAAAATTCCAATGTATGCGTTCACATTTCAAACATTAGCTTTCCTAACGACTGAAGTAAAACCTGCTCTATATTCACCGTAGGAGAGCCAACCAGCTACGATGTTTTCAACAGGAGGAACCCGACACCCTTGTTGTTCGGGAGGGAGTAACCATGGTTACAGCGTGGGAGTTCCACCAGCCCCTCCTTAACTACGCCCTTGGCTACGTTGGCTTTGATGCTCAGCTCGGAACCCGCCATTGGTTGCTTGCTACTTCTCCGGCTCGTAGGCGTCGTGACAAAGGAAGAAGCTTCCCGGGAGACGGATTGTTAGGTAGGAAAGGGGAAGAGATCAGTGTTGGGGCCGGGGGGGGATTTGAGGAGTGAGCGAAGGGGGAGAGGAAAGGGGCAGAGGGCAGATTCGGTCGGGGAAGGACGGGAGGGGTTTGTAGTCCAAGGTCGAAGGGGGGAGGGGATGGAGGATGGAAGGGGAATCAACCATCTCCGCGTCATCCAGCAGCGTATGAGATGGACGGCGCCAAGCGAGTTCACCTGCCTCGCGAATAGTAGCGACATTAAGCGCGAAAGTTACAACATGTTTCGGTAGTTTGCTGCGAATGTTTTTCTTTTTCGGGACGGCAGGCATGAGAAGTGTAAGAGCTAAAGTCGACACCGAGGACCCCATATTTGCGGACATTCAGACGAAAATATGCGAAACAAATGAGTCATTAACTCTAAGACGGGTTTGAAACGAGAGGGCAGAGCTCAACTCGTTCTAATGTAAGTAAGCCCCATGGCAATCCACAAATCAACAGGGTAAGGAAGGAACGGCCATTTCCTCTGTGCTGCCTGACGTTTCCCAGGAATACGAGATCTGGCATCAGAAAAATCACAGTGTGGGCGACAATGAGGCGCACAAATTTGAATTTGTATTCGAAACTTGGTCCCCCGGTCACTAGCCGGATACTCTTACACACTATGCTACCAGCAAGGCCACAAGAAATGTTTCGAGAGCTTAACATCTCTTGGTGATTATTTAAAACCATCAAATATATCTCAATACCTTAGCGAATATAAAAAAATAACATTATTCTAGAATATCCTTGCGTAGAGAATGACAATAAAGATTGAAAAAATTCGTACATTTTAAAACAAATTTTTTATTGTACAAATAAAGATATTTAGAAAATAGACGATCTCGAAGTTTTCTAGAGAACTTAAGTTTACGTACAAATTATGTAATACATATTGAGATGCATGAACAATAAGGCACTAGCCTCCATCCGGAAACGTAACCGTCTATAAGCGCAATCTGGCCGTCTGAATTTGAGCAAATCGCTAATTGATCAAGGATCACGAGTGACTTCTAATGAAAAACTTAACGTAACTGACCGACGGCACATGAAAAATATTGAAAATAAATGACGAATGAATTCTTTGGTTCCAAAATGATAGCGTAATGTAATCATAACCCTTTCCGCAAAGGATCTCTCTTCGTCAATGAACTCGCTGTTCGTCTCGTTTCGGGTCGTCATTCTTTCTATGCGCGTGCCTAAAAGCATACTGCCGCATTTGTCACAATCGCCTCTCTCTCTCTCTCGATTAATGCAACTCCGTCCGTTTCCCATACAAAATGAATAGATACCACTTCTTCCACGGCCTTGTTAGTTGACTTTAAAAAAAATCTCATAAGACCGCGAGATTATTTCTGTAGAGTCGCCACAATTTAGCAACTTTCTGACCTTTCACACCCGGGATCCTTTGCTCAAATTCTCCGCGAGGGGACTCCGCTAATGTCAACGAAGTGGGCTTGACGTCAAGAGGGTTTTTTTTCTGGATAGAGTCCACCGTCGATATACACAAAGGGGGGAAGATGCCGCATGGACAGCTGAAAGAACACTTTCGCTCTACCTAGAACACTTCTGGATTCGTGATTTTTGGGGCCAAGGTCCCATTCCTCCGAGTTACAACTACGGTTGTAGTAATCGCTGCAACGTAAGTCTCAACAGTAAACTTTTAATCACCAAATCGCTTCTGGCAATACGTGCTGGGTAGTCCCTGTAGCTGTCATAGATTGATTGACTGAGACTGACTAACCAGCCACAGAAAGACAGACTGACTGAAGACGCCTCGGTAGCTTAACTGGCTAAATTACTCAGCCGAACATCAAGGGATCCGGGTTCCAATCCCGGTCAAGGCGAATGGCTTTTACACATTTACACCTTGAAATTTCTGCAATTTAATAACTATTAGCGAATGACTCAGCTAGAAGTTGCTGTCGCGGCATCTCCCGCAGTTCTTCGAATTTTTCAATGACTGATATTAGCTATGTTGCGTAAATAATTGGAAATCAATCAAAGCTATTTTAATTGTATTTGTTATTTCCTTGAATTAACTATCATCAGTTGTAAACATGGATCCTTATCCTATTTGTATTATGAAATTTGAATTCTCATTCATGTTGGTGCTCATCTTTCTAGCCATTTATTAGTTCCTGGTGGACGGATGTTACAAGAAAATAAATCAGAGGGAAAAGTGGTGAGCACAAAAAATGAATCAGTGGAATAAACTGTACTTGTATATCTCTTATTTTTAAACATTGGATTACGAGAAACAATTTGTTGAACAGAACATGGAAAACAATCATCTGCTATTTGTTTCCCTAGGACAAGATCCTGAAGTTATTTTAGCACAAAACACACTCCAGAAAGGACCTTGAGGTATTTTGGGTATTTTATATAAAGTTACATTCACCCGTTTCATACGAATGAAATAAAAACACGGAACACCGTGGTAAATCTTACCCTTTATACATTTAGCCTCACGAAACGTCGCAATGATGTTACCAATCCATTTTTAAGACCCTTAACAGAATTCACAAACACAAATTACCGAGTAGTTCTATGTGGGGGAAATACTTATTCCAAGAATGACAACATAGAGCCCGTAGGCGACCAATGGTCCACCATCCTATTTTAAGTCCCTCTAATTTATTGTGAAGTTCCAAGCAGGGTTGGTTTTTAATTCAAGCAAATTTCATTTTGAATAAAATAACACGAGAGTTTTTTCATTCGGTTTTTCCAAAACAAAACAATTTTGATTTTAATCAATGTAAGATTCCCTCTTCTATTCCACAGAGTTGGACATGAAATTTCACGAACAATATACACGCGTCCGTCGGATGGGGCGTTAAAACTGCTCCTTTCGATAAGAGTAGGTTGATGCCGACGCCGGGTTTCTCTCCACCCTTCCTCCTTTCCCATCCATCCGTAATGGCGAAAATGACCTTACCTGTATGTCGCCTCCTCTAAATCTTCTAACGCACTAAGTTAACTTCTGTTGCTTAATAATTGATGCAGATACATGTGAAATATTAATGCAACAATTTCAGAGTGTAAAAATCGTTCGCCTTGACCGGGATTCGAACCCGGATCCCTCGATGTCCGGCCAAGTGCTTTAACCAGTTAAGCTATTTTTTTCTCGATGTGATGGGAATGCCCATATTTATTTCAATAAACCATATACAACACGCTCCCAAAGCATCACGTCTTTAGAATTTGAGTTTGTGAGGGTACTTCCCAGACCGAAGTCCGAACATTGAACCAAGATAAGAATACATCATTTTCTTCTCAGGGTGTTTCCGTATTACATCTATCACCTGCTTGTCAACTGCTAATTGGTCTTGTTTACTTTGCTCAAATGGTTTGTAAGCCTCCTTTTTAGCGCTAAAGATATCACCCTCCTCCTTCTCAGCAGTCTCCTGGTGGTTTCTCTTGAAGTAATCGTCATTGATGTGCTCAGGGATTTTCACACCAGATATATCCAAGACTGTGCTGGTGGCAATAACATAAATTTGATTTATCCTGCGAAGAGGACATGCATTCACCTAGAAGGGTCCTGTCACCAGCAACGAGCCACTTCTCAGCTGCTTAAGGAAGATGACCCTCTTGCCTTTGTGGGGTCCAGCCAGCACAATACACACCCGGACGGGGATCAAAGACTTCCTAATCTTGTGTCTATGCTGAGAAAACAGTTTTTTATTCGGCCACTTGCGAATCCTATCAGCGGTTGGGTAATAGTTTCTCCTCTTCTTAACTAAAAACCTTTCGGGTTCTTCCATTCTTGTCTCCGCCAATTGGCTTTTCAATAAACGCTGGTTCTTGGGTTTGACAGTTTTTTAGTTTTCTCTCCAATAAACTTGTAGATCGCTTTCTTCTTATACATCCTTGAGCGGCTAAACCTGCAAACACCATTTCTTAAATCGTAATTGCGTGGCCTTCCAAGTTTCCTTTTCTTGTCACTACCCTCTTTCAAAGGTTCTCCTTCCCTTTTCTTGGCAACCTTTCCTTCTTTCCCCTTTGGAGGAGCATCTTTACCCTTGACATCCGCCATCTTCTTCCCCTTAAACTCTGAAATTTTGGGGGCTTTAAAGGAACAAGATGTTGTGACGAAATACCGTACATCCAATGCCACAGGCATTCGTAGTCGTGCGCGACGCGCCACAGTCCACTAGGCTAAAGCCAATTTTGAAACACTTAGGCTGTTTATACCATAGACAAATTTCAAGAAACTGCGGGAGATGCCGCAACAGTAACTTTTAACGGAGTCATCCGCTAACATGCGTTTCAATGCAACAATTTCAGAGTGTAAAAATAATTCGCCTTGACCGGGATTCGAAACCGGATCCCTCGATGACTCCGGGTTCGAATCCCTGTCAAGGCGAATGATTTTTACACTCTGAAATTGTTGCAATGAAATGCATGCTAGCGGATGACTCCGTTAAAAGTTACTGTTGCGGCATCTCCCGCAGTTTCTTGAAATTTGGAATATTAATCGTAAATTTCTAAAAGGTCATACTTATTTAGACATTATGCAAAGTAAGAGATTTCTTTTGTTTTTTTTTTTTGAGCACATAGAAAAGCTTACGAGGATTGGGTTTACACGAAGCCTCGGAGAGATCGTAATTATTACTTAGGGCACGTGATATGGGCGCAAAAGTTTCACGTGATGTTGCGCAAAAACGAAATCGGAGGAACAACATTTTTGCTACGGAAAGACTGGAAAATTAAAAAAAATTACCATTCAAACATGAAAGACTCCCATTCTTGAAAAGGCGTTCCCACTTGAGCGAACAACTTTTTTCAGCGTCTCCGCGTGTGCTTTTCGTGGAACAGTGTTCTCGTTCTTCGAATTTCCTCGCTCCCTTTCCGATGCCAAATTTACCTTCGTACCACGCCCCCGAGAGCTTTGAAATTTGACTCTGGCGAAAATTTGAAAAGATGACATGGTAGCAAAATTGAAGAAATGAAGGGTAGGGGTGAATGTACGAAAAAAGAAGGTCTTTTAAGAAACATAAAATAGAAAGAGAATAAAAATTGACACTTTTTTAAAGAAATGAATGCCTGCAAGAAAGAATAATAGGGAAAAAAGTTTGGGAAAAATGGGAGGGGGAAGAATTAGATATAATTTGATGACGGGTCAAATGATGGAGCGGAATTACAAAGAATTTGAGGAAGCAGCATGGGAAGGGATAACGTGGAGAGGACAGTTCATATGAAAACTTTATTGGCATTTTGTTGTAGGGTATATTCTTGAACTTAACTCTTCTTAATTTTATACGTTTCCGTGCCCGGCTCCACTTGCCACAGTACTTTTGGACAATCCAGGAACTCTTTCATCCACTGATTCCAGAACAAATTCTTTTTATGTTTATATATTTTAAAGTACCCAGCAAGCCACCGCTAGGGTGTTTGGCAGGATACACCCTGGACTAATTCTGACCCGAATATGACCCTACCGCGGTCGGACAATGCTATTCTGATCCCTTATCGTTCGGGGAAAAAAGGACATCTTAAATCTACCTGCTATGCACTTGATATCTCTAATTTTATTGATATGACCTCGCCTACCGTAGTACGATTTGGTTATACCACACATTTTCAACATCACTGCTAAAGAGTCGTGACTCCGAATTCTTCAAACGCGATGCCGTTGTCGAATCAGTGCAAGTGTGCTACTACAAATAAGTGAAATCATATACATTTACTTCTAAGTCCATGGAGAGATTCGAGCATATGACCTTTACCATGTCAACATAGCGCATGACCCAGCGCACACGAAACGATAGTGAAACGATGTAATCGATATAACCACCCCAGAGAAACTTTTCACGCTTCGTATCGATGAAAGAGATGATGAGAAGGCTTATTTGCTATCATGTATACCGAGCGACAAGTATGCTTTCACATGAAAACTGTTTTGAGGACATATTCACCGCTGGCGACAAAGATGACCTCACTTTATACGATTTGCTATGGGTGAAGATGTCGCCGATAGCTGGTGTTTTCTTTAATCCGACTCATTCCGACGTTAATGCTCCTTCCCTACTACGTCCCCATTAGCCCCGTTTCTAATTCTAAAGGAAACCCAGTTTTACGCCATCCTTTACGTAAACAACAGTGATAAATACACAGGCGATTCACTCATTCACTCCGCCAGTTTTTTTCTCGTCACTAACGTCGCCGCGAGCGTGTTATTTCGGTCTCTCTCGACTCGATGATCTTTAGAGCTCGGAGAAGTGACTGGTTAATAGTTCTACTTTCGGGATTAATTGAAATTGGTTTTTAGATCATCATATGAAAATGGAATGGGATATTTGGTGGTTTTTAAATTACGAGTGAATTTTATCGTGCATCGCATTGGAGGAGGAACACGCTATGAATAATCACGTTTTCTCAAGGGAACATGTACTCGTAAAAAAGATTCTTTGAATAAATGGGCTATTTGAATGCATTTAATGCAATTACCAGAGGGAATATCAACCAACCACAGGAATGTTTTTGATACATTGTGAAAAATGTTGTATGATGATGATATTTCATGCATAAGGCGGCCAATCAGAGATATGTTTTGTACGGGCCATAAGGACTTTAATCATCAACGTATAATGATAAGGGTTTTTAAACGATTAGAGAAATATACTACGATAATAACAAAAATGAAAAAAAGGAGTTGATTAAATAATCATGAGCTTATTCTAATTCCCCACAAGTTGTGATTTAAATTCATTTGTAATTGATCGTACCTGGTGTAGTAGATAATTATGGTTTTAATGGAATTATCTTGTGGACTGATCTAGATGTGTACGTTATTAAAACATAATCTCCGTAATTCACTAAAATATTAATATGTACCGGGCGAAATTTTTTTGCGCACTCGGCAGCTGAACAGCATTTACTTTAATCGCACTGATGATCGCAAATTGTATTGTCACGAACCTTAAAAAATACATTACATCGCCAGTTTACCTTCGACCCTGATTTTAACGACTAGCCATTTCTTAATAATGTTACGTCTTCGAAGATTGCCAAAATCCTTTGAATGCCTTTTGCCAAATCATTTCACAAACTGCAAAAGTGCTCCTGGCTTCAACTTTAAACTTGATGTCATTGTTCCTTCTTAAGTATCGAGAACTGTCGTTAAATTCAATAATATCGGCCAAGGTTAACCATGATAAGAGAGAATTTTCAGATAAATTTCACCATAAATATTTTGACATTTCAACTCAAAAATTTAGAAATCGTGCTCTAGAGGTTTTATACAATGGCCGTCACTTTTCATTCAGATAAGAATTCTTTCATGGGCTACCGGATTGAGGGCTAGTCACGAGCAGAAAAGTGTATGTTCAAACCGGTGAATCTGAAAATACGGAGTATGTTCCGTCAGTAAAGTTTGGAGAAACATCCTCTTCAAAGAATCACACACAAAGACCATCTGACCTTTAAGACGAAGAAACTACTCAACTTGGTATCATTGTGAAGTATAAAGAAGAAACATTTCTCCATCATAGATTTCGCGGCTCATCTCATTGTCCATTCTTTTCCGGAAATTTCCGCCTATTGTTGAAACGCCTTCCGACATTCTATTTTTCTCCGTAATTTCATTATCTCCAGCGAAACTGATCGTAACTCATGGAGTTTTCTCCAGAAAATGTGGCAATTTCCCGAAAAATAAACAAGCTACCTCAGAAGAACAAGTTTTTTTTCATATTTTGTATCTCGAAATTTTCAGATTATTTTATGGATTTATATTTTATTTTCGCGCACAACACTTTCCTTCTTCTTTAGGCGGCAGAAAAAGTTCCCGATAGACATGAGAGAGACCCAATTAAAGATGAAAAGTGTTTAGTTCTTTCTTTCACTCCGTTACTTCGCAAATTTCCCCTTCCTTCTCCCTTAATCCCCCCCTTTTCAAACCCACTCCCGATATCCCAAGTCACAGTCACTACCCAGCCCACATTCCTCCGCAGGGTAGGTATCCGCATGAATGAAAAGTATGAAAATTAATGTACAGTCATCCGAAGGTACTATGGTGAAGTTTGTATGGCGCTATTAAAGCTTTTAAAATAACGCTATTCAAAGGGTATTTTCTTTTTCGATTCATCTGACTACCTAAGTCAAGTTATGGAAAATTAATCTTCCTCTACGTAATTCTATTGCTACATATAGTATATGCAACCTCTGGTAAAATTCATCCCTCGGGGGTTGATGGGACCACGACAGCGCGGACTACTTTACTTTCTATTTTGACTTTACAAACAACTATGCGAAGGCTAGTTTAACGGCAAAGGGTTATGTGGGGAGGACATCCAATTCCAACGCGGAGCCTACGGATTTCCCAAAATAACTGAAGAGCGATCACATACCTCACATTGCGCACGCGATATCATTGCTGCCAAGTAACGCGACGTGATCATTCCTAATCAAATTTCACGCGACCGATCTGTATCCGCATCGCAGAGTGATTCGCGATATACCTGAATTCAAACAAAACAGTAAAGAGGAAATTCAAGGCAACCGAAAGTGAGAATCATTGGCAATATCGATGGACCCATTCTTCGACTTTTTTTGGGGAAATTCCCGTCCCAGTTTTTAAACGGAGCGTCCTCTCCATAGAGAGCTTAGCACCTCATGCCGATATGCCACCACACCTTCGACTGAATGGAAAAAAAATTAAAACTTAACTTTTATGATTACATTTTCTTTTATCCTACCACGTTAGCAACATATCAATATTAGGAACCTGCTTCAATCACTGACAACGATAAAAATATGAAACGATTACGCAACGGTTCTTTGGTGACTGAATGCGGGACATTCTGCGACTCTGTGTTTCTCTCGTGTCGCGCACCGTGTCTTCGAAAGATATTCTCCGCCCACAAAGCTGTGCGCCGCGATGCGAGAGAAACGTTGATCGACAATATTCTCCAGACGCACCAAACCTCGAGCCTTACTTCGGAGATAAACTTGATTCGTCCCCTTTGAAATGATTCTATGTCACAAATGGTTGCGAGGGTCCATGTCGGAACTCTTTCATTATTTTTTGCCCGGCCTGTGACTTTCCGTCGTTAAAAGACTTTCGCTCCTGACCTATATTCCGCGAGTAGGTCCGCAAATAGACGGAAGAAGATCGGCCGGAGAGGCGGATGAGACGGACGTAAACACACCAGGAGACATACAAGGAGGGGAGAAGGATTGCCAAAATAGATCGCGTGCAGATTAGTGCTAGATTTGCATTATGTTGTTGTGAGAAACTGGGTGGCGAATCAACATTTGGAGGAACTAGGTTGGTAATCATTCACGGGGCGAAGGTTAAATTAAAGAATAAACTTTTGCATTAATTGGAAGGATGCCTCTTTAGTGATGATGTAAAAAATGTATCATTAGCCCCATTGTACCAGGGTAATAGAGGTCATTTAAATAAAATTAGAGAGATTAAATGTGGAGAAGATAGATTTAAGATGTCATTTTTGCAACGACTAATAGATATCAAAATAATATTATGGACTGGGGTAGGTGGCAAAAGTACTTGTCTATGTTCATTCCAAGTAACCTAGTACGTTGTCTCTATCTCGTCTAGCTGTAGTTGTTGTCCTAATCGCTACCCACAGCTCCTCTTGCGTGCGTAGAAAAGTATATCTCCCTTAGACACTGTAGTGCATAAATCTTTATTAATCATGACCTGCATTATGTGCCTGATTTAAATATAAATAAATAAATATATATATATATATATATATATATATATCGTGTGTACTCTGATATGGAGCGTAGCTATGTACGGCGCGGAAACGTGGTCGCTGAAGCAGGAGGATAAACGTAGATTGGAGGCTTTTGAAATGTGGGTTTGGAGAAGAATGGAGAAGTTGAAATGGACCGAAAGCAAAACAAATGAGGAAGTTCTAGGTATGGAGGGCAAGGAGAGGGAATTTTTGGGAGAAATTATAAGGAAAAATGAATGAAAGGCATATTGATTGGCAGTGGGATGTTGAAGAATGTAATAGAAGGGAGAACGTTAGGCATACGACGAAAGAGCAGGAATAGGATAGGGATGTTTGACGGGATGAAGGGAGGAAAGAAGTATACAGAGAAGAAGAGGGACCTGATGTAGTTTAGGTTGCTGGATTGGGTTTTGTTTGGAGTTACAAAATGTTTATTTGATAGTTGTGTCCATCCAAAAACCTACCTTAACCGGAAGATTACCAAATAAAAAAATATCGTGTGTGCACATATCTACTGTAATTACAATTAATAAAAACTTCATTTGTTTATATTGTATGTCTTATGTCCAATCACTTCCTTCCACACACCCAAGCGGTGACTTGCAAGGTACCATGCAGACGTATATGTAGACTACAGCTTTGAAGATCACCACCATGCGTGTAGGTGAGGTACTGACTAAATTCATGAGTTCAGTTACACACTTAATACGTAAGTTCTTATTACGCAACTTTCCGCAGCCCGTTCCAACTTTCCCCAACTATTTATAAACTTAAGGGTATATGATATAGATTTACGTAGTAGGTATTTCTGATCTTTGGTACATAGTTTTATTAACATACCATATACCAATGCACCGAAATAAAACAAACTTTTCCTTTCCGGGAAAAGGTGATTTCACATACGGAACGGTGTTTAAAAAATAACTTTCCGTTCCTCATAATATTTTGGAGAGGAACAATTGTCCGACAGTTATCTCACAGCTATTTTCATGGCGATTAGAATTCTAAAAACTTTCTACCAGGAAAAATAGTTTTCACTTGAATAGCACTAAGTGCTACCATCGATTTACCTCGACAATTTTGCCTGATATACTTGTGCCACGTAGGCACCCTTAGTTTTTGTACCACGAATGTACCGTCAACCGTTAGAATTTTGTTGAATTTAATCTTGTGCTAAACGGCTCGTAATTCTATAGGTTTCCAGACCCAGCTCCACGTGAATCTTTTCCGGCCACAATGCTTTTTGACAAGCCAGGAAGAAACTTTTCTTTATTAATTCCAGAACGAATTCTTTTTATCGTGACTCCTAATGCTTCAAACGCGAAGCCGTGGTCGAGTCATCAGCGTAACAGCTGCCAACTCTGCCACCACAAATTAGTGAAATCATATCCATCTACGTTTACGTCCCTGGAGGGATTCGAGACTATGACCTTTACCATATCAACAACACATGATCCAGCAAATATAGACACTCTTGAGGAACTTTTCAGGTTTCATATGGATGAAAGAGAAGATGAGAAATTTCATTTTATGCAGAGGAACACGTATGATTTCTTTGCTTTCAACGAACATCCTCAGCGTTGAAATTAATTTATTTTAATCTATCTAATTAATTCCTCGTGACTGATAAATCGAAATGTTCTAGTACTATGAAATATTCACCGCTTTTTCGGTAAGGATCGAAAAACGTTATCCCTACCGAATGTGACTACTGTATGAAATTAATTTAAGATTTTATTAAATATCAAAAGCTGCCCTTCGTAGTTTTTTTATTAAACATAAATAACAAACAATTATTATCTACCAAAATTAAATATTTATGTGACCTTAATTGGTGGATATTCTCTTTGGACAATCGGTAATCGATGAGAGATTAGGAACCAAAGTGGTGTGCCTAAACAAAAATCTCGCAATAGATTTTAATCTCAAATTAAAAACAAATTCTATGGACTTTGAAATGAAAGTTTTTCACGTACAATCGAAAATTAACTTCGACTCACAGTCAGAATCACTTTAGCCCCGGAAATGAGGATATCGAAAATTGCACTTCGCTCGGCTAAAGTATACCTCGATAAGCCACAAAACCTTATCTACTCTTTCTGCCTCTACAGATATGAGAATACACAATTGCAAAATATTTCGACGGAAATACCGGAATAAGTGGAAAACTGATTTTCCTTTGTCGTTGTAATAACGAAAAATGACCGCGGCACTCCTTTCATCAGAAATGAAAATCGTTATACACTCAATACTCTTCCAATAAAATGGGTACATATTAGGTTAAACGCCACACTGCCTTCAAAAAGTGTTGACCGCCACGTAAAAAAATTGCGAATTAAGATTTCGAAGTAAATAAACGGTCATTTAAAATTAATACAGCCACTAACCATTTGCAAATAATTTCATCTCAGTGGTAATCAAGTCCTCGTCTGGTAAAAAGACAGCTCTGGCACAATAAAAGGAATAAAGTCACGGATGTTTAAATATTATCAATGTCTAGCTACTGAAGGTAGTTTCATACAGTCATTTCCGGCAAATGGTGTAGGCATAGAGGATCCAGATGGGTCGAACCGCCTATTCTCTAAGAATTGCACTTCCTTTGATTTATGTTTTCAGGGGAAAAGTATGAGTTGAAATCTGAGTCCATTGCATTCCGCTGAAACATTTGACTTTTCAAAGACGTTATGTCGATTAGTAAAGATTGCGAGGAGAGGGACACTATACGAATCGATTGGCCCACGTTTTACATAATGCTGCTAAAAAAATACCTGTTTTTTTTTAGACCACCGCCGTCTTGGAAAAACGAATTCCCATTCGCGAAAAGTCTGTGCCACCAGTTTCATAGGGCTGGTAAGTCTACGATGGAACATTACCACCCGCATGTTTGATTTGAGGAGGCGGCTCATGTAGTTCCATTGCGAACCTCAAGAACGATAACTACGAGAATTTCACGGTGCAAAAATTATTCACCCTGACCGAAATCCGAACCTGGATCCCTTGATCCCCGTCCAAGTGTTTTGGTCAGTAAACCATTCGAGGTGCCCTCTTATACTGAGAATTTCCACGGTCCTAACGTCGGAACTCCAATCCCAGCCCAGGCAAACGATTTTTCCGCAATAAAATTCTCGCATTTGAGAGCACTCCAGCGGATGACTCAGCTAAACTAACTGTTGCGACATTTCCCGCAGTTCTTTGTATTTTTTGCGACCATTTTCTAGAGGAGGAGTTAAAAATTAATATTTAGGGAGAAATACAGTCATTTCATTCGATACACGTAAGTGTATTTCCAAGGAAAGATTCCGTAAAGAACATACGGTAAATGAACCTACTCGAAATAATATCGTGTGCAATATCCTAACATTTCTCCACTCACCTGTTCACCGACCGAAAGGTTATGGATTGACTAAAATGGACACCTTTCCGCGCGACACCTACTGGTCGACAGGTTACGTAACGAGTGATGTGGTCATCTACTATTACGCTCAACACTGCCTTAAGGTGGGAGTGCGAATATCATTGAGTGGGGAAGCGGCTTGAATTAGGAAAACAATAAACGATAATTAAATTTGAATGCACCTTTTTAAGAATTCGTAAGGCACCTAATTTTCTTTTCAAACAGAGAGACGGGAACAGTTTAAATGTCCTTGCACTAATCTCGCGGAATGGACACGCTCAGAGATTTTTTACCTTCTAACGCAAAGAGCGAAAGAGCCTATTCAATTGAAAGTGGATGCCGACACTAAATCGTGTGCTAATAGACCAAGGATCATCGAAGGCACGACGAGATTCCGACACGCTTCGTACACACATCACGTCCACAAGAGCATTCTTATGTACAGTGAGGTGAGAAGAATCACAATGAAGACACAAGACTGGTGCTTCACCGTAGATTGAACTTCAAATTTAGAGGCCCAGAGATCTCCACCAACAGGAAAGTTTTTCTTTAATGCGTAAATTTACAGCAAAAAATACATCGGTAAAGAAATCGGAAGAAGACTAAAGGTTCCAAAGTTGAGAACTGCGACTTTTGGCTCGAATATAAGCAATGTGGGTAAGTTTATCACTTTACATCAGTTTAGTCTTAATGTATACATTCAACAAAAAGGTTAAATCTAAAAATATATGTACTCACAAGTATTTACCAGGGCTTAATTACTATTGTGTGTTATCATGATTTTCTCTAGGCCGTCCTCACAAAATGGGTTTTTCTTAAGCTCATCGCTGTGCAAATAGGGAAGGTCAGAAAAGAGAACAAGCGGTCGATTCCGACTTAGATATTCACTTGGAAAAAATTTATTTTGAAATAAATGAAAGGTAAAAGTTTTCAAAAATGATTACACTTTATTATTTGATAGCTGTTGTGGTTGGATTAAAATGCGCGTAAACATTACGCTATTAGTACCTGTTCAACAATTATCTGCCCAAGGACACACTTAGTGACCTCAACTATTAAAACCTTATTGACAGGCGAAACTATTCATGTCATGGAAAATGTCATCGTCAAATGTCATTAAAAATAACGATTTAATTTACAAATATACATGGCCAATCGCTGATGGATCGTCTCCCAAGGCTATATGGGTCTGCTCGGGGATTTTCGAGATCCTGCAAACTATTTGAATGATGGGAACATTGAAAAGCAAATATAAGTATATCGAGTACCTCGCACGTAGTTTTAAAGGAAGAAAAATCGAACAGGTCTCAAAACAAGAATAAGTTGGTAATACGTAATAATGTGGATGTAAATATATTATTTCTTGAACCTGGGCTAGAATGGACAACACTGTTCCCTCTTCCGCCAGTCCAAGGTTAAAAGCACCGTTTATATCATTATTTTGAAAATTTAAATCAAAGGTAAAACATGGATCGTATAATATGGGGTTTAGCCTCCTTAAAGGCGGTGAATATCCGATAAAATCTGTGAATATCCCACAATAGTGAAGTATGAGATCATCTTTGTTTTGAACATGTTTATATTAATTTGAACATGATTTTTTTCTCGAATTTTCGCAGACAACTATACTGCGATCACAATATAGTGTGCAAACCATTTAGGCTTAAAAAGTTGTAACCATCACAGAAAATTATTTATCGAATAAGAGCCGCAATGAGCAACTGCCCGAGTAATTACTAAGTAAATAAATACCAAAATGACTCAACGTTTTCCGTCGAGACGCTCAAATATCATTGTGCACGCTTTGACATTCGTATCCACCAAAATATATGGTAGTAATGAATATTTACTCTTAACATCAATACCCAGATCACTACGAAAAGTAAAAAGACTTATTACCTGAAATTCTAACGCCTACCGCCTACGAAAATAAATTGATATGGGGAGTTCGAAAATCCCTTTACACACCTTTAAAGGAAGTCATTTGAAGTGGTGAGGTGCACGAGTCAGGGCACTAGTCGAGTGTATTATCCTTTGAGGCAGATGTCAAAGGGTTATTTTTCCCCATTTGTGCTTTGGAAGGGCCAATGGCACCACGGCGTTCGATTGCGAAGCCCCGCGAGTGTTTCGAGTCAACGGTGGAGGCCCCCCCGAAGGGAATGGAGCTGGAATGGGAGCAGGGGAGGCAAGGAGGGGTGGCGGGGCGACGCCGTCGACTTCAGCGAGACGACACCGACGAATTCGCCACGCAAATGAATCCCACGGACCTGCCTCTAGAGCTCATCGATATCCCGAACAAAAGGTGACTCAGACAGCTTCGACAAAATCATTCAACTCGATCTGATTCGATTTTATGAACCATCGACGATTGGTTACGAATTTACGATTCGTGAATCGCCGTGAACATCAAAGCACGGCTGTATTGAAGTAACTTCCGCAGAATTTCCCACAGTTTTCTTCGAATTGGTGCGTTAAATATGATTGCGACAATTCTGTTTTATATGTTATTGTGTTTAAAGTCGATTTTTAGCGGAAATCATTTCAGGTTTTTTTCATCCTACCTAAAAATTCAATTCCATGTTTATGCTTCAACTGGGAATGATTTTCGCATTTCGATCTCCGTCGTGGTTTGAAGCAGTCCGTTCTGAATACCAAGCAGTTAATTCTGTGCTAAAAAATGAATCCTCTTCGTCACTATAACCAGTCGATACGTCGAATGATTGTTAGCAACGCGACGTGGATAAAATCAATTATCTCATCCTCCAGTTTCGGCGCTAAACGAAGTCGTCAAGGACTTTCGACGATAATTTTAGCACAAGCATCCTTTCCCACTCGTAATGAGCAATTTGCGGACGATATTAGCGCCTGCTCTCGAGATGTACCTAATATTTTTATTGCTTTGTCGAAAAGCAACGTCTACGAGACGGATAAATAAGGCACGAGTCATAATCATGAGTACGTATACCATTCCTAAGATTGGTTTACTGTAGCCCTCCATTCTCCTTAATGTACTCAAGTGTAAACTCTCTCATCCCCTAATAACTTATATGCTTTACGTCCTCCTCAATTTGTCCTATGCCTCTTGTTCTTCCTCGCGGGATCTTCAATTCAGTTTTCCCTTCTACAAGGTCTGTCCCAAAAGTAGTAGGACCGAGTCGATTTAAAAAAATGCATTGCCAGAATTGATACATTCATTCAAAAATCTTCCACCCTTGTGCGTACACCCACCGCTGCCAGCAGGTTTTCTAGGCTTTAATTTATATCAAGTTTTACTGTGATACCTGTGTGTGTGTGTGTGACTGTTCTTGATTCAAGTAGTAATATTGAAAAATTCAAAGAACTGCGGGGGAGGCTGCGACAGTAACTCGTGCATTAAAATGCATCAATTGGAGTTAAAAAAAATTCATTCGCCTTGACCTTTAATTCCGGTCAAGCCGAAGGATTTTTACACTTTGAAATTTACACATTTTTAAACAAATTTACTTTCTACAAAAAGATAATTTTTTATTCGTTCGGAAATGATACTATTGATCTAGTCACTGTTGGCGATCGTGATCAAGCGTACCATTTTAGTGAAACAGCACGTCACAATGTTTTCATCATTTTGGTTTCACATTCTAGGGAACTCTTATTTCTCAAAGGGAAGAACTTGCAACTAACAGAGAATGTGAATGACTTAATCGTTATCCTTCGCATATTAACGTATGTTTCTGACATATAGCAGTACATTGTGTTACTTACATGGTATCACAATAGGCCTACCGACGGTTCCTTGTCATTTCCTAAACCTACACTCTATAATTATTACATCATGGCGAATATTTTCTTTATTTCCGTAATAACAGAAGGAACAGCATATTTTTCCTCAGAATTGTACCATTTGGTACAACGCGCTTCACGGTAATACGGTATCATCAGGCACCCGATGTTACTGCATCACGGTGAAAAGTTTTGAGCCAAATACTAAACTTCTGTGCGCAAAAGTGCGTTAATTCTTCCGCTATCATGGATAAATTAACTTCCATACAGTGGTCCCTGATTCCATAAATCTCATTATTTTCCATAGTTAAGAGTTGTCGAACGTTATGGTAAACTGAAAATATTCCTTGGAAAACTCGGGGAATTTCTTAATAGCTGGATAGCAGTCAACCTGCATATTGCTTTTGAAATGGCAACTTACATTGTTTTCGTAATACATATTAGTGTTTAAAGCGGATAATGGTAAATTCCCTTAAAGGAATGTCGAGTTATTCCTTAAATTACACGGAGCTCATGCAACCGTGAAGGACGCTAACTCATCTGGCTGCTCTTCGCTCTGCATTCCCTTGAAGATATTCTTTGACGTAGGAATGTCGTCCATCGCCGACAATTATGTGTCTTGTGCAGCTGATATTGCGGTATTTCTTTATCAGCGCTCTTGAACTTTACATTAAATCTCATTTTGATCGAATCGTCGGATAATTGTTATTACACAATGTATGAGATCATGCGAGTACAATGCGAGAATTATTTTACTGGATTAATACCACTAGTGATGATAAGAAATGGAAGAGACCAAGCTCTTGTTGTCACACGAAGACCACCATTGCAAATAGGATCGACTAGAATTATTTAATTTTTCTGGCAGTAAAGAACATGACCATTGATTTGAGAAATTGACAGTTTCGAAGTGTAAATATTCTTTGTCTAAATCCCGTCACCATTCTGGCTCGGCTACCGCTCGCAGCCATGGATCGAAAGGTTTGCCTTCTGCCAAAGAGAGCCTATTACATGAACTCTACTAGTTGGAGGCTTTGGAAACGTTTCTAGGGCTACTGTAGGGACATATGCCAACGCCCAGGCATTCAGGAAAGGAAATCGAAGAGGAGTGAGAACGTTTGTAAGACGCTCTAGGAACAGTAAAAGGGAATAAGGAATTAATTGCATTGTGAGGCTGGGACGCTGTGGTCGGAGAGGGCCAACGGGGGAAGCAGGGTGGACCAGTTCGAATTGGGAAATTGAAATGCCGCTCCGAAATTCTGGCAATACATTTATTTTAATCAACCCGGTCCTACTAGAGACTCAGAGACTGGACAGAGAATGATCTTTCAGAAAAAGAGGCAATGCAAATATACAATTGTACAAACCCACCATGAATATCTACCGGAAAAATCTATCTATTAATGCGATATGATGACATTACCGGACAGTGAAACGTATGCCGACGAATGTCTGATCTCAACCAGAAGAGGATTGGTTAAGTGGTTGGCATTAGTAAAGAGAAAAATTTTGAAAGATACAGGGACCACGAATAATAGAGGATGGCTCATATAGACGGCGAAGGAGCCAATTGAACAGGATAGAAAACACCTCGATCACTATCATAAAAAGAAGAACTATGTTTTCCGGGCACACCATCCGGGGAGACTAACCAATAAAATAAGGAAATTCTTGGGGAATAGGAAAAACAAGATACGTTGTTTTCAATAGGTCCAAAGACAGTGGCAAATGGAGACTCGGGTTGGGCGTTGATAGGATGAGCGTTAAGAAAGGTGAGTTCTTGATGAACGATGCCTTCAACATATATGCAGAGGAAATGGTACAAGTGAGATGGGAAGGAATGGAGATAGAAAGGAAATTCTGTGGGGAATTCATGAAATCAGTTAGCTTTGCGGATGATCAAAGCTCTAGTTAGCCTGTCAGTCAAGGAAGTGCAAGCATTGCTGAGAGCATTAGGCAGTCAGTGAGATATGTATGGGATGAGAATAAATGTAAATAAACAAACGTTATGCGATTTTCGAGATAGAAGGACTAAGCTAAAGTTTAAAATAGGAGGGTAAAAACTAGGGCAGGTGGGACAGTCGACGTATCTCGGAAGTGTTTTGGACCGAAATGGTCAAAGTAATCGCCACTAAGAAGATTGTTATCTTCTAGAATTATAAGAAGAACTGCGTCCAGCATCAAAAAGAGGAAATTGACAACACGAACATAATGGATGATGAAAAAAAATACTAGTGAAAACTTTGATTTGGAGCGTGGTTTTTCAGGGCACAGAAATATGATTGTTGAAGGAAGATGGTAGACACAGTTTGGAGACTTTCTGAGTGGAGAAAGAAGGAAAGGGTGAAATGAACAGAAATTAAAACAAAAGGAAGTGCTTAAGGAGGAATGGCGGGAGAAGGGGAGGTGATTGTTGGTAGAAATCCAAAGGAGGTGGGAAAGACGGATGCAGAGCATTTTATTGGCGATGGGATGTTCAAGACTGTCATAGATGGGAGAAAGTTGGGAAAGAGAGGAAGGGGTAGCAAAAGAAAGGCATGATGAACGGAATGAAAGGAGCAAGTAAGTATATGCGAAGGGTTTACTGCAGTGCCGGATTTCAGGTGGTGTCTTGTTAGGAGAGGCAAAGAAATGTATCGTCATCAGTCTTGGTCCAGCCAAAACCTATCTTAAACCGTGGAGTAGCCGTAATAAAAGTAAACAGACATCGACAAAATGGGAGGGCAGAGAAATACAACAGGGAAGCCTTCAAATCTAGAATTGAATCCAACGAAGGTTTCCGAGATAGAGCGCAATCTGGGACCGAACACTATGGACAGAGGAGAACACAGAGTAAGAGAATGGAGTATTGGGTGAACATTAAGGCTGGAAAATGATAATTCGAATTAACTTGGTCCACAACTGGCCTACACGGATATTAAAAAATTCCAAATGGAAAGACCTTTATCATCACGTAAAACATGAGCCACTACCCCAATTCGTACAATCCCAATGAATGTGAGTAGTAGCCTGACAATCGGAAGACTATTTCGACATAACTTCGACTATGTTTCAAACATCGATTTTTTCAGAAGATGCTTTACACTCCACAAATTTCCAAGGCTGGCGGACACCCTGAATATAATAATTAAGAAGAAACCTTTTTCAGAGTAAATGCATCTATTCAATGCTTTCGCATCGACCACGACAGTTATCGATGCTCACCCGTGAGGTTTACACAAAATATGTTTGCAAAATTCTCAAAATATGTTTGACAGCCGACATCTATTGATTTTAAAATACTTCATTATAATGAGATGAGAAGCACACGAGATAATGTTCTACAGGTAACTCAAAGTTCATGTCGTGATAGCTGCAGTCACTTTTCAGTTACGACGTGAACATGATAACTATACTGTAGACAAAATTCAGGTCGCACAAACGATAAACGAATGCAGAGCATTTCCCTTAGCCCTGTAGAGAAATGAGGACAAAACCTTTCAAATTGAATCCACCATTTGTTTTTCCGGAGGCTCGTTTTCGGTATGCCACGAACACTGTTCCTCAACTACGCTGCTGTGTGAACGTCCTGGGTTAACATTTTATAGTATTTTTTTATTCATTAGAGATATGCACGTCACGAAGACAATAAAATGCTTAAGGCTCGTCCTATCTCCTGACTGACGTCTTGATGTCTTCAGCGGATCGTTAAATCGTTTGAATAGCTTGCGAAACCGTCAAATTCGCCATTTCTCCTCGAAGGTAAGGGTCAATTTTCCGTTTGACTCTTGAAAAATGTATAAGTTCAACCATTTCTCCTTCCCGAAACGTAAAAAAAAACATTGAGAGGGAGACATTCATTCTCGAGCGTTACCAGGGAACCTAAGCATTATTTTTACTAATCCATCTTCAAAAACCATGAAATTTACTACACAATTAGAATGTTTGTAATATTTTAATGAAATGGAATAGTTCGTACCGTAATCACTTACATCAGAGAGGCCGGGAATTGGCTTTAAAGAGGCCCGCTCCCGCCTTCGAGTAAAATACATACATGGTAAATATGTTGAGTCATCAAGGAAAAAATAGGGACTTTTAAAAGAGGATTAAACTGTAAGCATAAAATTATAAATTGTTATTCTGGAAAATACGACCAACAAAGACGGTGAGCCCAAACAAAAAAAGAGTGATGAAAGAGCATATTGCGAGTTGTTGGCTACAAGCTCAACAATTTGAAATTATCTGGAACTCAATACAAAGGATATTATATATACGAATTGAATGGGTCGACAGAATACTACAAACTTTTAAGTAATACTACGATTCATAGAGAATTTTGGGTAGAAATTCTTCATCAGTAAAAAAGGTTCGAATTGTACTAAAGATTGTCATAAAGAATCAGATAATTATCGCATACTCATGGCGGAAAAAAACCTATTTGAAGAATGAAAATAATCAGAATTTGTTTAGATTTTTTTGCTGAATATCATGTAAATTTAACACGAATATTGCTTGCGTGTACACGACAAAACAGCTTATTACAGGCTGCATACATAATTAAAAGCCTCCTTTAATAAACCTTGTTATTAATGTTACTAAGGAAGAATAAGTTACCTCCGTATTTCGGCATTAGAGCGTGATTAAATATTTCAGGCGATAACGCGATATTTTCTTGGCATAGTGAAACTGCAACATAAAACTAATCTCAAATAAACTACAATGGAAATGCAAACATATATCAAAAGAATATAGGATCGTGTTAACCGTAAAAATTAAAAAAAAACTGCACTTAATAATCATGTTAAAAAAATCCTCGAAATGGCCGCCTGTATATTTTGTCCATTCGCAACTATTTTCCGTTGTTTAATAAATAATGATTTGCACTGGGCTTAACTGACTAGAAATTGAAATCCCTGACAGCTGATGGAATATTTCGAACGATAAAACGATCGGCCTTAGTCATGTGCAAACATCAAACACTCAAGCCCGTAATGCAAAGGTTAAACAAGTAGTATCGGCGTCGTGTTCACTTAACGACCGTTTTCTACGCAACTGTTTCCAGCCGAGTGGGAAGTCAGAATGGTAACGACCCACTATCTTATCTGCATCTTGGAGAACTAACGCAAACAAACGTGCTGCCGTACTCATAATAATCCAGGCGAAAACACCATAGGGAGACCGCAATATAGCCACTATCCTCTCTAATCAACGTGATTTCTCTGGATGGGGCACGAACTCTTGAGACGAGGCGTTTTGAAAATATTATCTGCTTAACAGCTGATTTTTAGGCTTTCGCAGGAATTCGCCAAGATGGATTTCGAGTTCCTAGAGCTGCATATGGATCATGTTGTGGCTCAACGTTTCCCGCGCGCTTCAGCAAGCTTCTGTGGGAGCGAAATAAAGAGTAGCACCAGGCAACACAAAATACGTCACACGCATCCACACTCAGAAGTCACCTTACCGTCTATTTTTAATGACGAATTGAATTTCAACTGGATATCTTTGAAAAATATGAACTGGATCAGCAATTTAACCCTAGTTAAGATATCCAGTAAATATCCTGAAGAATCAAACTGACAGAACCAGCTACTTACTTTATTCCATTACCTTTGGTCATAAATTTCTTGATAAGCAGTATAAAAACAACATAGTAGTAGATCGTAAAATAATTAGCTGATACATATCATCACCATCGGTATTAATACAGTGAAATTGTAAGATCCAGCTCTAATCTCACAAGTGTAACTTCTTCGCGGTTTCTTAGCTGAATTTCCACCAAATATCCATTATTTTTTCTTTCAGAGTTAGTACACAATGGATATATCGTTTTGCAAATGCCTAAGAACTAAAACTTAGTTGCGCTTAGTCACTGTAAACTCGGAAGTTCTATTCCAGAAATAATTCAAGAAAACTGATGAGTGTAAATACCTACAATGGCACGTACGTCTCCGTAAGGATATACGTGTAGGTAGGTGTTAGGGCAAGAGAAGCGTAAAAAGGCAAAATTATATTTAAATCAAGGGAAATATCTTCTAATGAATTTACGCTTCTTGTTCTTCTTATCTTTTAGTAGCATATCCTCCGGAGAACAAAAAGATTCCTGGAGAAGCTGTCTCAACAGTGAAACCATCGTTTTTGCCGCTACAGCTGACATACCGATATACATGTATGTGAGGGCTTGAACTACTCTCTCGAATTAATTACTCATAGTTCGAACTAATATATTTCCCTTATACCTTTCCCATAAAATAACGAGAAAAATTCTTCTACAATTGCACGGAAAGCTTATAATAACAACATGCTTGTGTCAACGCAAAATGTTACGTACAGAAATCCACTCTCCAAATTAATGGTGACTGCTTAATGCTAATCTAGATGACAAAAACTAAATAGAACTACCTCTTTCAGCTTGTTCTCTCTTGTTACGAAATTACTTCTGAAGGCATGCTTAATGATTTGACTACTTTATTCCAGCTAATAAAAAATTCGACGTAAACGCCACCCGTGTTCCGTGAAGCCCTTTCTTCCAACAGTTTGTATTTCGCAGCGGCTTGAACGTCTAATGGTGATAGATTTTTTCGCTCGTTATTCATTTAAAGTACCTTTAGCTTCACGAAAAGAGCGTGAATGGTGATGGATGCATAGTCTGCCCCAGTTTGCGACCGACGGGAGGGGTCGATATCCCCTCCCAGGTCACCACTTCCGCCACACCTAACGCAAAACCGCGGAAAAAAATAAGTCCGAAGCTCATTCCGCAAGTGACTTCTTCCTTGAGATTCCATTCCGAGACTCGGGAGGGGTCTTGCCTCGCACGCGATACAACACTCATTTCAATAATCCGCAAACCCCATTTGAACATTGTTTTTTACAAACCAAAAGATTCTAGAGAGAATACCATACTAAATTAATAATACTGGACTATTATACGGAGTTTTAAGACATATTAGGAGAAGTTAAAGCGATTATCTAAAAAACAAAAAAAATGTGCCAAATACGTTTTAAGTAACGGTATCATCTCAAATCGACTGCGTGAATGCAGTTGAACAAATTGAGAGGTTTAATTTGAATGATATGCCACACCATTTAATAATGCAGAAACAGATAAGGAAAGCAATACCACATGATTGCTAACTCCGTTTAAACAATGTTGATATATGCTGCACTTGAACTCGCTACACATATTTTGACGTGTTTTCGGGTACGTTCAATCTACATCTACATCTACATAAATACCCTGCGAGCCACCAAAAAGGTGTGTGGCAGGGGGTGTAGGACCATGAGGGAAGGGTAAGGGTTGAGGGGGTTGGGGGTTAGGTGAGGAAAGGTGGGGGGAACCTGTAAGAAAAAATAGATACATATATACATATTCACACACACACACACACACACATATATGCACGCACACACACACACACACACACACACACACACACATATATATATATATATATATATATATATATATATATATATATATATTAAAATATACATATTATTTTATTATTAGGTAATCTACCGGTTAAGGTAGGTTTTTGGATGGACACAACTATCAAATAAACATTTTGTGACTCCCCACCTAGCAAACTAATCTATATCAGGTCCCTCTTCATCTCGGTGTACTTCTTTCCTCCCTTCATCTCGTCCAACATCCCTATCCTGTTCCTACCCTTACCTCGCTTGCCCAACATTCTCCCCTCTATTACCCTCTTCAACATATACATATATATATATATACATACATACATACATGTATACACATCCTCGCGAAGTCCCTAACCTGTACGTTAATACTTATTGTAATGAATTAAGTCCTGGGGAATTTCGGCTACAAGCATTCTGGTCCCTTATCGTTCTTGGAAAAAATTACATTTTAAACCTGTCAGTCTTGCAGTCTATCTCTCTAGTCTTATATTCGTGATCCCTTCGACATTAATACGTTGGGGTTCGTATTATATCCTTGATGTCATCGGAAAAGGGCCCATCTTTAAATTTTTTTAATAAGTTTAATCTATATTGGAAACGCCGCTGTGTAAGAGAATCCCAACCTATGATCAATCATACGTGTACATCGTATATGTATTATGTATCCAAACTCAGGACGAGAAAAGCATAATTGCTGTTATTGAAGTACCTTATTTCGTTGAATAATCGCTGACAGCCTCCCAAAGTTAAACATTCGTAAGCAATAGTGAATCAATGTGTGAAAGAGTCATTTAGTTTATAAACTAGCTTGAGATCTAAGACCAAATTCGGGCAATATTAAGTGGCATTGAAACATATTGCCCAAAAATAGGTATGTATCGTTCCACAAATCAATTTATTTATTCACGATCCAGGTTTACTATATGTATTATTACATCACCTTCGAGAGATGAAAGTGGTAACTGTGCCTTTATACATCATATTTACAGTGAGGGTGATGGAGGGATTAAAATGGTGATTGGGATTGCCAAGTAATGGATGCCGGGAATGGGGAAGGGTTATAAATGAAGGCTGACAAAGAAAACAGATATCTAAAGGCATTGGGGTCGGCGTTCCTTTCCAAGGTGAAAGGCTTGCGTCATGGCATTGATTGGTTACCAGTAATAGCTCTTACACAAGTTAGTGTATACAACCACGCAATTTTTACCAATTCATTTACGATAAAATGATGTATAATCATTGACACCCATGTCGTGAATACAAGATTTCATTTGTGGAAATTTTCGCATCTATTTTTTTAGCTAAAAACTTGTAATCGATATGAATTTGAGATAATCACGCAATGAAAGCCGGTATTATACTTGCAGTATGCTGTAAGTAAAAGACGCGCAATACACGCAAAAGTTCATTCACAACGTGAGAAGGTGACATTTGAAGGGATCATCATGCACTCTTGGCGATACAGTTTACGTGATTAGGTTGCACATGCCACGATTTCAAATTTTTCCGTGCCAACATTTTAGTGAAAGAGATTGGAAATTTAAAAGCGTAACAAAGCTGTACTTGTGTTCGTATGGCTTAATACCACGAGGACACAAGGTCCAGGAAGCACATAGCATTAGTATTCTGGTATTCTGTAGTGGCACAAGTATTCTTCAAACATTCAAGAAACTAAAATTACAATGCAAGAAACTATTATTTTGAACTGCACTCCCACATTCATGGAAATTCGACGCGAATTACGAAATTCCCCAAAGGCATAAGTATTTCTTATACATAAGTCTTATAAACAGCTGATAAAGCAACCTTAAGGTTGGTTTTTGAGCAAGATTAGCACTTGAAATATGAAGAACGTTGGAAAACCACAAAATCAACGAAGTGAGGTCTTTTATTCCTGTTTCCTGCACAGTTCTCGCATGCGGGAAATCACACCAATTAGACTTATCAAGTGCGACACCAAGGTTTTGGAGCCAAGATATTACGTACTGACTTTGTCAGAACTCGATCCTACTCTACTCTAAGATGGGGTAATTAATTCGTGTTCAATCAAATCTGAATGGTAAGATCAAACATTTCCCAAAGACTATGAGCGATGCTATATGCACTCTTTTGTCATAAATATGTATCTTAAACTTAAGTTAATCACGTGTCTTACTTGTTATGTTCATACAGAATAAAACCATAATAGCTCTCCTGTAGGAAATGAACGAATACCGATCTGAATTATTTGTTAATCTTGTGAAATGTCAAAGAACGTTTTCTGGGAGATATCAAGTAGTGCGTACATATTCGAAGCAATTTATCTGTCGAATTAGGCTCGCGCACAACCTCTGTCTATAAATAGACCCAGAGCATACGTATTACTTGATCTTGCGGGCCGTATTAGGAACATTTTAGAAAATATAGAAACTGCATCGTGTATAAGAGCAAATTAGGCGATATAAAAAAGAATTTCAAAAATTATAAATTCATATATATATATATATATATATATATACACTTTTTTGGAAAACCCACAAACGTGTAATGTAAATTCACTGATAGTCATAACAAACACAGAAACCAAAACACACAAAAGAGGGACTCACTAGTTCTCGAATTTTCGGTGGTCCAACCACCTTTCTCAAGAGGAATTAGGAACAGAACTATTGTTCTAACAGAAGTTCTGTTCCTAATTCCTCTTGAGAAAGGTGGTTGGACCACCGAAAATTCGAGAACCAGTGAGTTTTCCCTCTTTTGTGTGTTTTGGTTTCTGTGTTTGTTATGACTATCAGTGAATTTATGTATATATATATATATATATATATATATATATATATATATATATATAGTAAAAACCCAACCCACGCAGGAAAACACCTACAAAGGAGGGGGTGTGAAAAACCTGCAAAAACCCTGCAAGATAGTAAAAAAATAAATTATAATTATAAAAAATAAATTTTATTAGGTAATATACCGGTTAAGGTAGAATTATGACCATAAAAATTATAATAATAAAAATATTATAAAAATAATAAATAAAATACAATAAATACAAAAAACAGTGTGAGGTACAGTACAAAAAATACACATGAATGTACAGACATTTATGCCTAAAGTAAGTAATGCGCACATTTTTAATTAAACAAAATGAAAAAAAAATAACAAAAATGTGAAATTCCAAATATTCCTTAATCATAAAAATCACAAATGTATTCCTGCGCTCTATGTTACGTCACGCCGTAGGGATCACTTACGGAGTCTCCGCGAAAAATGTAGGTATGCACTTTCAAGCGTAATTTTAATTTTTTTTTAAATAATTACTTTTACTACTAGACCTTTCACCAATGCGCTTGGATAACCAGAAGCGGAGCATGCTGTAAGTAGGAGACCAAAGACAACTACACTAATCTATGTGGTAAGTACTGCATGCCTGACCTCGAACTCTAAAAAGTGTGAAAGTCACGCATAAAGGTAGGCGAGGCCAATTCATATCCTTATTCCACTCACTATTTCCCAGAATGTCCTGGTTACTAGATAACTGAAAGAGCGTGAGATCTACTGATAATTCCCAAGGGCAACGACCGAATTCGCATCTGAGGCAGCAAGACCAGAGAACTGGCGCTCAATCGAATACAAAATCATGCCCGCAAAGGGTACAGCAAAACGAGAGGTAATGGTAATGATTGTAGTCGGAAGAAAAATATTTTTTGATTCCAAAACATTAAGAAAACACGAAGTATATTCACTGCATTCTCCCTGTCACACACCCTAGCGGTGGCTCGCAGGGCATTCAAAAACTAAACTTAATATTTAATCCAAGAAGGGAATACGTCAAGAAAGGCCGACACGAGAAAAAAAAATCTTCACTGAAGTTTCCATTTTTCAGTGAGCCGTAGTCGATGACGACGGGTCGAAAGTCACTCAGGGAAAAACACTTCACTCGTCACCTATTTCAAGAGCCTCGAGACCCTAAAGGATGACACTTAAATTTTCGACACCCTTTAGTCGTGCCAAGCATTTCACTTCCACGTTCTAATTGCGGAACCACATACAGGTATCATAGGTCGGCGATGGCTAATGCTGCCACTTGGACATAAACCAAATGAACTAAACGCGTGGCCACGTGACGAAACGAAATATCAACCGAAAAATCTAGCCAAAAATAATAGGTGGCATTTATTTTCAGGACATGCTTCATTTGCATCAACAAAAATCCAGTCCAATTAAACAATCTAGAGTGTTATTTTGACAATGAGTCCAACAACAGTTTGAAGTGACCAACTAAAGTTCGACCGCGGTTTTAAAGAGAATATAATACCAGCATACGATGAGAACTCAACTCCATTATTCCTGGCGTCGTTGGAAAGGAAAGCGTTAACACCGATCAAAGTATTGGATTTAGTATATACGTAGCAAATTAGTTATCTAGCGCTGGAAGTGGCTATAAAGAAACTATGAAATAATATTCCTACATTATTAGGTTGTATGTGGCAGGGATCCTGCAAAACCTGTCTTTGCATTTTCGTTGTTAACTAAAAGCTGGATAAAATCATAACTTCCCTAGCTCAGATGTTGTAATTATCAAGTAAAAATTGTTAAAATATAAACTTGTAATTCACCCCAGAAATTAGAATGGGCAGTACATTACAAATGGAGGCTTTATGTATAGCTACATTGCATGATAACATTATTGTTACTTAGACAGATGGACTAACTCAATACGTTAGTAGCACAAGCCTTATACTAAGAATTAAAGTCAAGTGTTTTCGCGGAACGGCAAATATTTCAAAGTTATACACACACACACAGTTATATATATATATATATATATATATATATATATATATATATATATATATATTATTTATTAAGTAATCTATCGGTTAAGGTATGTTTTTGGATGGACACAACTATCAAATAAACATTTTGTAACTCCAAACAAAACCCAATCTACACCAGGTCCCTTTTCATCTCTGTGTACTTCTTTCCTCCCTTCATCCCGTCGAACATCCCTATCCTGTTCCTGCCCTTACCTCGCTTGCCCAACATTCTCCCCTCTATTACCCTCTTCAACATTCCACTACCGCTCAATACGCCTTTCATCCATTTTTCCTGCCTCCATAGGATTTCTCTCAGCAAACCCCTCTCCTCACCCACCATCTCTAGTACTTCCTCATTTGTTTTATATATATATATATATATATATATATATAAACACACAAACACTAACACAAAAAACACTACACACATAGAAACATAAAAGAAGGACACTTACATTGGATATTTACGTTTCGACGGCACGGCCGTCGTCATCAGAATTGATTCTGATGACGACGGCCGTGCCGTCGAAACGTAAATATCCAATGTAAGTGTCCTTCTTTTATGTTTCTATGTGTGTAGTGTTTTTTGTGTTAGTGTTTGTGTGTTTGTGCGTCGCCGGAGAGCGTCTTTTCCAAGTTTATATATATATATATATATATATATATATATATATATATATATATATGTAGGTGCGGTGGTCCAGTGCGTAGAGCGTTGGACTACTGACCTGAGGGTCCCGGGTTCGATTCCCGGGCAAGGCACTTTGGGCACCTGCAGCTCCACCCAAGCTAGTTGATTTTTCGGATACCAGATCTTCCTGGGAAACCATAACCGGCAAAGGGAAAGGAACTGGCCCCCCTACCATGATGTGTGAATATTCACACGCCGTCGGGCTTGGTACATGGGTGAGCTATATATATGTACCATCACCTACTAAACCGACCTTCGGGTTGATTACTGTGTTATATATATATATATATTATATATATATATATATATATAACCCGTTATATATGACTGTGTCATATATATATATATATATATATATATATATATATATATATATATATATATATATATATATATATATATATATATATATATATAAAACACAGTCTTCTATATATATATATATATATACACTTTTTTGGAAAACCCACAAACGTGTAATGTAAATTCACTGATAGTCATAACAAACACAGAAACCAAAACACACAAAAGAGGGAAAACTCACTGGTTCTCGAATTTTCGGTGGTCCAACCACCTTTCTCAAGAGGAATTAGGAACAGAACTGAGGCAGAGGAGGGCCCGAAAGCAGTGGTAGGAAGGAGAAGGGGAAATGGGGGAAAAGAGGGGAAAAGAAAGGAAAAGGGGGGAAAAAAGGGGGGAAGGCATTCGAGGTGAGGAGTTTGGAGGGGTAGTGTATGGCGCGGGAATTTTAAAAAAACTCCAAAATTTTAAAAAACTTTAAAATTTAAAAAAATTCCAAAATCACTCCCAGACCCTGCAATAAACCTAGATGCAAAACATGTCCTATTTTCCTAACCAGAATCCCATCCCTCTCCCACCCGCTCTTTAACTCTCTCCCACCAATTCCCTCCTCCTCGTGTACCTCCAGCAATGTTGTCTACCTACTCAAGTGCCAACTTTGCCCTGCCTTTTACATTGGACAGTGTACCACACCCCTCAATATTAGAATTAATAATCATAGAGCCTCATGCAACAATTCCTCCCTTATTGGTATGCTCCCAATCCCCAAACATGCCTCCGAACACAACACTGCCTTTGACCAATGTTTTAAAGTATCCGTCTTAGCATCCCTCCCACACTCAGACCCTCCACTGAAACTCAAAACATTAGAGCTAGCTTTCATCTGGCTCTTGGATTCCTGGAATCACCCAGGTATTAATATTAGACATTAATTGCCCCCTTTATGCATATAATTTCATCCCCCTCCGCCCCCAACAACTTCCATATCATCCCCACCTTTTTTAAAATTCCCGCGCCATACACTACCCCTCCAAACTCCTCACCTCGAATGCCTTCCCCCCTTTTTTCCCCCCTTTTCCTTTCTTTTCCCCTCTTTTCCCCCATTTCCCCTTCTCCTTCCTACCACTGCTTTCGGGCCCTCCTCTGCCTCAGTTCTGTTCCTAATTCCTCTTGAGAAAGGTGGTTGGACCACCGAAAATTCGAGAACCAGTGAGTTTTCCCTCTTTTGTGTGTTTTGGTTTCTGTGTTTGTTATGACTATCAGTGAATTTATATATATATATATATATATATATATATATATATATATATATATATAACCATCGATTAAGACATTTAAACACAGAAACACGAATGGACGAATAATGGACACTCAAAACTAAGAACATATGTGAGTGTCCTTTCTTTGTTTTTCTGTGTTTGAATGTCTTTATCAATATTTTTACATATTTGAGCGTCGTCGAAGAGCATTCTAAATATAAATATATATATATGTGTGTGTATATTTTTTATACTTGTATATATATTATTTTGCTGTGGCGTAAAAAACCCTTATGGACTTAAGGAAATATTATTTAATATATTCAGTCTTAAAAAATGCCGTAAGACGCTCAATTTACCCTTTCAAAGATGAAGAGAAACACAATATTACGAAATTATTTTTTTTTTAATGTAAGGTGAATGAACGTGGCCTGCGTATGAGACATTAATTCGCAAATGCGATAACGCGTTCCTTTTTAGTTAAAGTTAGTCGTAAACACGTTACGCGACCGTACTCAGAGGATATTATAAACATCGATTGTCATATTCAACTTTAGGTATTTTGTAGCAAGATTATATAATATATATTTTTTTAATATTACAATAAGAAAAAATCTATTGAATCCCGCCACTACACCCGCCGTAAGAGTTACTGTAAAAGAAATAAGTAAAAACCTTTAAAATATTAATCCTTTAGTGTACTTCCCAAATCATAAATTCAGGAAGACTTCGGGTTACGATGGTAAATCACGAAACATATCGTGTTCTAAAGCTGGAACAAAATTCTGGCTTCATGATTTTTCGATGAACGTGTTTTAGGACACGCCAAGAGTTCTTCAGTTTCCATCGGCAACACCCCCAACAAAGAGAAGATAAAGAAAATGCGATAGGCGATAGAGGTCGCGCCGCGTGTCGGAAGGGCATAGTGTGAACTATCAACCAGTCATTGGCAGAAAACAAGACAGACCTTTAATGGCTGCGCCAACAAAATACTACATTAGATGCGGAATACGCCACGAGCAATGTCTAAGTCAACATGCAAGGATATTAAAGTTAGGATTATTGTTCAACAGGAACAAGAGATGAATGTGAACACTTTAAATTTTTTTTTTAAACTTTACTAATGACATAATGCGGATAAGTTACAGTTCCACTATTAAATATATAAAACTAATGAGGGATTCAAAATTTACAGTTATTGTAAAACGTATTTTCAATGCTTAACCGAGAGTAATGTAAAACTTAAATAAGCCAGATACACCCAGATATTGACCTACACCTGCGAAACAATTGCATATTTATTTTAAGCATTCATCAAAAGGTATAATTTAAAACTTTACCTACAGGTTGGACTAGCTGCACAGTTTTTTTATCAAAAAGAAATTTCTAATGAGTCATAAAATTTACCTTATTTTTCAATTTTCTTTATCTTCAACGTGTTGCATTTTAATCAAACTACAGATGAGCTAACTTAAAAAATATTTGACAGCATTGCTTTAAGTGTGCCCAATGGCATTCCAGTTACTACAGGATACCTATGCATTTGAAAAGCTGCATGGATGATGCATCTCCCTTAAACCTGGTTGATTTAGGCCTTATAAATGCTCTAAGCACTAGTACAGTCTCTGAAACAGTACTATTAAAATGGTCCACATTTAAGTAACTTGGTAAAATGTATTTACATTTACATGTGCTTGTATAAAGGACGAACCTAGTAGAGACTAATTTCTATGCGTTACTGTTCAATATACGACCATCTGATCAACTGTCCATCGTGTAGCGAATACGTAATACCGACGTAAACATGGGAAAATCACAATAGCGTATGTCAAAGGGTAGGCAAGATATATTTGTTGATTCAGCGTCGATAGCGAATGACGATGTTGGCATAAGCCCCACGTCTAATCGTCGAGATCACGTGAGCGTCGATGTTTACTTGTCGCAAAGCTTGAGAGAGATACAGGAGGATTCGCGACGACACCGAATGCGTTAAACAAAATGCACAGACTAACATGAATGTCAAATAGGAAGAATCCACTGAAGCGAAACCATGCCTACTAGGCGGCTCGAAATAGTGTGCGCGAATTTCGTATACCACGTCAGCACTGGACGTGGTAGTCCAGGGAGTGAAACCTTTGGCTACTAAAGCGGAGGGTTCCGGGTTCGAATTCCTGGTGAAGCCTTTGGCTAGCACCTCCTCGGGAAAGAAACTGGAAAAACTGAAAAAAATCCCTCACGATGAACGTGTGATTTTCACACGCCTTTAGATTTATTATGATGGGGTAAACTTTACCCTAATCTATAAACTTCAGTCGCTTACTGTGCTGACGATCAGGTCCACTGGAGACTTTTGACTCATGCTTTCTAGCATTTATGTCCAACAAATACTGAGGTCGTTTACCCAGATTTTACTCACATACGTGTTATAAAAAATATCAAAAGTCAGAAAAAATCTCAATATGGCCCCTACACATGATAACGGCGGAAACATTTGTTTTTCAATTCTCCATACACATCCCGTAGACCCCGAATATCGGTATGACTATATGCAATCTCCTGTTAATAAAATAATTGAATCAATCGTGACTTTTCAATATCGCTGCGACACCGATTAGTAGTCTAGCCCGTTTAGGATAATTCAAGCTTGGAGAAAATTTTCCTTTAAGTTCATGTCCATACCCGGATCGAGTATGATTGATAATTCCGTTAATGATGTCACACGTTAGATGATGAACCGATAATTTTATTGAGCATTTATTAAGATGGCCAGTTTAATTTTCCACGGCCGTGGTAAGAAAACGAGAGGTGTTGGAAACTTGGTGCTATGGAAAACTGAAAATACGATAGGCTGGTTAAAATAACGGTGTGAATAATAAAGAGATCCTTCGGTGAGTAGGTGAACGGACTAGTCTATGGAAGACAAATACAGCAATAAGGAGAAAACGCATTGATCCCATTCCTAAGCAAAAGAGTGCAGTAGATCACTGAGGATCATAATTCTAAGGAACCATAAAAGGGAATAACTACCGAAAAGGTTTTCAGATTAAGAGAAGAAAGCAAGGAAAGACAACAGAGGGACGGAAAAGGAAAAGATAGAAGAAGGGCTGGAAAAAAAATTAACATTGGTAATCTACAGTGAGGATGACCAGTTCCATTGTTATACTTCGAAATTGATACGAAGGAATTTTTTAAGACAACCATAAACATAGTAAAGACAATGGTAAAAATATACGGATTTGGATTAAAGACTTTTTGATGGTCGGGCTCAAAGAATAGTGATAAATGGAGCTCAAATGCAGTAGAAGCTACTTCAGGTGTTTCCCAGGGAAATGCCATCGGACCTCTTTTATCCCTACTTTACATTAACGACATTGACTCCGTAGTCACTAGTTAGATACGTTTATTTGCCGACCATGCAGTGGTTTACCGTGATATCCGCGATACTGAGGACACAGCAGCCATATCAGATGACCTTAATTCTATACAAGGCTGGTGCGACACTTGGTGATTAGAATTGAACTTAAAAAAGTGAGTAGTCATACATTTTTGGAAAAGAGCAATTCCCACTCGAACGCCTATTGCATTGGGACCACCGACATGGAATGTGTAGACTCAATTAAATACCTAGGCGTTACCCTCACTCACGATTTCTCCTGGGTGAAACACACACGGGGAATATGTGGATAAGCTAACCAAGAATTAGGATTTATTAGAAGAGTACTTGGTAAATGTGATGAAACGGTCAAAGAGAAATGTTACAGAGAAATGTTGTTGCTGTATCTGTCGTTGGTTAGGCCTCATTGAGAATATACTGCAGGTCTCTTTACCAGTGATGCTGAAAATGTATTATTACCCATCCCCCATCGTACTATGGTAGGAGAGATCATGCTAGTAAAATTAGAGGGATTAAGTGTAGAACAGATAGATTTAAGGTGTCTTTTTTCCATGAACGATAGGGTATCAAGGGAGGAACGGATGTCATGCAAGGGAGAGGTGGAGATTGAGATAGGGTGTGCAAGTAGGTGCAATCCAAAAGAAGGGCAATGATTATTTCTGCGAAATGCACAATATATTAGTTCATCATGGATGTTACCAACTTCCACAGAGTAAAAGCTGAGACAGTTGAGCTTCCCGATTCCTTTATCACTGTCGTCGTTCCGCGTTTTCCATTATTATGGGAAAAAGTTACAGCAAACTCTTTGAAACATCACTACCATAAATGGGTGAAAACGGTCATTAAGGGAAGTTTGTTTGTTACAACTGCTGATAAGAAAAGAGATTACACAAGGATCGGCGAGTGACAATACACTTCCTAAAGTCAGAGAAGTTTAACCGGCTCTCTTCTAGTTAGGAGTGTGCCACAACGAAGTTTTTAGATTTCATCACGTTTCCTGGCATTGTCCTTTTCGCACATACCCTCGGGTGTTTCAAATATAAGGAAATTATCGTTGATGTCTCTTCCCGACGTTAGCATGAACGCATCGAAGCCATCAAAAATCCATGACATCACTATAAACTTAACGAGAACAGAATATGTATAAAGCTCTTATACTCTTATGCTTAAACAGACGTCCCGATGACTTTTTCCAGTTTTCCAACAACTCCTTCCATCCCTGAAGAGCGATTGTTTCTTTCACGCACAGATTTAATTACGAAAGCACGGAAAGGTTTGACATAATGACTTTTCTCGACCCCACCTCATCGAGGGAAAGGCATTAAGTCGTCATAAAACTCTCTGACGTCACCGTTAAATATACCATCCAGTCTCAACCAAGCATGCAACCTTTTCGTTTTAAGTTCTCGTCATCGCTCTCCCCGAAATCTCTCTCTTATCATCATGGTGTTCTAATAAACATTACTGATGTCACTCCTAATTAATTTTCCAGTGATTAGACCTGGTTTTAAATTGTGAATTCATTTACACCTTGCCGAATTCCTTGCGTTTTTCCTTTTCATGAAAAAGACCTTAGGCGGTTCTAAATCATCAGAAAGTTTGGAATCATGGTACATCTCGATCTATATCTCTCCCATTGGAGGAGGAGCGCGTCGTCAGTGACGTCACTCTCAATTCGCTTCGAACATGGCGGAGAGGGGAATGGACGGTGGGGGAGGAGGGGAAGGCGCGAGTTCCCCTCCCGACATTTCACGGAACGTGAGGCACTGACCTATCTCACGAGGAGGAACAATACCTCCACTGCAGCCTCCATGACCACAGAAACACCTTCCCCTCACCCAAACCTCTATCCCCCTACACACATCTTCCCCGTCATGCCTTCAGACGTCAGCCTGTCTAGGGCTGTGCGATATTAATTTTCCAGTATCGAGGTGCCGACCATGTATCGACATGGCGAAAATCTTCGGCTGCACTCAAAACAACTGCGACTTCTACGATTTATTCGATTGATGCTACAAGTGATTTCGGCCGCTACAGGCCAAAGTCCGACACACTGTAAATGGCCATTGTGCCCGGTGCTGGTTTGTGTCCAAGACGATAAACCAGCGGCTGAAATCGGTTGCACGATCAAATCAATGCATCGCGAAAGTCACAAAGCTTGCCTTTGTTATTATAATGAAATAATTTCACAATGCTGGCGCTGATTCATTTAGTTAAAAGTTTTAGCCACATAAGAGTAATATCGACGGGTATATCGTAAATGTCGAGTATATCGTCTATATAATTATATCGATTGATTCTCACTGTCGTCAAACCGAATATACAGCCATAAAGATTGTGGCGTTATAAGAAAAATATTGACAATATCAAAACATCGATGATAATTATCGACCCTGGATATATCGATTATTTGAAAATTATCTACAACGTTTTGAAACTATTACTTGGTGAATTTTATCTGTCCAATTATCCATTACGATCTGGTCTACACGGATAAATACTCTCCGTAGTAGAGCCTTTAGACATTTTGCCATGTTTGACTGAGTGGAGGAAGTAAATCACACATGTTTCCCCAATAATGGTTTATTGTAACGTGAGGTGTTAGTTTATTTCCTGCAGTGTTAGCGGAGTTTAATTGTGGCGCCGTGATTTGCCCCTTGCTCCTTTTGAAAACATTGTCCGGGAGATTGTGGCTAAATAGAATAAGTTTTAGGTACATTCTTTCCCATATGATATTATTTACATAGGAAATGAATTTTTTACAGAAAAAGGCAAACTTTTCCCGAGATCAAAAAATAAAAATACGTGTTACAGGCTTCTGTGCTGGAAAAAGACTGCCATCGTGAGATCTTTGAAATGCCACATGAAAAAGACATCCAATTTCGCATCACTGCGGTCGCTGGATTCAACGAGATCCGAAACGATGCTTCCGCGTACACAATTGAAGCAAATTACTGATGACTCACGCAGGAACGTTTTAACGAACACAAATTGCGACCCGGACGAGACCGACGCAGCCCCCAGACTTTCTTTTTGACAACACATTATGAACTAGCGCTTCATATGATTTCATCCATTTTTAATAGCATGCATCATATCAAACATTTGGACCCACCTCAAAACGATTGAAACGCCATGATTTTTCTCACTTCTGGATTCCGACGGAAGTTTCGAAGCTCAAAAGTAATTTTTCGGATGATTATTGCATTAAAAGACGTGTTATTTTACTCTGAAAATTTCACGAAGTGAAATGACACCGTGGAAAACGTAGGACAATGTTTTCGAAGTGACAGGAAAATAGAGGATGGTGCTCGGTGAAACCTGGAGAAGACATTGAGAGGCGGTGGATTTTTAAAGGATATTGAGGCGGTGTTATTTTTAAAGGGCGTGAGATGGGAATATATTGAATAAGCAGGGAAGAGGAAGGAAGAAGGTATTTGAACGGCATGAAGACAGGTCGGAAGCATGAAGTACTGAAGAAAAAATAATGAAGGTCCAACAACCGGAGCTCCACTCGATTCGTAATATGTAGGCAATACTTGTTGTGGAAGCTTCAAACCTACCTTAAGTGGAGGGACTACTCTATGAAGATGAATGGTACTTTGACAATGGCATTTTAAATGTTTTTGAACACATTCACGAAAAAACACAGAGCTTCACACAACGTCAAAAGAAAACATGGTATCGGTGCCAATTAAAGCAAAAAATTAATAACATGATTTAACCAACTGAATAAATAAAATTTATACGGGTTTAAAGATGATATAGGGGGAATCTCTAAAGCATTGCAACTAATACGTAAGACTTATATAAGAAAACACTATGTGACTTTTACGGTAAATGTCTGTCGGAATATCCGATTAAAGAATCACCATTCCATCCCATAATGCATTATCACAACGGTTTAAAAAGTTGCAACAACCATTCGAGCTCTAAAAGAAGGTAAATTAATATTCGTACATGGTAGTATCAGTAATTAGCCTAATGACTGATTAACTGGCGGCCCCTCCCACACGCCCTAATGGCGAGTTGCAGCGAGTCTGGTGCACGCAAGGCCCTAGCGCACTTTGATTGGCCCCGGGTGGGAGCGCACGAGACACTGAGACTCCTCTCGCTTGTTCTCCATAGATTGAAGGCTTCACCGCAGGGGGAGACGCCAGTAGGAACGATTACTTGCGCAAGTAGACAGGGGAGGGACATACCCTCTCTGCCTGATGAGACAGGAAGTCCTGGCAAGATGACCCCAATGACTATTTCTATTTTTGTTTTTTGTTTAACTTGACCTTTTAATTTAAAAGCTCCGGTATTTTTCCTATTGAACTCCTAACTTTCCTAGTTGCTCGAAATTCGAATTCATAATATTTTCGCGGTGGAAAACGCAATGCGAGGATATGGAAAATTTACAGAAGAAGGGTGAAATTGGTGCTCTATACAGCAAGGTTAAGTTATTATCGGGAAGTAAGAAGGCAAGATCTGCCCTAACAGTGAATGATAAGTGGGGTAAGATAATAGTTGAACCAGGAAAAATCCAAAAGAGATGGAAGGAATATATAGAAACACTGTATGGTAAAGAACTTAGGCCAACAAGGATAGACATAGAAAAGGAACATGACGTAGAAGAAGATAGCTTAGGTCCAGGCATACTCGACGATGAAATAGAAAGGGCATTAAAGGAGATGAAAGCAAATAAGGCTGTGGGGGTGGACAACATTCCTGTAGAAATGTTGAAATGGTTAGGAAAAGGTGGGAAGAAGGCCATATATGGACTGATTCGTAGTATCTATGAGGAAGGAATCTGGCCGAAAGATTTTGTGAGATCGGTGTTAGTTCCTATTCCAAAAAAGGCAAAGGCTACGTCATGTGAGGATTACAGAACAATAAGTTTGATATCCCACGCAGCTAAAGTTATTCTCAGGATCATCAACAAAAGGATAGAGAGTAAAGCAAATGATTACTTAGGGGAGGATCAGTTTGGGTTTAGGAAAGGAAGAGGTACTCGTGACGCCATTGCAGTAATGAGATCACTAATCGAGAGGAATATAGAATACAATCAGGACGTTTTTGCCTGTTTTGTAGATTTCGAAAAAGCGTTTGATAGAGTGAATTGGGAAAAATTAATGCGTGTATTGCAGAAAATAGGAATGGATTGGAGGGACAGGAGGCTGATCCGCAACCTGTACATGTCTCAGACTGCTCAGGTGCGTGTGGGAAACGGAGAGTCCGGATGGGCAGTGTTAGGAAGAGGGGTAAAGCAGGGTTGCCCATTGTCACCGGTGCTGTTCAACGTATATGTAGAGGAAATGATTAAAGAGGCATGGGAAGAACTGGAGATTGGAATGAAAGTCGGAGGGGAATTCGTAAAATCGGTTAGGTTTGCTGATGACCAAGCATTAGTTGCTCAGTCAGCCAAGGGGTTGCAAGCATTGCTGAGTGAATTGGAGGTTCAGTGCGATAAATATGGGATGAGAATCAATATTAATAAAACAAAGGTTATGCGATTTTCCAGAAAGAAAAAGGCTAAGCTAAATATTAAAATAGGCGGGGAAAAAATAGAGCAGGTAGAACAGTTTACATATCTCGGAAGTGTTTTGGACCAATACGGTCAAAGTGGTAGGGACATAAGGAGAAGAATTGCGCTAGGCAAGGAGGCTTTCTCAAGAAGGAGGGAGTTGATGACGGGGACGTTGAGTAGAGATGTTAAGACAAGACTCGTAAAAACTCTGATATGGAGCGTAGCTATGTACGGCGCGGAAACGTGGTCACTGAAGCAGGAGGATAGACGTAGATTGGAGGCTTTTGAAATGTGGGTGTGGAGAAGAATGGAGAAGGTGAAATGGACCGAAAGGATAACAAATGAGGAAGTACTGGAGATGGTGGGTGAGGAGAGGGGTTTGTTGAGAGAAATCCTATGGAGGCAGGAAAAATGGATGAGAGGCGTATTGAGCGGTAGTCGAATGTTGAAGAAGGTAATAGAAGGGAGAATATTGGGCAAGCGAGGAAAGGGTAGGAACAGGATAGGGATGTTGGATGGGATGAAGGGAGGAAAGAAGTACACAGAGATGAAGAGGGACCTGCTGTAGTTTAGGTTGCTGGATTGGGTTTTGTTTTGTTTGGAGTTACAAAATATGTATTTGATAGTTGTGTCCATCCAAAAACCTACCTTAACCGGTAGCTTACCTAATAGTAGTAATATTTTCGCTTCTACCGTAAAACTTAAAAGAGTCCCATGATATGAACCGTATCCAAACGACATAATAATTTCTTGCAGGGGATAGTGCAGACAGATATTACTCCCCAGTAAATTCTGAGGAGGTGGGAAAATAAACTTGCCTCTACAAATACATGCTACGAGACAGGAATCTGTGTTTGTGTAATAAAAAAGTGCATTTCATTTTGTCTTACAATACATGTACTTCTCTACCATAAAATACTAGTTATTTTAATTTTGAAGTCCTAAAAGTGATATTTCTGCGCAAAGTATATTCTTTTCAGCTTAATTTAATCACAGAAATGGCTTTCTTAATTTACTCCTTCCCAACTTGATTCCACTTTTACGCCTGAACATTTTGACTTTTTTTTGCCTTCTTACAGTTCTGATTTTACACTTGGACTCTCTTATTTTATCGACATGCTCTCTCCTACCGTAGTACGATGGGAGTAATAATACATTTTCAACAAAAAACTACAATGGACACTTAAGCGTTAATTAATCTTCAAGCGGAAACTAAAGATTACTCCATTTTCACAATGCAATAATATCAATACGTAGATACATTGAAAAAGCGACAATTATGGAATATATCCCGCACCATCTACAATATCGTCCTCACAGAATAATGGCACATCCACCAACAAAGTAACGATTACTCCGTTCCCAGATAACATAACTCCATTAGCAGATACACCCATAACACGGCCGTGCATATTGAGTATGTCGAGAAACACGGAAATTTTCTCCCATCCAGTATAAAGGCAAGAGTATGCATCGATATTACCGATATCCAGAGTTGCCACATGCCTCACTGTATCGCCAAGTCCTAACGTTACTCGCTGCTGCTACTCATCATTTCCATCATTTATTGCCCATAATCCTTTCACTTTTTTGTACATTTTTGGTCCGACACACTGACACATACGTTTAACGTTCAGCGTAAAAGAATAAATGCAAAACATTGCTCTTTCTATGTGTCTATAGGATTAAATATTTTACAAGTATGCTAACAATTGCTCTTACCTGGTTAGCAATCCAACAGACACCCGCGACTAAACGAGTAATGGTCAATTTAACATACACATAACAAAATAAAATTAGTAGAATGTTACATTTAAGGAGTTTTAATTGCTATTAAACAAAAAGAGAAAAACTAATAGCATCAAAAGATCAACGCAATATAGCACCAAAATTCCCATACTCCGTGAGGAGTGTCAGGGTAAAATAGGATAAAGATATTCTCTTTTTGTTAAACATTCATGAATATTTTTAAGAGAGACAAGATATTTCAGTTCAGTCCGCAAGAAAAAAACCTATTAAGGGTAAAAAATCTACTCGCAGATTTGAGAAATGAAAACAGAAACATAAAAGCAAGAGAAGGAGTTAACAGCATACTTTATTTCCCTCTAATCTCCTCTTATTCTGTGATTAAAACCAATAGATAAGATGGAACACACCATAAAGACACAACACTTGTTTTAGTTCGACCTAGATATGGACGTATTCTTACGTCATTACTAGAGGGGGGGGGTGATCGTTTATGACCTTGAGAATGATGCCAGTGAACGGTGACCCTAGACCGGTTCCTGCTACATTCTTTCGGGCCATTACTGCGTTTCTCTATCACACTAACGTAGGTCTCATCCCTTGAACTAGTTAAGACTGCGCACTTTCTAAATAGTCTGATGATTAAATTCTGCTGTATACTTTTGTCACAGTTATGCTACCAATTGGACTTCGCTATTGATTTTTTTATACCGCTTTAGAAACGTAATTACCAGTTCTTTTGAGTCACGACGTAATTGACAGAACTTTTTAACACTGAAATTACAGAGCATTCCATCAAACAAACTTATCTTTAAAAGGGTTTTCAATGGAAATCAATGATCTGATCACAGATAAAAAGATAATCTATATAATGTCCACTCCCATCGAGTCTAGTTTGATTTTGCCCTTGCTTTTAACTATATTTTCCTCTGTAAAGTATTTATATTTTTTAATCATGTATCTCAAATTATTTTTAGAGCATACAGTTATGCTGCTCATGCATTTATGGAATTTCATGTATTAATTATAGTTGTAAACCCTGCCATAATTTTAGGTGAAAAGTGAGACTTACTAGCATTCATTTCGCTCTAAATGAAGGCAATTATTACAAAGGAACTGGCATTAAAACAAGAGGAAAATAATCGACATTTTCGATATAACACAAGTGAGATTCACTTTCGGATTTAACAAACCTCAAATGCTGTATACATAAACATTTCTTTTTCAATTTCATATTTTCTTTAGATTTTTTGGACGGATATCCGTGAGTTTTTTGAACCGTTGAAAATACTCATGCGGCACCTAGGAATCCTCCTCAAACACCCTGGAAATTCAGTTACCTCCACTCAAAACAAAAACTCATTCCCATTTTTTCCTCGTTTTTCAGTCACCGTTTCATTTCATAGTCACAGCATCATATTTCTCAAATATTTAGCCTATACTCTACTTTCACAATTTTCCAACTATATGACAAATGATTTAAAAATATTATCTACACGTATCTACAGTCTAGTTCTTTCGCAACTTTGTTGGAGTCGTGGCTGGAATGGCAACGTTTTCATGGAAAGACTTCGAGTCACCCTTGGATCATGGACATGATTAAGGGATGGAATAGACACTACAAATAGAAGGCTCTATGTGAGCAAACTTTAGTGTTTTCAATCGACTTTTCTTTTGAGATACATGTTTCCCCATTATATTCTATTGTTTCAGGCTTCACTTCGTGGAAGTATTTAATATCCGTACTAAAAAGAAAGACTTGTACTTTTCCACAGATTTTATTAAATGGTACAATGCGTTTCACTGACTTGTGGCATCATCAGGTACCCGATGATATACCCGATGGCATGATCAGGTACCCGATCAAGTACCTGATGATGCCGCAAGTCGGTGTAACACGTTGTACCATTGAGTAAAATCTGTGGAAAAGTACAAGTCTTTCTTTTTAGTATGGATATTTCCCATTATATACGTAACGCATGGCGACCCCTATCTCTTGTCCACCTCCACACACGTGCTGGAGCTCAAAAGGAACGCGTGATGTGTTTAACCCTCCGTAACATGTAAATATTGGCGAATTTTAGGGACGCGACTCTTTCTTTACGACCCGCGATAAAATATTTTACGAGTGTCCAATGAAATTCTATTATAGTCTTTATGGCCCAAGAGAATTGCGGTGTGGTAGGGACGACCTTCCAGGAACAACAACAATCAGCACAAATTAAACCTGAGTCACTCACATTTGGCAAGAGCAAAATGTGAGTGACTCACCCTCCTTAATGCCATGTTAAATTTTTAGGCTATCAAAAAAGAATTGAAGTGCCTAAGTCAAGATTTGGAGAAATGAAACTTTAAGCCGAGAATTTTTTTCTATTTATTTTTATATCCTTTGGAAAAATACCATACGTTCCATTTAATTCCCTGACTCTTCCCTGATTTTGCCGGTATTGGCGATTTCCCTGACTTTTACCGGTCACTGGACACCCTGAAATCCGGTTTACGGGCGTAACGGTCTCGGTTCCCACCAATCTCATAGGCAAAGGATGCTCCCTGGGAACCCATCTCTCGCTGCACTTCGGGGGAGCGTAGTCTCGCTTGCTGCTGACGTATCGATCAAACACAGCGCGCGGGCGGCCCGAACTTTTTGAAAGGTCAGCGGGGTTGCATCTCCATATGACCTTGAGGAATGCGCCCTGCACTCGAGAGAGATGGGACGGGGTTTTGTGCAGCAGATACGGCCTGGCCTCGGTATTCTAGGCATTAAATCACCGGAACAAGTGAGACATTGGTTAAACCCTGGACACTGACGCACAGTGTCGAGATCCTCTATGGAACTTCCCATCCTAATTACGGCATAACGTACTCTTAGAGACCAAATGAATAAGTCAAAGTTATTCCAAAGATGTACAATATTTCTACTTCCTCTTGTGCCTAACAAAATATCTATTACTTTCCCCCCTCTAACCTCGATTACCCAACATTTACTCCATTAACATGTCCGAAATTCACTTTTCCAGCCATTGTTCACTTTGCCAGCCATACTATCAACCTTCTCTTCTCCCATTGCATGCCTAGAACTATTTCATTTCCTTTACTTTTCTTCCATATTGTTTTTCATCACTTCTACTCCAAACTAAAATATCTAAAGCGTCTGTGCTACGCACATCCCCTTTCCCTAACGACGAAGTTTCAGAATCATATTCATTCAGGAGCTTTACTCCATGTTAAAGTTATGGTACTAAACATTTTCTTAATATATTATAAGTTGCAATCAACAATTTCCCCCCCTCATTTTAAATACTTATTTAATAAACACAATGCTTTTCACAGCGCCCTACTCCAGGGTCCGTTTCGGTCTAAAATACTTCTAAGATCAGTGAAGTGTACTAACCTGCTCAAATTATGCACTCCTCTTTCGAGCAGAAGTTCAATGTATCCTTCCTATTTTTTTGAGAAACTCAATATTTTCCCTCTGTCAGGCATAGAGCCTGAAATTCACGATATAATTCACACAATGATACTTGCTACGTCAACGGAAGCGTAAATTTCACGACATACTTGTGTCCATATTATACTCATGTGTGACTCATCGTACACTTGCAAGGGTGTTACAAGTACACATTGGGCAAAGCATGACTGCGAAAAATACTCTTGGTTATGAGTTTAAAATACGAGGACTTAATACAACAATTCCCGTGTACAAATATTGACCAGTCTCGTGAATATTTACCAGGAGCGTAGCCAGGGGAAGGGAGCGAATGGGTGACCCATTCTTCTCCTTGTTTTCGTAATGACTGTGAGGAATTTTCTAAGTACTGCAAAATCATAGGAATATGAAATGATTCTATTTTAAAACTCTTTCAATAGTATTTAGTTCAATTGTACTTATATTATGCATTTTGTGTTCCATTAAAACAATATTGTCATGCACACGAAAAAATTAAATTTTTGACTAAATTTTCGCTATATCCCGTCCCACCGAAGAAACGTATCCAAACAAAATTACTCTTCCTTTTCGCCAAACTGAGGCATTCAATGTTGCATTTTTTCAACACGTGTATTTCTAAAATTGGCCAAAAAACATGTTAGATTTCTGAGAGAGAGAGATCAATGAAAGAAAATAGTTTCAATCGCCAAACGGTGGGAGCACTATCAAATCCAGAAAGTGTAATTATTTTCATGCATGGTCGACCAAACTAGATGGAAAGGCCAAAAATGCTCAATTCTTGTAAATTTTCACAGAGATTAGGCCTCTGTATTCAGGCAAATGAGAGTCCCCACATGGCACCTAAGTGATAACGGTTTTCATAAATGCATTCATACGCGAACGCGGAAATATGCGAAAATTCGATATGCCCACACGGTTGCATAGGTTCGCGTGCTGAACGTTGCTAAACTACTCATTCCCGCATGACCGTGAAACGGAGAGCTGAATAGTGCAGAATCGATATCTAGGCGAGACAGAGTCGGTAATCCAGCCAATACGCACGAGGTGGCCTTTTTCGACCCTTTCCCTTCAAACTAATGAGCTTGCTTCGATTTTTGCAATCGAACTCATTGCACTGAAATTTGACGAATACGTCCCCACATACATAGGTATAGAAAAGCGAAATTTTGCACTGTCGCGCTCATTTTTAAAATTTTAAATTATCCAATATTTGTTTTGAAAAAATAAACTATCCAACCCTGCGCCTTATGACCCATACGATATTTCAGCTTTTATTCCACTCTTTGAATCTGGATTTTCACCAAAAGGCGACCTGGGATATCAATATTAAAACAATCACATTATTTTACAACGGTTTGCTTACTTGCGATGCTAATCATAATATAATACCTAACGGATTATTTTGGGGTAAATGTTATCGCACACATTTCCATCAATCAAGTAAACAAAACAGCATTCAAAATTTAAAGAAAAGAAAAATTCTAAATGTAAACTCAATGCCCTCGGCCATAATTACGTAATGAATTACCTTGAACTTCCTCCCGGTATTGCCTCTCGAACTTTTGAAACATGATATTCAACGAGACCTCAATTATGTGTCGCCATAAACAATAAAGTCCACTAGAGTAAAGGAGGGCAGGGCGGGACGACATATCGAAACGATATCGCCAATTCGATCTATCACCTTCACCTCAATTTTTTTCCATATCGACAGCCGATACTGGAGGTTTGAAATGCAATCACCATCACTTCTTGGAACTCTCAAACATGGATTCAGGTGTTCTCATTCAACATAATATGCGATCATAGTCCAAACAACAGTTTATATGAACTTTTGTCAAAGGATAACTTACCTGAATTTTTTTAAATGTTACAGAAATATTCACGGTAAATATTAAAATGCAGAATTTTCAAAATGTAAAAATCATTCGCCTTGACCGGAATTCGAACTCGGTTCCCACGATGCCCGGCCAAGTGCTTTAGCCCGTTGAGCTACTGAGGCGTCCAATTTGAAGTTTCAGAGGACGTCTCGGGGGCTTAATTGGTTCAAGTACTCGGCCCCAGACATCGAGGGATCCGGCTTCGTATCCCAGTCAAGGCGAATGATTTTTACACTCAGGAATTATTGCATTGAAATGCATACTAGCGGATGACTCCGTTAAAAGTTACATTTCGCGGCAAATTCCGCAGTTCTTTGAATAACAGATACTCCTCAAAAGTTATTGTACCGATCTCAATAGTCAATATCAATCACTCAGTAGTGCTCATTGGTATTTTTATAGTATCTTATTCCCAGAACTCAAAAATCAATCGCGAGGTCGGGATTTGAGAGCACTCAAGAGTTGGAATAATGGTTTTCGACGCAATCTGCTGAGCTCTAAAATGAATGCCAAGAAACGCTGGGAGAAATATATAACTCGGAATGGTGACTAAGTAGGGAAGTCTTAAGAATAACAAATAAAAATTAAGTTTCTACCTCAATTATTTTTTATTCATAATTAAAAGTTTACGATACCTCTTAGTACATAGAAACACTTCCTTTTTAAATGGTTGCGCCAAAAGAAGGCGAATGTAGAAATTATCGGTTGTTATTTCGGAGGGAATCATCAATTTTATTTTCTAAGTCTTAACATAGGAGTCAGGATTACCTAGAGCGGCGAGAGAGGGAGACAATAAGAAACTCCTACTCCTTCTCTATATTAAAAAAAGAATACTACAGCGACTAAGTGACACGCTTTAGTTCAAGACACCACACAATCACAAAGACTAGCCACCTTCCACCCAATGACACACAGACTATGCAGCATTCTCATGTCAATCTTAAACAAATACAAAGAACTCTGGATCATAAAACAATCAGCAGAAAAATAATGGCCACTCGGTACTTTTGATAGAACTCTACATGAGGAAAAAAATACGTATAGAAAGAAAAGAAATTAATACAACTGCACAGAAAAAGAAAATGGGATCGACGTGATAAGGTCCTCTTTTTTCGGTGGATAAATAATAAAGGCACTTGGGGTCAAAAAAAAGAATGCCCTCTTTGGAGTAATTGAAGAGAGCTACTATAATGGAATATTATCAAAGGACTCCGTGTACATCTAGAAGAGGTAATTAAAGCAACACAACAATTGGCAATCAAAAGAGTCAAGGTGAATAGCGAGAAATCAGCATGCTCCGGTCCGCAGATGAGATCACAGTGGTAGCGAAAACATGAGATTACCTACAGTTAATTTGAATTCTATGGACTAAGTGTTTTGGGAATATAGTATAATATGAGCATCAACAAGAAGAACATTACAAATCATTGAGTGGGAGAGAGAAACTGAAGACAGATATCACAGTTCGAGGAATGAAACTAGCGCAAGTGGAATCCTTCATTTACCTGACCAGCAATATAACTTGGGATTGAAGACATTAGACCGAAATAAAGTAAAGACTAGGTCAAGAGGACGTTCATGAAGTAAAGGCGACTAATATGTTCAAAGAAACTGAGGTTGAGACCAAGGAAGTAGTTCGTCAAAACATTCGCATGGTGTATGGCACTACACAGATCAGATACGTGGAGTGCTGGAAAAGAGAAATAGCGAGAAATAGAATAACCTTTAAGACATGATGCCGGAGGAGAATGATGACGATGACATGGACAGACAATAGTGAGGAACGGGGGAAGTGTATTGCAGGGAAGAAGAAGAAATGACAATATGGAGAACTCTACAGCAAGGAAGACCTGAATTGATTGAACAGAATTTGTTGTCTGCGGCGCAACTTTATGGAATTTGCAAAACATATTGAAATGAACTTAAAATGTTGACTTTGTAATTCCCCACACGTTATTTAAAACCACGACCCAGGTTTCAAGGTTGAACCGTTTGACCTGATGATGACGTTCAACGTCGAAACCTGGGTCGTGTTTTTGAATAAAGTGCGTGGAATTACAAAATCCATAATTTCATTTCAATATGGATTGGACAACCTTTGAGGCACATTGATTTCATGAGAAATATAAAAGAAGAGAACATTGAAAGGAAGATCCCGAGGAGAAGCCCAAGAGATAAGTACATAGAACAAATTAAGAATGGCGTAAAAGAGAGACGTTGTCAGGGAATAAGGGAATTTACATTGAGTAGAGAAGTTGGAAGGAATGCAGTAAACCCATCTTTGGTATGAAATATTAATGATGATGACTCATGCCTTATTTTTCTGTCCCCCCCCATGTAGACTTCACTTTCCGATGAAACAATAAATAGATGGGTAAACCTCGAGAGCTGGCGCTAATATCGTCCACAAATTGCTCATTAAGAGTAGGTAAGGTTGCTTGTGCTGAAATTATCGTCGAAAGTCCTTGATGACTTCGTTTAGCGCCGGAACTGGAGGATGGGATAATTGATTTTATCCACGTCGCTAGCAATAATTCGTCGTATAGGAACATCGGGTGATCATTAGCGAAGGAGAGGATTTGTTTCTTGGCCCAGAATAAACTGCTTGGAATTCAGAGCAGACTGCGTCAGACCAACAGGATACATCGAAATGGTAAAACAATATTTGCACAAATCACACCCATACGAAGGTGAAACATCAGATTGAATTTTTAGATCGAATGAAAAATCGTTCCTTTATTCATTCAGCATCGCATTCTCGGGGAGAAATTTCCCATTTAAACTGATAATTGTTCTTGCTGTTGTGACTGAGAAAATAACATTCATAAATTGCTCAAGGAATTGTTGAACACAGTAGCACGGCTCTTTCTTCTCTCTTATTTCGAAGAAGTCCAATGAAATCGCCGCCGGAGAAGGCAGTAACTTATCGGGTGCAGTTTAAGGCCAAAAAGATTACTGGAAAGGTTGACGGAAGAGAGTGGCAGTAAATATGAACGGGGAGACTGTGTGAGATATAGGACGCAAGTAATTACAGAATTGAAGGAGAAAAAAATGTGAAGAGGAGATTATCCGATGGGAGCATTGAGTGGACCAAACGCTGCGTCGATACAAATCTTGGGTCGATGACACGTGATGACGATAGCCATTGACGATAAACAATTGACAGCTGTCACTCAAAGTATACGAATTTGTACGTAATTGTTTAAGCAGAATCTATTCGTAATAACCAGTGACCTCGACTTCATGTTGTCAACAATCGAAAATTTTTAAAAGCAATCGAATTATTTAATCCGTGTTTAGCAAAAGCAAAACGAATGTAAAATAACCTGTTTTAGCCATTTTATTTTCTGCCTAACATACAAAATAATGCTAAAAACCCAAAAGCAGATACACTCGAGGCCTCAAAACCTTTTTGCCAATTTTCAGTTATTACCATTAACTTAAAAAAGCTGTAACAAAAATTCTTTGCTATGCACAATCGTTTATCGACTATCTGAAAGTCAGCCATGGTACTTTGATTCTATTAAGTTCGCAGAAAACACAAACAATATCAAGCCGAAAACGATAACACATAACGAAAAACAATGCATTCGATCACATGGCGAATCCTACAGGCATAACTTCATACATAAACTCATGCATTCTAATGCTGAATTTAAGATTAAAACGAAAAAAAAACACTTTTCAAGGCGGACAGTGAAGTAAACAAAACGGTCAGTGACCCAGGGGGTTATCAAGCTTCAACGATTCGCATGTCACGTGAACACCAGAACAGCAGAGCGATGATTCTGATTCATTAATTCGGTGCTATCACTATACAGCAATTACAACTTAGAATTTATGTTCCGATTTTCGTAATGAAAATTCAGAGATTTACTGCGGAAGACGGGCGAATACATTCGCTCGGATGAAAAGATAATTTTGAACTCCCGGAATTTTATCGTATCTCTATCGTAGACGATAAGGAAAAGGCTAATGCATTTAACAATTGGTATGCAAGTGTATTTAAGAGGATGGAAAACAAAATGTACTCTGTAGATACATCTCTGAATCAGAAAGGAGGCAAAAAAATTAAATACTACAGGTATTAAAACGACGAGCGCAGAAATTTATGACAAAATTAGGAAAATGAGGGCAAATAGATCAATTGACTAGGTTAAATAGGTTGGTAGTGTAGATTCAAATTATATAAATCATTTATTCAATGTTACCTCAAACAATAATGTCCTGCCAAATGCTTGGAAGGAGGTATATGTTACACCAATTTTCAAAGGAGGAGATAGGGCACCAGTTGATAATTATAGACCGGTAAGCTTGACGCCGGTTGTATGCAATCTATTAGAAAAGAATATTGCTGATATCTCTGGGATTTGTGGGAGAGTGAGAATTATCCACAGCAATGAGTATTATCTACAGGAAAGTCGAGAATGACAGCGACCGCGATGTACTGTAAAGGGACGTTAACATAATGGCAGATTGGGTGATATATAATGGGATGGATGTTAATGCTAGCAAATCCGTCACTTTTAGTCACAAGGTAAATGGAACCAATAGGGACTACAAATTCTCGAAAAATGTCATTCCTAGAAATGATAGCTGTAAATAATTAGGTGTATGTTTAACCAAGAATTTAGGGTGGGGGCTAAACGTGGGATGCATTGCTAAGATAGCTTTCAAAACTCTTCATTGGGTGATGAGAAACCTCAAAGGGAGCGCTAGAGTAACTAAGGAAAAGGCGTATGGTAAGACCAGTTTTAGGACCCGCACGAAGGACATATTACAAAACTGGAGAAGGTCCAAAGAAAGGCTGCCAGACATGTACTGGGAAACCATAGGTTGATGGAGAGTGTGACTGAAATGTTAAAAACGCTGGGCTGGGAACCTTAACAAAGTAGAACCAAAATAATCAGACTTTATAGAATATTCCGCATTCTGAAGGGAGAGAGAGCTTGGGGAGAACTGAGGAAAGAGGCGGAAAACCCAAATTTTATGGGGAGGAGTGATCACAAAGTCAAGGTAAAATGCCGGGCACAAAGAACAAATTTAAAAAAAATTCTTAATAAAGCGAATGTTGATTGTAACAGTTTACCTGCAAAACTATTCGATTCTATAACCTTTCCTAACAGGGTAAATACTTTTAAGAAAAATGTAAACAATGTATATAATAATCTGATTGATGTGTTGTGTAAAATTGTACGTAACAGCTTAGTTTTGATGTTTTTCTTGTTGATTTGGGAAACTGATGTTAATGAGACGGGGATTTTCTTTTTTTTGTGTTAGAGATTGGTGTTTGGAAGTTTACTTTAAGTGTATTTTTTTCTGACTGATTTTATTTATTATCTATTGTGATATTGATTGGCTTTGAGATGTCATGTTATTTTTCCAAAGCAAGTTTTATTGTAATTCTTGGGACTTGTGTGTCACCTGACATTGTCTATCTGCACATGTGAGTTTTAATAATAATGTTTCTGTGGTAATTTTGATGTCTCAGTTTTTTCCCGGGCAAAATGAAATTCCCGTGCGGTCCCGCGGTTTTCCCGGACACCAGGCACACCTTTTACATGAAAACATTGATAAGGTGGGTTTGAAGAACCGAGATTAGACAGCACCTGCTCTTCGTCCCCTGTTGGTGAGCCACTCACTCTACATTTCAGGTACAATGTGACAAAGGCAATTCAGTACTCCGACTACGAAATACGTACGAAGATGTTCACAAAAGAGTGATCATAACAATTTTTTACATGCTTACTGTGCAAAAATTGAATTTTACGTTATATTGTTAGTTTAATTTATAATATATACGTGGTGAAATTTGAACTGATCTGACTTCATAATTACGTTAGCGGCAACCTTTGCAAATCTACATATTCATTTCACCTAGGCCTGTTTCTGATGATGAAAGACGCTGGGTTTCGGGGAAATCACCGCGCAAAAACACGTATTGTATTATTTTTCTGTTAACAACACGCGTGAGTTCGACCCAATGAATTATGCTATATTTGGTTGTAGTAGTTGCTTTTCTATTGAGAGAAGAGATTAGGAGTTTAGGGTCCATCTCCCTTTGAAAATGCCTCCCCCCTTTAAACATTTTAAACGATCATCTAGTTAGACCGCAGGTAAGAAAATACTCCTGATTTAAAAGCTTCCTGTAGAATAACATTGGCCGAAGCTGACGATTTGTTCAGGCGAAAGCAACATTTCAATGCAGTATCACGTGTTACCTACATCGCTGTCGTTGTAGAAATGAACCTGTTTCATTTTTTGGCTGCCGCTAGGGAAATGCAAGAGTAAAATCAATGAAACTCTCACCAAGTAGAAATTACACATTAAGATTATGCACAAAAACATAAAATTATATTCACGCACAAAACAAGATGAGAATAATATCATGATCACTCTTCATTGAATAGACCGCAAATATTAAGGAAATTGGTTTTTCTGATCCCCGATTTTTTAACGTCCATGGCGTACACCAAAAGAGAGTCGCGTCGATAAGTGCGGCATGAAATTAACGGAAGCACCAGGTGAAAAAATAAAAAGTAAGGATTATAATTTTTGAACAAAAGTTCAAAACCCACTCCAAGGGTGGCAAACTCATTTCGATGTTCCGTTTTTCTTTTCTCGCTTTCGAAAACGTTAGGCAGTGTTCAAGTGGAGACTGAATTCGTATGAATACGCGAATGGAATAAAAATGAAGAGAGGAATCTTGAGAGAACTTCCGAGCAAAAATGACGCAACGGTTTTAATCACGCAGTGGGTACCTACATGAGATTCAAGAATAGCCAACGAAATTTGAGTTCCCGTTTGCCGTTCTTACTACCCTCATATCGCGAGATCGCTAACGTGAATGGAGGTGATGGAAATTAGGAAAAATACACTCAAACAACTGCTACATTTATCTCGAGATCAATATTTAATTTGGACTGCTAATTAATAACACAGTAAATTTCAATAAAAATTATAAAACAAGACTAAAAGATATTATTATCGTTAATCTACCGGTTGAGGTAGGTCTTTGGTTTCTTCACCAATTTCAATCCAACTTTGTCAGTCAAAAGTTACTTACGATTAAGTGGCAGGAGCAATGATCGCAAGAGCAATTAATAGCGAATATCCGGCAACAACTTAATCGTAGAACGGGTCGCCGAGAATGGATTTGATAACATTGGGACAAGGCCCGAGTCAAATACATCCCACACCCGCCAGAAATTCAGTCTACCCGGGTTACCCCTTCCTAAGTCTAAGGGAAGGTCTTCGTCGCTCCTTCACGCAAAGCACACAAGAATCTGCTTTGAACTCTCATCCCACCCCTTCTATTTACTCTTCCTTATCTCTCCGAAGAACAAGCCCGCTTCTTCTCCTTCACCGGTTCGCCATTTTTTTTTTGTAATTTCGCGAAAGCTGCAACTCGTAAGCAGATTCCTACCGCTGGTGCTGCCGGGGATCGAAATTAAGGTTTCTAGCGAAATCTTTGATATGAAGCGTAGTTTTGCACTAGCCGGAAACTTCGTCTTTCAGTAGTGTCGAAAATGATAAGCGTAAATTGGAGGCATTCGAAATGTGGGTGTGAAGAATGGAAAGAAAGTAAAATGGACGGAAAGGAAAAAAACGAAGTACTAAGCACGGTAGGGTTTTTGGAAGTAATATAAGTCAGGTAAGAAAAGTGGATTCAGAGTATTTCGATTGACGATTGAATGCTGAAGACTGATGGGAAGGGAGGAAGTTACCAGATTTGCAGGAAGGAAAAGAATAGGTAAATTGGACTGAATGAAGGGAGGCAGAAAATATTCAAAATTGAAGAAGGCTTTATTTCACAAAGTTGTCAGGTTGTGTCGTGTTAGGGGAGACTAAGAAGGGCAGCAGTGGTTAGTATGTGTCTCAATACAAAGCCTATCTTAAACGGTAGACTACTATCATTATCAAAACAAACTATTCACGACTTACAATTGCATTTAGTTGTCCCAACTACATCTACTCCCAAAGCTTGCAACCTCCTTAACAGCTACGTCAACAAAACATCACAAATCAAACACTAGTCTTTCGGCACGGAATGTAAGACACATGGCATGAAAAGAGAAGGATAGTTTAATCATAATTTAAGTTTCTTGTTTCTCACAAACAACACGCACACGACTGAGAGGTTTTTTTGGTTTTATCAAATATGTTAACTGACCGGTTAAGGTGGGTTTTCGCCCACCGGGACGGTGTATGTGTGCCCGTAAGGGCTGACAATGACTCTTCGAAAAAGGAAGTCCGTAAATGGGAGATATCCACAGTTTTCAACCTGAAGGTTAGTACACTAGATTAGGGTACAGTTCAACTGTGAGAAGCAAACCTAACTCATTTTATGAATTCCCCAACGACTAGAGCAATATTACTAGTTCGTTTCCTTCGCTTTCTTACGGTCGTTTTTTCTAACTAGCTTTGACCGAAGCGGCACCGGATGTATTTGCGTACGTGTTTTTCCATCGTTGATTTCAAAGTTATGGTGATATCAAAGTATTTTTTCATGGTCAGCAACACTCATTCGGAAATGCAGTGCACACGTCTCTTTGTCTCCTCAGTTTACGAGATATATGGTAAACACCAATGGAAACGAATGGCGCATTGAAAATGGGTTTTAATGGATTGAATCAATGCTACTAAAAACAACCCCCAACGCCAAAAATTACCAGCTTGGACATACAGAAACGGTTTGTAAAACAACTAGTTCTGGAATTTCCTTTCATATGTTAGGTATGGAAAACAGGTGTAGCAGTGAAAAGGAAACTCGATGAAAAGGAAATATGATACCACAGATGAAATATGGAAATGAGATGGAGTAACAAAATCCACGAATAAAGGAGCAGGACGTCGAAGAGAGGGCAAATAGAAGGACCAATGGTAAGTATTTACAAGAAGACGTTACTTGGGTAACGCTCTATGGCAAGATAGTTTATATTATCACAGATGGGAATTATGACATAAAATGTGATATATTAAGTAAATAAACTAGTTCCGACGATCATTAATGCCTAGTCGATATCATAAAGTTCGAACATAAACATGCGTAGCTATAAATATTTGCAAAAAAATAAGTTATATTTAAAGATTATTACACACATGACAAATAAAGTGCTTGAGCGTGCATTAAGGCCAAATAAATAACCGTACGAAAATAGTGTGAGAAATCTAATAAAAATTTCCGATAACAGTAAGTTGGCGGAAAGGGGCACAGTGATGTTTCAGTAGCGGACTTTTCCGAGCGAACTATCGCGAACGAGAGAATACCACGCATGACTGACTGAGCAAATTTACTGTCGAAGTTAACGTTTTTCCGTCTGAAAAAAATTTCCAAAATAAAAAAAACATAGGGATTCGCGCTACTTCGCGTGCCTCGCTGACCCCGAAAGTTCTTCTACTAGTCGACTCGCGGTAACGAGCTTGATTTTCCCTCGGAATATATTTTTCCCGTGGGGCGTCCAATGCCGACCTCTTCTGAGGCAATGAACTCGTAGAGGGGGGGATAACTCCGCGAGAGAGTTGGCCGTAGGCGACGACGCGGAAGCCGACTCCCCTAATTCATTAACGCCTACTCGGCATCGGAACACGGAAACACGGTCACGCCTTCGACTACTCATCCATCCACCGTCACCCTTTTCCGAACACGCGTTGTCTGTTTACACTTCCCCACATCATTGTCGCAACGTCCACTGCCGACATTAGAATTTCGAAGCGTGTGCTAGAACCCTTGGCAGAATCGAAACAGACATTTCGAAACAAAACGTGGGGGACGAATAATCTCGAAGTTCAATCAACGTCAGAAAATAAAAATTCAAATGAACAAGTCAATAACTATAGGAAAACACTTGGTATTAAATGAAGAAAATATAAATAATGATTTTTTAATAGTCGATTCCATTCATGCTAGTTGTTAAATTCAAACACAAACTGTTTATCCTTTTTTTAGCATACATTTAACACTTTACGTCTAATTGGCGAATATTTTCCCTCGAGGTACATCAATCTCCATGTTTATTTTAAATGGTCACATGCTTTTTCTCATAAAATTTACAAAAGACGGACATTTTTCTGTGAAAGAAAATGCAAGAACTCGTGTAAAACAACAATCAAGGTTCAAAATGTTTTAATGAATCAATGCAATGGTTAGTCGATCGGCAATGTCACTCCATTGCGTCTGATCTGATAACTGACAATGTAGTATCGCTGAAATAAAATAACATCAGCAAAGGATACCTTATTTTTGATTTGTCGATATGTTCAAATAAGGATTCCTTTCGGGACACAAGGGTGAATGTCACTCATTCAAAGACACTTACTTCGGTTATCTTCCGAGTTTCTATCGTGAGGAAAAGAACGCGGACAAGAATATACACGATTCCCTCATTTTTTCTGTATTGTATGCATCTTGTGTGCTTCTTTTTCTTTGGTTTGCCCGAGAGTGATTTGGGCTTCTAGCGCGAGCGTACAGGGTTTGTCCAGAAAATAAGTGTACTGAGCTCAGGAAAAAAAATGTATTGCACTTTTACATATCTTAAGCTAATATTCCTCAAAATAGGACTCTTGTGAGTCGATACACTTGTTCCAGCGGCGTTCCCATTCCTGGAACGCTCCTGCGAAGGCATAATCGGGAACCTCTCGAAGACACGTCGTCACAGCCTCTTTGACGGCGTCCAAAGTCCCGTATCGCGTTCCTTTCAAACTCCTCTTTATCTTCGGGAACAGAAAGAAGTCCGGCGGTGCCAAGTCCGGGCTGTAGGGCGGGTGCGGCAGCGTTGCCACGCCGTGCTTGGCCAAGAAGTCCGACACGACAAGCGCGGTGTGAGACGGCGCATTGTCGTGATTTTTTTCGCATCTGTAATTGGTCCCTAATAATCTCGTGCACTATTGTTTTTGGCACATTACACTGCTCTGCTATCATCCGAACATTAAGACGACGATCAGAGTTCAGTACATCGCGAACTTTTCGCACATGTTCGTCGGTGAGTGTCGTTGATGGGCGTCCAGGCCGTGGTTCGTCGTCGACCTCTTCTCTGCCCCCCACGAACATCTTGTGCCACCGAAAGATCATGTTTCTGGACATGGCTGACTCCCCGTAAGCCTGGTTAATCATACCGACAGTTTCCGTAGACGATTTCCCAAGCTTTACCGCAAATTTGATGGAATAACGCTGCTCCAAAAACTTCGGCATCGCGTTCCGTGACGTGGGTCGAGCGTGGAGGTTCGCGTTAACAGAGCTCCTCACTACACCACAGCTCAGAGCCGACTGCCTTTTTCAGCGTCGCTTGCCAACATACCCCCCTCCAATCGCAGCCCGTCAGAGCGGTGCTGGGCGCGCCTGGAGCGGCGGGAAAAAATCAGTACACTTATTTTCTGGACGAACCCTGTATTTGTCCGCAGGATCTCGTTTGGGCCCGCGTTGTTTCCCGACCTTAGGAAGAATCCGACTGCAAATGAATCTCATTAACCCCACAAATTGATTTGCACGTATTATTTCTCGGAAACAGCCTAGGTTAAATTGCAACAAAATTATGCATAATTTCCCTCGCTATCGTCTTGCTACTTTCATTTCCATTTTCCTATTAAGGAAAGTCAATGCAGAGCAAAGAGACACCCAACCACGTGGAGTCCACCACGCCGATCAAACTAGGTCTATAGGTTACCCAATTCCCAAAGTTCTCACTGGTATTTCACTCATCCTAGGGCGAAAACGGAGCAAAGAACGACTGCACGCGAAGAAGTTCCCAAAAGACTCAACTCCCTTTCTCTTCCAAGATGTTTACCTCAGAATTCTTAAATACCACTCAACGTGGCGGAATGCCTTGAAGATAACACATCGGGAAATAAAAAATATAACTGCAATTGACAGAGGGACATTTTGCTAACCTAGGCTACGGCCTAGCTAACGGGACTAGGACCACCCGTTTCCATCCAGATGCAAATATCATACCTTTTTTCAATTAATCGCTAATAAAAAACCATGAGATTCTTAAGAAGCATAAAGGCTAAGATGAGCATTGAAGCATGAGTGGATAAATAAGAGCCAGTGGAACAGTACACGTATTCTGGTTGTATTTATAAATTAAATGGGCGTAGACTTAGGAGCATTTGGAGGGTAATTTCACAGGATAATGTAGAATTCGAAAGAAGATGACGGTGGGTACGATAAGTAAAGAATTTGCTGTGGAAAGGAACGTTGTGCGAATCTAAAACATGGTATTTGAGGCGAGAGGATGAGCGTAGACAAAAGGCTTGTGAACTTTTAATTAGAGGAGGTTGTCCAAAGAAGTCAGAAAAAAAGGCGCTGAGGAAATACTGTGTGGTAATGGAATGTGGAAGGTCGTGATGAAAGGGAGAATGTTGGATAATCTGGAAAGAGTAAGGAAGATAAAGAGGGCTCTTCAGATAGCATGAATGCTGGCAGAACTTATGAAGAACTGTAGAAAGAAATAATAGAGGGCAAACACGATAAAGTTCACGGAACACGAAGTACAATGTAATTGTTGTTAGAGGTAATTTTATTCCAAGATTTTCTAGCATTATACACATCACTCATGATGCTGACAGATATCAAGAAATCACGTCGGTTAATAATTGTCTTCAATTTTTTTAGGAAGGAAAATAAAATGTTGTAAAGAAGCTAACAGGCTCTATAAACGTTATAAATTTGGCCTAAGTGTTCGCCTTAATCATGCAAATTAACTAATTAGTAAAGTACCTTTCATACAGAGTATAATCTCGAGGCTTTAATACTTATGTGTTTAGTTCAGAATCACCACCATCGAGCATATCGAAGAAATACTAATCCTGTAAGGAAAACACTTATTTCTTGCCATATTTATTAATTCGAATTCAATGGTTAAGCGCGCCTCGTCTACTTTAATTTACAGGAATGCTATAACAGAAGACATTACCCGTTAACTTGCACTCGATTTTTCTTTGAGTACAGATGGAAACGTTGTTTTAAGAGCCTTGTAAATTACAGGTGGATTTCCTGTTTTTATAGTAATAATTACTTTTTAAAACAAACACACCTAAGGATAGGCCACACGCTCAGTGGTTTGTCTTCGTCTCACTCAGTTTTCTGCTTACACTGAAGGCCATTCCTTATGTAACTGAATACGGTGACACAGCACGGACGGCTACAAATCTCTAAGGGCGATAAGAGCAGGAACAAAACAATGGTCGATCTATTTTTAGTTCGCTCTCACTCACTGAAATGCATCAATTTACCCAGGGATTAAACCTGTATGCAGCGATGGGTCAGCACTGCCGGTCAATATCGTACACACGCACACACACACGTATTTACGCGTATATGTATGTTTGTAGGCATGTATATATATCTCGTATATAGATGTGTGTGAGTATATTTATAAAAAACATGTCTTTGAAATAGAACGCTCTTCGGCGACGCACAAATATAATATATAAAAACAATGAAATAGATTTTTAAAACATTTAAACACAAAGAAACGACACTCATCATCAGACATGTTTGAAAAATCTATTTCATTATACATACATATATATATATATATATATATATATATATATATATATATATATATGTATATATATATATATATATATATGAAATTCACACATCAGGGTAGGGGGGCTAGTTCCTTTCCCTGTGCCGATTATGGTTTCCCAGGAAGATCAGGTACCCACTCGAAAAAATCAAATAGCTTGGGTAGAGCTGCAGGTGCCCAGTGCCTTGCCCGAGAATCGAACCCGGGCGGTCCAGTCAGTAGTGCAACGCTCGCTACCGCGGACTACCGCGACGTGTATATATATATATATATATATATATATATATATATATATATATATATATATATATATACATACATATATATGGTATGAGGAAAGGGGAAAGGAACACACATAAAGGACGAACGCAGGAGAGGTGGGGAAGGCGGAGTCGAGCAGACCACTAATGTAAAAATATTTTCCTCGACCGGGACTTGAACAATAATTTATATGCAAGAAAGTTAACGAAGTGAACGAGACTATCCAAATGCATTGAATTTTTAACCAATCCACTGCTGCGAAATATACGCAAAACGACTTTAATGATTTTCTAGCCAATTCACTGCTGCGCAAAACGACTTTAAATTAACAAAGCTTTGCAGAACTTGCGAATCCGAGGTCAAGAGCGAGCGGTTGACAAAACGATTTCAGAAGTAAGAAGAACATTTCACCTGTTCTTCCATGCGGACCAATCGAGTATACCTATCTCAACATACGTCCAATTAATGCATAAAATGTATGGATTTGATCGATGGTCTAAGGCCTAAAAGAGAGCTCGAGGAACGGGCCAATATGGCATCTGCGATTTCAGGGTCCATGAGCTCAGAAAGAGAATATGGATCACAATCAATGCGGACTGGAATACGGTAACGAGGGTTGACCCACGAAACAGGAAACGTAGTCGCGGAGATGGACACTGATGAACGCGGAATGTACAATCACATAAGGGATTCATATATTAACTACGCATCGAACTGTACTATTGAATAAATGTCTTGAAGGAGGATTCGATTCTCGGAAAACAGTGTCAAGATGGTAAGGAATTACTTTATGAGCGTGCCTCGTATTTCTACACGCACCTGCAGCGAGAACTTCACAGTACGGCAGCTTTCTACAATAATTATAGTATTTCAGAAAGTTTGCAAGCGGTAGAGTACGTAGGAACACATTGAGGCCGAGTGCAAAGAGAGAAAACGAGTTCGTCACGAATGGAACACACGCAAACAGGTGGAAAGTCAGTTAACAAGACGCATTCTGGAACATTATGAACTCCGATGAACTGCTGGTGAGAGTCACCCACTGCGCTCTCCCTCCCACTGAAACAATCACCCCGGACTCATCGAGTCACGTCGCAACAACGAATGGCGTCATCACAAACATAGGAAAACCAGATTGGGACGCTATACGGCCAAGGGCAAACAACGTGATAGAGGCAAACTGTCAGAATGAATCTTATTTCTTTTCAATCCTCTATTTGTAAACTAAACGCACAGGTTTTCATCGGACGACTGCATCAAAAGTTTAGAGATTTTATTGACCCTTCGAGAGCATTAAATATAATTTACTGCATCGAAACGCATACGCTAAGAGAAGCACATCAACAACGCTAGTGCGGTGGGCATTAATGAGCTCGCGGATTGATCCGAAGGTCAAAACTTCGAACACCACGTAACGCTGACCTTAAGCTTAAATACAGGTTAAAATTACAGGGTAAATTTGGTGTACTTACTTATCAGAGGATGTTAAAGACATATTACAAACCCCCATTTACTGTGGTATAGCAGATCACCAACGCTAAATCAGGAAGATTTATTGTAAAACGGATAGATTTAAAATGTCATTTGTTCCTTGAACTATTGGAAATCATTATAGACATGACAGGAATCCCTTAGGAGATAATTAAAATTGGTAGTGTATATATTTGTCGTGGATGAAAGGCGTATTGAGCGGTAGTGGAATGTTGAAGAAGGTAATAGAGGGGAGAATGTTGGGCAAGCGAGGAAAGGGCAGGAACAGGATAGGGATGTTGGACAGGATGAAGGGAGGAAAGAAGTACGCAGAAATGAAGAGGGACCTGATGTAGATTAGGTTGCTGGATTGGGTTTTGTTTGGAGTTACAAAATGTTTATTTGATAGTTGTGTCCATCCAAAAACCTACCTTAACCGGTAGATTACCTAATAAATAAATATATTTGTCGATATCTTGCATGTTTCTCCCTGTATGTTCTTCTTTTTATTAGATAGACCCATCTTTTGAATAGGTCTACAGCATTATTTGAATGTACGTATTCTGTTATTAAATATTGTTGCATGTAAGTACTTTCTTTCATGTGATTAAGGTTTGTCGAGTGCATGAACAAGCTAATATTTGTTGGTAACAAGATTTGGTTTTGCATGCGGTTTTATTCTAGTTTACGGGTGGTGACCTAAGAACCCCCGTCACACGCCCTTGCGGCGGCTTTCGGAACATTGTGTAGATGTAGATCCTTGTAACGGGAGAACTAAGGACGAGTGTGTCCGGCTTAACCGTTGCCTTGGTAACGGAATAACCATTGAGCGGCCAATCGAATGAGTAAACGTTCATTCCCGGCTTAAATTTCTAGTTAATAACTTTATATATTTGCTTTTAATCATAATTTTTCACTTTGCCTGCCCGAAAGGACATTTCGAGAATGGTTTGTTTGTGAGACAACAACAAAAAATTGGGAAATTTCTAGGGAAAGAATTTCTTAAACCCATAATCAACCGATTCATGAGAAAAATAAGCCGAAAACGCCGAAATAATAACACCTGCTTAGCGCACCTATGACGCACTCGGAGCGGATGGACATCCCGCAGCGGAAGGTGTCTTTTCATTTAGAAACAAAATAAGGCGCGCGAACTACGCGAATGCAATGCTGTCTTTGGTGTCAAAGTCGTGTGGTGTCAAAGACCCAGCCGATCCTTACATGTAAAATAGTTTCTGACAAACACGGCATCGGATCGACGAAATAAAAATATCGTTTCTATGTGGACAGTTTTAACGGCGGCAGAAAAGAGAAGATTGGAGACGCTGGAAATGAGGAGCTAGAGGAAAATGACGAAGGTCGATTGGTCAACGAGGTCTTAAATAAGACAAGGGGAATAAAGAATTTTAATGAACACACAAGCAAGAAAAAGGAATGACCTTATTGGACAATTTTAAAGACAGTCACCGCGAGGAAGAGTGCAGTGACGTAGCCAAGTTTTGTATCTCTCGACAAGACGGAGATGTGAAGATTTGTCGTATCAGGTAAATTCGAGCATGGCTGCAGCATTAGACGAATATGACGGAATATATAGTAAGCACGAAATCGCAAGGGTGAAATTTACAAAAGTGTAAAAGTGTCCTGAACGAACCCCTATAACAGGGCTGTTAATGGCAACACATATCCAGGGCAAGTCTCGCAAGTAGCGCTCATGTATGAAATGTTACAAAGTTTCTTAATTGGCACATATTCCATTTTTTAATATGTACCATTCTTTAATGGCATACGAATACTCGTATTTAACGCTTACTGCATTGGGAACACCGCAATGGAATGTGTAGACTCAATTAAGTACATAGGTGTTACCCTCACTCACGATCTCCACTGGGTGAAACACATACAGGGAATATGTGGGCAAGCTAACAACAAATTACGATTTATAATAAGAGTACTTGGTAAATGTGATGAAAAGGTCAAAGAGAAATGTTATCTTTCGTTGGTTAGGCCTAATTAGAATATGCTACAAGTATATGGGTTCCTCACGAAGTTAGATTAATTGCGGAAATGGATCGTGTGTAGCGTAGAGGAGCTAGGCTGGGAAATACTCACGGAGCGAAGGTTGCATTATTCATTGAAGCTCTTGCATAAATTGGAAGGTCTCTTTAGTAGTGATGTTGAAAGTGTGTTATTACCCTATTGAACTACGGTAGAAGAGAGCTTGCTAGTAAAATTAGAGAGATTAAGTGTCGAACAGATAGATTTAAGATGTCATTTTTCCACGAACGATAGGGGATCATAATAACATTGTTCGACAGCGGTAGGGTCATGTTCGGGTAAAATTATTCTGGTGCGTATTCACCCCCTGCCACACACCCTGGTTATGGCTTGCAAGGTACATCACTAAATAAAAAAATTAAAATTCAGCAATTGCATCAATTTGGGGGAAATAAGTGAAATAAAGAAATGCCCCCTGGACGTTTCGGCGATGGTTTCCATGACACGACTGCTATGAGAGACTGTGATAGGTTAAGGATGATAGGGGGTAGGAAGGGGAACGGACAAAAATACATATCCGTACATACAAGTCGCGTTCTTTAGTGTCATCTCTTGGCAGATATCGGATGGGCGAGTGAATCTTCGTCCCTAAGTCGGCAGTCAGTCCGCTCTGTCTTCGCTCGCATTGACTCGACGCATATAGCCCTCGGGCCAAACTACCACTTCCTATGCGCCCACTTCCGCCTTGTCTCGTCTCGACGCGCGATTCATTCCTCCGGGAAAAAAAATATGTTGCAAGTTCAGGGCTCGATCTGAAGCCACCGCAACCATCCAGATTCGGTTACATAGGTGAGCGCATAAGCTCACATGCATCTACATAATACAAGTTGTGATCGAGAAAAGACCGGACTGATTTTATTCTGCGCAAACCGTTCAACGCGTCGAAAGGAGACACATTGCGCCATCTAGCGACATATCTGACGACTAAAACGTGAGGTATGGCGTTTTTTTACGTCAAGTCGTTACGCAGCAGCAGCGGTACGTGCCTTAACCTGTTCGTCGCCGCGTGCATTGGCAGCAATGAAGGAGCGATAAAGCGCCCGCTCACACGGAACTGATCGTGACAGTTTTTCGCCAGAACCGAAACTTCCATGATTCCGCAGTCACCCTACTCTCCAGACGTAGCTCCATCAGACTTTTTTTTTGTTTCCAAAGTTACAATCAACCTTGAAAGGGCCCCGAATCGACTCTATTGCGGACATAAAAATTAATTGTACGGCGTACCTGAAGAGGATCCCTAAGGCGGCTTAGCAGGTAGGGTTTGAGAGCTGGAAGAAACGTTGGCATAGGTGTATCGTCAGCCAAGGCACGCACTTGGAGGGCGACAAGTTCGATTAAGATGTATCCATCGAAATAAACAAGTTATAAAATCAGTCGTCTTTTTTTGATCACACCTTGTACTACGCAAGCCACCACATGGGTGCTTGCCAGAAAATAAGCCACACACAGATAATAATTAGAGCATATGTGCATTTAAATACATATTGGCTTATAGACACACACATGACTCACACTATACTCATCATGAAGTAATTTACTAAATTATTAAATACTTATCTTTTAGTAAAGGCATTCGGGTTTATATTAATTTACCTATTGTGCGAAGGAAGTAAGTGCACGCGGTTATGTATGTGACGGTGTCCATCTCTCTTATTTTATCTCGGTCGTCGAATCTACCAATACAATTTCGTGTCACACGCAATAATCCTTTCTGCGTCGCAAGAAAACTCAGGTATAACCTTATAAAAGACTGGCGACTCTGATATCTTGATGAATAAAGGGGCTCTCAACCTAATTCCTAAAGCATAACCGTCACGCTTACTCTCTTCTCTTTACAACTTTTAACAAATCTAACGGATTTTCCTGGGTTCGACCGGATTTGCACTCGGGCCTACCGGTCATCAGCCGGACGCCTTACCCACTAGGGTCGAATTTAGGAAGTTGTCTCGAGGAAATGGAAGAAATGGAAAAAATATCAAGTTTTTGCACGCCCTTGAATCCGTGTGAGAATTTTTATCAAGAATTTGTCAACTAATTAATCTTTATCAATTATAAAAGGATGAAAGGCGTATTGAGCGGTAGTGGAATGTTGAAGAAGGTAATAGAGGGGAGAATGTTGGGCAAGCGAGTACGACGTATTTTTTAGGTTGAAGGACGGGCGGAGGTTTCTCCGGCTGCTTTCGATGGGGGTGAGTCTCAGGAAAGGCTGGAGGTAGTTGGCTCCCAGCCCTTTCGAAGTGCGGATCATTCGTTTGACAAACTTCTACAACGTGACCTCGTTACGCTTCGTCATGAACCGATTATTGGAACAGTACTACGCCATTAAATTTTGTGTGGAACTGGGAAAGAGACTCATAACATGCTCGAGGAAGCTTATGCTGACACCGCCATGGGTAGATCTGGTGTTTTTCAGTAGCACAGGTTGTTTCGGGAGGGTAGAGAAGATGTTGAAGACGCCGATCGTTCAGGACGCCCTTTGACCTCAAAAAGTGAAATCTTGCAAGAGTGATAGCTTTGTAGGACAGGGATCCCATGTTAAGTGTTTGCATGGTTTTTGATGAACTTGGCATCCCTAAAAGTGATGTGCATCGACTTGTGAGCGAAAACATGAGAAAGGTGTGTGCGAAGCTGGTCCCGCGAGTGCTCTCGGACGAACAAAAGAAAACTCGCACGTGGATCTGCCAAGAGCTTCTCGACCATGCGTCAGCCATCCTACAGCCCTGACGTTGCCCCACCAGACTTATTCATCTTCCTCCGTCTTAAATCCGTGCTGAAAGGACGTCACTACGGCTCGGTGTAAGCGTTACAACAGGCCGTGACGAGGGACCTTAGCAACATTCCGGGCGCCGCCTTCCAGAAGACGTGGGAAACCCGCTGGAAGCTGTCCGTGGACGCACAAGGGTGTTTCTTCGAAGACTTATAAGAGTATGCATCAATTGTGGCAATAAATGGTTTTTAATCGACTCAGTTCTACTATTATTGATACAGGCTTTGTAGATGGAGAAATATAAATTGTCAAGGTTCTGGCTCCATTGATTTCCACGCCATAAAATTATGCAACCTGTTAGGGGGGGCTAAGTTAGTCTGTTCGGTAAAACAAATCCGGAGGCCTCAGGTTCGAGAAACGATTCAGATAAGATGTTTTTTTTTAACTGTTGATTGTTTGACACACAAGAAACCAGGTAGTAAGCGAAAGCTTATTTATTAGCAACCTGAGACCACACTTGGCCATTAGGATTTCGGTAAACAGAATGAAGTTCCATAGATGTTGGTTGGCATTGAATGATGGTGATTTCATTGTTGTCGCCATCAAATGATCCAAAGAGAAACAAGAACCTGCAGATGTTTCACCATCACATTCAAGTGACCATATCCGATTCATAAGAGTGGTAAGGGATTAAATGGACTATCAACAGTTCAACAAAAAAACATGGTAAGTGGGATTTAGCCAGGGATCTGCTCCAACACACGTAAATACCAAAGTTCTGAAATGTTTTATATGCCATATATACCTGGTACTAAAGAGCTAAGTAGCACCGCAAATCCAAAATGGTATTGCACAACACTCGTCGGCACGGGTCCAACCCATGGCCTCTTAGGTTGCCGGAGTTGCCTCGCATGGACTCTCTCTCCCGAGAGCGCAACTAGTTCAATTCCGTAGATGGTAAAGATGGGGTACATCGCCGAAAATGAAGAAAAAGATTTATGACTTTGCCCAACTCACTCGGTCGAAGGCCTAAAAATCCTAAAAACCATTTGCAACCAGAAGATGAAGGAAACAAATAAAGAAAATAATATAGCGGATTCACACAGGAGGCGACGACCTTCGACAGTTAGTAAATCTGAAAGCCCGCAGCCCCTTTCTCATCACAAGACATTTCATGTCCAGCAACAGTTTGCCATATTCGATCCTAATGATCCCTCGCCTAAAGTCTTGGACCCGCACAAACAACCTCAACCTCCTGATCCCCCACTTAAAACCAACGGCGAGTATATATTTCGAAGGGTATTTTCACTAACAAAGACGTTAATGACCGTAAATGCACCAATAAACGTTTGTACGACAAATAAAATTCGAACGGCATGAAATTAGCGATTGGATAGGAACAGGGAACGAGCGAGAGTGCAAAATGATGCCCCTGTTGTTTGGTAATTGTTTTATCATTTTAAGGCCCTCTTCCACAAGTCATTGCTGGAAACTATTGACGAAAAAGTGGCTATTTAAACTAATTGTTACCACGCCTGATCCGAGTACTATTCAGACGGTGACTGACCGACATCACGGCGCGATACGGGAAAAATACAAAGGCCTCTATTTTTGTTTTTTCCTTCTATTTTAGGAAAAATAGTCGTAATTGACGGAAGATACATTCCTAGTTTCCAACAAATGGGTGCCCACAATCTACATCGAAATCGCTCTCAAACATTGTCAATATCAAATCAATTAATATAGCGACGATTACAGACGTACAAGTAGGTATCAACACTAGAGGATCATCAAACCCTTATGGATAAAAAACCTGCGAAAGGTAGAGGCAACTAAAGAGTGCTATGATACATCCAGACCAAAAGCTGAGACAACAACGAAAAAAAATTGAACACGTTCCTACGGTATTTAGCTTGAATAACATTTTTTTTCAAAAAACACACAAAAATACTCCGGTAACTACTACCCAACTGTGCATTCAGGGACGGAAGCCTTCACGAAGGAGTCAACATTAGATATTAGAGTCAAATTAATTTGAAGGAAACTTTGATGAACAATTTAAATACTGGAATATTAACTGGAAATGTTCTGGTACAAGTTCATGGAAAATATGACCAATAAAAGAATTCTAGTTTTTAAATATGCAGCACGTACAAAAAAGTTTCTTAACTTGTATGAACCAATTCCGATGGAAGACATCCCAACTGTAAGATACTGTGAGGCAAATCTATAAAGTACTGTTAATATGCAAAGGCACTGATCGGAATATAATAAAAATTTCGAGCTCATTAAATAGTGGAAAATTGAGCACAATTGGAAGGAATTTAAGGTTTTATACAAGATTTTTCATTCGGAAATAAAAACATTGCCTGAGAATAACCCCACAGAGATTAATCCTAAATACCTGTCTACGCAATCAATTCCAAACTTGCCGACGATAAACTTGTTGTCCGCATTTTCCAAACAACATATATGTACACCAGGTTAATAATGAACTTGAGTGTGATAACCTGTTATTACTGGTTCACTAATTCGGACTTTTTGTTTTCTCATTGATGATTACTCAGCATCTACGATTTTCAACCGTGGAAGTTATATCAAATTACTCAATGGGTGGCTTAATACGTGCAATAACATTCACGATAACATTTACTGAGAATCAAAACACACTCTGATAAACTCCCTTACTTACTTCATTTTGGAAAAAAATACATAAAAATTTCGTTCGAGTTCGAGCCAATAAATTAAGTTAGCATAAAAAGCCTCTTTTCCTTACCTTCCTACTTTAATTTATCAAAATAAAATATATCTCCATCCAATCAGTGGTGATCGACTAATGAATATGAACATTCAAGAACTGAAAACATGAGAAAAGAAAATCTCCTTTTTGACGAAAAGTTATGATAACGAGTCACTGTGAAAAGATACCGCAAATACACGCCAGCTAAAAAACTTCAAACGGAATTGTCATTTCGTGAACAGAAAACTGAAGCCGAAAAACATACATCTCTGGGCCATAATATCTACATGGAGTCGCTGGTCTTTAAACTTACCTAGGAAAGGTTTTTCCTTTAACTTGGTATTGCAAAAAGCCAGGTTAAGTGATGTTGCTCACCAGTCAGGAAATCCTCACCAATTCAATTCATAATATGGCCTACATAATTCGTCACAATAGCCACTTTCCTCCAGAAACACCAAGGAATGAAAAACACACGCACTAAACCAGCGAAGCTCGCACCAAAGTGAATCGCATAATTACTGTGACGTCTGCTAGTGTTTTCCTGCGTTCATTTGTTTTTCTTTGCTGATGAAAATAAGTTGGTAAATGTTTTAAATTAGATTTAAACGGATTAAGCTGTTCTTTCATCTATTTTCATCATTAACATTTTTTTCAACTGCATTTAAAGTACTTTTCATTAGTAAAAATTACAGTTTAAAAGATAACACAATCTATTGGGTTGTGTCAGTTTTGAAGTGTGCGACGTCGAGTAGTGTGTGAAAAACAAAATGGTGAGTGGCATGTTATTTACTGGCTTTGGATGAGAATTATTTTTTGTGCTCGAAAAAGATGATTTACCCTAGAAATTTAATTATTGATTCGCCAAATATACATTTCCTTCGCAGGCGCGTTATTTCCGGGAGCAGGACATTGATGGTGAGATTCATGATGTTCATAAAAATTTCTGATCATGGAGTTCTGTTCCAACTCTGGTTAAGCCTTACCACCAAATTATTTTGAAATAATAGCGTTTTATGAAAATTAATTTAAAAAATAAAATATTTTCATTTTATTTGTATTCACATTTCAATTCTATTCTTAGAATTCCGTGAATGTTTCTACCTTTTTGCCAGAAGTGGGCAAATTAAATCCCTAGATGAGCTGACTGTGATAATGAGGTCTTTGGGAATGAGTCCCACAATCGCAGAACTGAAGAAATATTTAAAGGATAAAGGTATCGCAATTGATTAATATTTTTCTTTTTCTCGATGATCGAATACAAATGTTCAACTGATGGAAAAACTTCTACTCCACAGGTGGTAAGATGTCGTTCGCAGATTTTTTAGATGTAATGCATATTCACAGTACTGTGGAAGATCTTCCTAAAGAAGTTGTCGAAGCCTTTCGAGCAGGTGATCATTCACGAAAGGGTACAATTCCAGCGAAACAGCTTCGACACATTCTGCTAAAGTGGGGAGAAAAATTATCCCCAAAGGAAGGTTAGTTCTATTATTTTAGTCTTAATATATCTGATCAATATGTAATTAACGAGAATTACAGTACAGCGGCCAGCTATTTGTTTAGGGTTCATGATAATAATAGTGATTCTTTTAAATGTAATTTCATGTTTCAGTTGAACAAATTTTTCGGGAAGCAAATGTCACCCCGAATGGAATGGTGAGATACGAAGATTTCGTTAAGATTGCCTGTGCTCCTGTTCCCGATTACTACTAAAGTGCAGTTAATGCCTTCAATAATAAGAATCATTCTTATTCGAAGATTTTCAGGGATTTGAAGTAGGGACGCCCGTCGTTACTACAACTGAATTATTTTACTTATAAACCATTCCATAGTATTATCAGTATCTTGAGAAGAATTGGCACTTTGAAGAAAACTAATAAGATACATTGGTGGTGGCATATAGTCCATATTCATTGTCTCACGAATCATATTTTTAATACTATATTTATTCTCTATTTAAATTATGTGGGTATTATTGAATGTAGATTGTTATGAATAAATGCTGTTGATTGAAATTTCTTTGGTTCCAGTAGTTTTTTATTGTGGCATTCTTTCAAGCACGCTTAGATTCCATTGAATTTACAGTTTGGGTGAGGGGTAACCATTGATTAATAGAATGAATGAGGCTGTTTAATATGAAGCAATTGGGGCCTAGAGCATCTCAGTGCTGGGTTTTTGTTCAGTTGAACACAATTTTAGAAAAAGCTTCCCGCCAAACTTATGAAATAACATATCAACTTTTTTGGCTTTACCCTCATTCAACTGTGGAATTGGAAGATGAGAAAATTGCATACCTGAACTTGATGTTTACATTTCTTTGTTATTTTGGTATCTTCTTTCCAGGTCAATAATCCAAATCTTGGTTTGCAGTAGTTTTTATCCTTCCCAGTTTGTCAACTTCAGGTAGGAAGGACTCTCCATACCCTCTCTAATTCCATTCGTATATGCCCATCTAAGTCTGCTTCTCTCATTGAATTCCCCTGGTTGTACCCTGCAGTTGGTGACACTTCCTTGTGCCTTAAAAGGTGACCTTTACAGGGATCTCATCTCTTTAACATTGTGTTCAGTTACAGCACCTCCAACTCCCATTAGTACCTCATCATTGGCTACCCTATTTACCCAAGATCTATTTAAGGGTCCCACCACTCTTATCCTTAAGTAGCACCAACTCTAAAAATTCTATGCATAACAAAGTTTCATAATTTTCTCTACTACATCCATGTGTACAAAATTGTCATATTTCCCCAGACAGCATCCTATCTTATCCTTCCCTGTTTAATATGTTTCCCTTTCAGTCCAACTAATTTTTATCTATCTGCATCAAATCTCAAAAGCCTTGTGGGTGCTCATAGTCTCTCCCTAACAGAAATATCCATACAGTGCTGTGTTTGAAATCTACCTTCCCCCCACATTCATTCTCATAGCTCAGAAAATCATTTCCCCTTCTTTAAATATGCACTACCTTCATCAATGCATTCTTCCTAATACTTTTACTGCTTGTTGATGTTTGCTCCAATATGTAAATTATTCCACAAGCTCCAATTCCTCCAAATTTTCCGATTAACCATAATATATTAAAGGCATTACGGTAGTTTTAATATGATTGCCTTCATCCCATAAGACTCCTATTGATCCTGTAATATACTCAACATTGACTCTGTAATCCTTTAACTTTTTACAAATCATGCATTCAAACCCCTCAGTACTTTTATTAACTCTCCATCTCTTCTACCATATCCTCAGCATGAGTTAACAATGGATACACATTCTTATAGGCAGGAACAAAAAGGAACCAAGGATATTAAATGTATTTATTTTCACTTTGGGATGTGAAGAAAAACTCAAAAGTATGTCAGTAAAATACATAGTAACTAGGTTCAGTGAGTTAAAGCAGTGGTTGTGGCTGTGTTACAGTCATTATTAGTAAACGTCTACATGTAAATTAACCACTTCCATCATTATGAAGTGGCAATAAAACATTTCTCATAGTTAAAAATAAAGATCTTGAATCTTGAGAATAGTTCAAGTTTGACAAGCAGAAAGTTCTGAAATTGGAGAAAAGGTTGATTTCATTAACATAATGAATGGACAGGAATGTAAACTATATTATAATAATTATTTTTACTTTCCCAAGAGGCCACATTTATTGTAAAACCATTAGAGATAATACAGTAACTAAGAAAACTAATATAATACTACTAAGTGACATTATCCATAAATCTTCGATTAAATAACAAATTTTTCTCAAGAATATTTTTTTCAACTCAGCCTTGAAAGAATATTTTTCACAGAATTTAAAAGATTGGGGGGAAGTCTGTTACACAAATGTGTAACAATCTCATGGGTTCCAATTTTGCCCTTTTTTGTGCCAACAGCCTTGCAGTATGAGTGACTTTATTTCTTTTAAAATGAGAATGATGATCTTAATTACAGATAAATTCTACTTATTTTTACTATACATAATATTAAAGAGAAAACATATAAACACAAGAAAGAGGTAGAAATTTAATGAACAAAATATTTGTTTAGATGGTAAAATATTATGCTGAAATGCTATAATTCTACTTTGCTCTTAACTTTAAATATAATTCCTACTTAATAAGCAATGAAAGAAAAGGTTTTACATACCTATTTTTATTTCACGTGGGAATTACATTGAAATAAAAAAAGATTATGAAGATTACAATACAAACAACATGTCACTACTTGAGCATGATTTGAACCTTAAGGCACTTTCTTACATTTGGCCAAAATGAAAAAAAAAATCATTCCAGTGGACCTAAATATTTTGGATGTGGTCATTTTGTCCACCCAGCTGTCAAGATAAGGAATACACCTGATTTGACCCAATAGTATACTATATGTGCATGCAGCATATAATTAGAGAGTACATAATGACTCTTGCAAAACAGCTCCAAATCCAGACAGAAATTTGAAGGCACTACATAATATGTAAAATTTCATGCAATGATTATTGTAATTTTTATAGATTAATTTCACTAATAGCATTAATATTTATATATTTTATTGTAAATGTAAGAACTAAATATGATTAATTCATATTAAATAACTTGTGGTAGTATCACAAACATATATTTAGACTTTCTCAGTCACTAAAAATTCTTGAAATGTTTCATACCAAGGTAGCATATAGTATTTATCATCATTCAACACGTAATGCTATTGACTTTTTCACACACACACAGTAAAACTGAAAATAATTAACCACATCTCATTTCCCTATGGGTTCAAAGAAATGGCAATCCATCTGCATGCAAATGTATTTTTCTTTTTCTTTGGGGAAATTCTTTTTCAAGCAGGCTGCATAAAGGGGCTACTGTGTTAAAATATGTAGTATTTTCAAATGTATTAAAAAATGTAGATTTACACAAATGTTCTCTGGTGCAAGTAGCCTCCTCAAGAAGGATATCACCCTGGGTATTTTGGAGCAGCCCATAGTGCTCAGTACAATGGCTGAAAACAGAGTAAGTAATCACCAAATGCTTCCCCAAGTTAAGTTTATGGTGCATTCTGGATGCCAAAGATGATTTTGGAGGAGTTATAATTCGGCACATGTCTATCTCAAAGGTTGAAGGTAATCTTACCAGAATTTTGGGTGACCAGCTATTTCTCCCATGGAAGCTTTGAAAAGGTACCTGCATTCCAAACTTGAATGAACAGTTTTGGTAACAATTTTTTTCCTGATGTATGCATGAAGTGCTGAATTCAGACCATCAGTTAAGTGTGTGCATGATCGCATATTGTTTTGGCATTGATAAGGTGACAGTGCACACCATTATCACTGAAAATTTGAAGATTCAAAAGATCTGCACTAAACTCATTCTGAAGGTCTTGATGGATGACCAACAGCAGAGTCGAGAGTTTGCTAGCTAAGACCTTCTGCAATGGAATTGCAATGATTCCCCAACCTCCTTACAGTCCCAACTTGGCACCAGTGGACTATTTCCTATTCTCAAAAGTGAAATCTTCCCTCAGAGGACACCACCATGGGACTCCCATGGGGCCACCAAATGCCGTCAAAGAAGCTTGCATGTGTACCCTTAAGGACTTTTTGAAATCCACTAATCATGGAACCTTGAGTCATGGAAAAGCTGCTGGGAAGAGATGTTGATGCTCAGAGATGTACTTTGAAGAATTTTGAGGCATTGTATCTGACATAAATCTACTTTTCTGAAACTTTTCCCAATACTTTTTATATAAATCATGTACAATGAACATGATTAATTACCCATTGAACATGTACTTGGATAATGTTAGTTCTTAGGTTTTCATGGTGTTTATCAATAGAATTTTCTCTTAATTTTTTTTTGGGTCTTCACCATATAACCATAAACACGGTAATCAACCCGAAGGTCGGTTTAGTAGGTGATGGTAGAGCTCACCCATGTATCAAGCCCGACGGCATGCGAGTATTCACACATCAGGGTAGGGGGACCAGTTCCTTTCCCTGTGCCGGTTATGGTTTCCCAGGAAGATCTGGTACCTGAAAAATCAACTAGCTTGGGTGGAGCTGCAGGTGCCCAGAGTGCCTTGCCTGGGAATCGAACCCAGGACCCTCCGGTCAGTAGTCCAACCCTCTACCCACTAGACCACTGCGACCAGCATCTTCACCATACATGTAGACATAATTGATGACAGTTTTGCTGGTTGGAACACCAGTGAAACTTGATGAGGGTAAAAAAAGAAACTTTACTCTTCCACAAAGGAATTCAACAAAGTTAAACCTGAAACTGTTATGCTTACTTGTCAACATATGCAGTAAAAAACCAGAAAAGCCAAAAGAAATTTTACTGTACATTTGGATACCTAGCAGGACTCTCTTGGTGATAGTTGTACTCTCAGGACCACATGTATAAGCTTCATTGTAAATTGCCTAACACCACTTTTTCAATTAGACCGCTCCTTGTTGTCAAACTTGGTGATCTATGGTTTATTCTCTCCCTCTAGTTCCTTACTTGATACCTTGCTCTGCTTTATCTTCAAATATTTTTTTGTTTCTTAGCACTTAAATAATCAGATATTCCTTTCATCCCTATCACTAGAACCTGAACCAAGTTAACTTCATACAAAGGCATTAAGTTTTCCTTTTTAATGGAACAATACTTAATCTACATAAGTGCTCAAGACATTTAGTGTGCTGCTTGTCATACTAGGCTAGTGTTAACATGAAAGACGCACACTACAGGGTTCTGAGATCCCCAAACTAGAAAAAAGGGTATTATTCTTCATAAAGCGAGTTTTGAACATAGTTTAAACATTTTTCAGCACTATACATAAAGAAAGAGGAAAGTTATAACAAAACCAGTGACATCAACCCAAAGGTTGGTTTGATAGGTGAGGTGAGACAGGAGAGCTCACCAAATACTTAACCCAACAATGTAATATTCACACCTCAGGGTAGGGGTACCAGTTATTTCTTTCCCTGTGCCACCTGCAGTTCCCAAGAAGATCTGGTACCACAGCTTGCGTAAAGCTGAAGGTGACCTGAAGCATCACCAGGAATCAAATGTGGACCCTCCAGTCATCTCAGCCCAGCAATCAGTAATGGTAAATACATATTTTACAGTTCAAAATAATGAAGTGAGGCCCTGAATCTTCTGAGCCCTATGGATTCTGTAAGATTTTATTACACCAATGTTATCATACACCTAGTACAATTGTTAGACAACAGAGAAACTTAGTCAACTTCTGCTACCTGGTCCTGTGCTCACTTTAAATTTTAGTTCATTGGTTCACAAATTTTACATCTCATATTAAACGAAAAGCTAAGTGAAAGGCTGAGTCATTACAAATGTACTTTATGCAAATCACTGTTTAGCTATTTTAATTATTTGGACCACTGAGGTGAGGAGAAGTTACAGCAATCTGCTGAAGTGATCCACAATGAGGTACCGATCAACTATCTGAAATCCTCTAGTTCTCAGCAATTCTGGATTTTAGTTATCATGATTACTTTCAGATATTTGCCTGCACAATGGTTCTCTTCTTAGAACATAAATTACTAACTTCTAGGGTCAAGTAGAGTGTACAGTCAGTGTTTCTTAGGAAAATAAATTTCAGCTGTTTTAATAAATGCTCTTATCAACCTCCAAACAAACTGAAAAAGGCCTTTTGTGAACATACATGTATGTAGGAGGATAAAAAGAAGCTCACAATACATTGTGTTTCTAGTACTAAGCTCTCATAATTTTTTTCTGACAAACTGTAGTGGAGCTTAGGTTAATGAACACCTTCCATAATGAGTAATTTGTATTACAAGTGACAAGGAATGAACATGCTGCATGGGTACATTTAGCACTCATTCCACTAGCATCCTATATTGCTTGTGATCTCAGACACATTATTTGTGATTTTTCGGGGTCAAGTTTAATAACCCAGGCAAAAATGTCCCCAAAGAATAAACCATAAGAAAACAGTCATTTGAATATAAAAATAACAATTGAAATGAAATGCAAAATTATTGAAAAGCAAAAATAAGATGTGAGCATGGCTGATCTAGGATGCATATATAGTCATTCTACATCAATGATTTGCACTATCCTTTAGAACAAGATTACAGAGATAGATGCTTCAAAGAAGGTGATAAGAATATATGACGGCTGTCCAGAAAGTAACCTCCATTAAGGTATAAAAAGTACACTGGAGTAGATTCAGGAAATTTATTATTCTCATTTCCAAACTATATATTTCCACTATTTTATACATATTCGCCATAAATATTTAAACATTTGTCATGTCTCTGCAATAGTTTTCAAATTCCCTCGGCATAAAAATTCTACCACCTGAGATCACAGCCAACTGATGATGGTATCTTGAAGTTACTCATTGAGATGAGCACAAAGCATGTAGTAACCTAACTTTTCAGTCCTGTTTCCATGCAACAGGAGTCATAGAAATCTGTGGAAAACTTTCTAAAAAATTCAGATATCATTAAACGCCAGTTGAAGGGAACCCATTGGCGATTAGAGAAGTTTAAGAGAAGAACTGTCATTCACAGCAGAGAACTTTACCAGCACCTAAAAGAAGCTCCTACAGTCATAGTTACCTGCCAAAACAAATTTTTAATTGTGATGAGACAATTCTTCTTGACAAGGCTTCTGGAAAAAGATGCTAAAGCAAACCTATTTAACAGTAGAGAAGAATGAATTGATGGGTCAAAAACCAATGAAAGACCATCTCACAATGCTATTTTGTGCCAATGCATGAAGCAATATAAAAATGAAACCATTGCTCGTTCACCAGTCAAATACTCCACGAGCTTTCAGGAAACATGAAGCCATGAAGAGTATACTCAATGTGATATGAAGGCTCAATAACAAGGCTTAGGTAACACATAACCTTTTTACTCATTGGATCAAAGAGGTGTTTAGTCTTACGCTGAAAACGTTTTTGCTTGTGAAGTATCTGTAACTACAAGTCTTGCTTGCTATGGACAACTCTCCTGCCCATCCCCCAAACCTACAAGATGGCCTCCTTGAAGAATATAAATTTATAAATATCCTGTTTCTGCCTCCAAACAGCATTCCATTACTTCAGCCAACGGACTAGTAGGTTATTCCTAACTTTAAGAAGCTCTACACATTAGCACTCTTTGAGCATTGTTTTGGGGTGAATGAAGAGACCCATCTCATTCTCAAAAAGTTCGAAACATCACTGACACAATGTTGCCTGCCTCAAGATGACTGAAAAGGTATGGTAAGGGGTTAACCAAGGGAACCCTAACCTCTGCTAGGAAGAGGATTTGGTCGGAATGGGTGGTCAAATTTGACTTTGCGAGGTTTGAGACAGTACCTGTGAAGATTTTGGTCAACAAGATATGTGTTTGCGGCTAAGATCAAGAGACTGGAGGTGGATAACACCGATATCAATGAGCTTGCTGAAGAGCACAGCCAAAAGCTAACCAATAAAGATCTTATGGAGTTGAATTTTGTTTCACAGAAGAAGTGGTGGAGGAGAGTGTAAGGAAGGAAGAGATAACAGCAAAGCAAATGTCACCAGATGGCTTTTCAGTAAAAAATAACCTAAGTATCATAAAAAATAAACTAATCCTTTTGATTTTTTTGTTTTATGCAAATCAAATCCACATTCTAGGCTGGCTCATTCCACAATAGAAGAAAAGATGAAGCCCACTTCTTAACAAGGTATACATAGTTTTCTTTGAATAATGTTATGCACCAAATTTTTTAGTATTTTTTCAGAATGAAACAACCTTATTGTATTTTACATAATTTTTATGGGAAATTTTTATCACTTCATCAGTGATTCATGTTATATGTTAGATTCTAGAATGAATTAGGCTTTTTAAGCAAGGTTCCATTATACTCGTGCACAAGAATTAAAACTTCTATTACTTCTCAAATCTCTCTGTTCATGCATATTTTTTTACAATGCGAAACACCATTCGCGCATATCTCACTCAACTCAAATCCTTCTTGAACATGAAATGACACAATTTTAAGTATGGAAAGTGCTTCTCACATTAACAGCAGCTATGCAAATTCAGTGCACTGTATAGTAAAGCCATCTATGTCTTGCATTAATATACAGTGCCCACATATTTTAAGCACTGCCACATATTTCTATCCACTCCCAGTCCAGAGAAAATAATTGGGTGACCTTAGAACTTGAACACACCTTGTATATGTGTACAATACTCCATAAAATACTTGATCACATGGTATGATTTTAGATAAAGACTTATCAAGGGACACCACGTAAACATACTTGGCCTTGTTTCAGTCTAGAAAGAGCGAAGAAAAAGAATAACACAGAGAATGTGGTCTCTTATTTTCATTATATCCTTTTTTAGAGAAGTATGATTTTGTGAATTAAATTTATTTCAAAAACCATTTTCTAGGAAACTTGAATTAATTACACTATGGAGCCAAATTTTGGCATCAGAATTTAGAGCAGGTGTTGATAGCAGACTTTTTACTGTGGAATACATAGTGAAAACCAAATTTGCACATCACAGATTTGTAAGATATTTACAGTTTTAAGTATAAACATTAGCTAATTACCTTATTTTAGAGGATATTATGCAAAAATAGTACTATTTGTCTGAATATCTCTTCTTCTTTGTAAAAGAGCTACAAGTTAAGATTTCAAAATTAATATTTTTCTTTCATTTTTCATAGAGATATTATAAAGTGCAAATATATATCGTTCAACATGACTAAATTATAATGTACAAAGGTTCAAACTACCATCTATCAAGTGGAAATATCCCTTTGAAAAGTGGCAATATATCAGATGTTAAAATCTTGATTTGTTATTCCACAATAGAATTTCTAAAAACAAGAATTAACATTTTGATAAATTTTACCATTTTTGCAGAGAATTCTTCTAAAAGAAGGAAAAATGCACTTTTGTGAATAGCTGAGAAATCTGTGATGTGCAATTTTTTTTCACCATGCATTTCACAGTAAAAAATCCACAATCACAACCTGCTCTAGTTTATTTATTTGGTAATCTACTAGTTAACGTAGGTTTGCACAGACACATCTTTCAAATGGTACAGCGATCCTCCTGTATCTCCTAACAAATACAATCAACATCCTATTCTACAATATGCCCCTCTGAAACTCTTTTTAATACCTCCTCCATTCCACCCAACACCCCTATCCTATTCCTTCCCTTTCCTTGCTTGTCTAACATTCTCCCATCTATCACACTCTTCAATATCCAATTGCTAAACAAATACTCTGCATTCATCTTCATCTTTTTGATTTCTCCCAACAATCCACTTTCCTCCCCCATCATACTTCCTCATTTGTTTTCCCTTCTGTCCACTTCCCCTTATCCACATCCACATTTCAAAACCCTCCATTCTATTCCTATCATCCTCTTTTTTTTCCATGCCCGCTCCCAATTGCTTAATCTTTTTCTGAACTTTTATGCTGACTATTTACTATAAAAAAGAAGCTACTTGTCTAGGGCCAATTAGAGCTTATAATAGATGGAAGGCAAACATACAAGGACTATTTGTAAAACAGGATTTGCTCTTCACAAACCTCTAATAAATTGGGCCATATGATGGTTTTGAATGTCATCAGGTATGATTTGTCCATACTAAAAAGCATAAAAACTCCAACACCCTTCCTCGCAGACTGCTCTTGACATCAAATTACACAATATTTTCAATCTAAAATAATAAGGTATTACTGTATCTTAAGCTATCATGTCTACATTAGCCCAATCAAATAGGATAACTCATCAACAACTCCCTGAATGTTTTTTTTCATGAAAATAACACTACCTCAAACAAAAGAAGAGGCTATTTAAACATTTAAGTACTTACAATTTATCCTTGAACAGGACAAGATACTTCATGTTCACAAATTTTCCAGAGTTTTTCCAAGTCTTGTATACCTTAGTATCAATTTATCTGGATACTCATCTTTATATTGACGCATTTTGCTGAGGTTCTTATGGACATCAATTTTACATTGCTTTAGAAGAGAATTCCTGAAAATAGAGACACAGTATACATAAAGATAATGTAGAGAATTTGGACTAAAATACCAGCTTAACTTTTTCCCCATTTTCGTGAAAGGATCCTCCCCTTTTAATATTTAAACAATGCCATCACCCATTAGTCTTCATGAAATTACTAATGAGAATCAATGCTGAACATCAGACCCAGGTAAATAAAGATGATATGAGGGAGCAAAATGGGATAATCCTAATTCTTACCTACATGATATATCCAGATGTACAGTGCTACATCAGTTAGTTTGTGGAGTTACTTTTTCTGAATATCGTATCTCCTTCATACATACTGCTCTACATTCCAATATAACCCACCAGTAAGAAGGCATATGGTTCTGTTGCTTTTGTTTTTTTACTATTTCTGCAGTGGCTTTACTCCTGTTAGCTATTTTCTCACTATATATTTATGCAGCTTTGTTCAACAGATCTTCCCCATCAGTACTTTCTGCAGTTATAACAGAGCTATAGACGATTTTTTGTCTTCACTTTGTAGTGCGTGCCCCTCTGAGGCCTCCTCTACCTCAGCAACCCATCACTCAAGGTCCCAATGATTACTTGGGCTTACCCTGGTTATCTCAAAACTGCACCCACAATTTGGAATCATTATTCCACTCTTTGGCTTCTCGCAGATAATGTGAAACTCAACCCTAAAATCTCTTGTGCTCCCCATGTTTATATTCACTATAGAATCAAAAAAAACATTAAGAACAAGCTATTGATTTGCCATTAACATGCCCATTAGCTTTCCCAATGGAATATCATTGACTCTCCGAAAACTTGGCTTAAACCTTTGAGACATAGTGAAGTCTTTTTTGTCATCAACTCAACATTCCCTACTAAGTGCTGTAAAGATCTTGAAACTGACTTGGAAATTGTGTGGCACCAAGCCTCTTGTTACCTGATAATAAGATTAGATGAAAGAAAATTTTTGTTGGCCATTTCTCTAGTTCCCTAGATACTGTGTTTAAAACTATAATCAGAACAAGGATTCATTTTGGAGATTAAACTTATTCATTTGATGGAACTCTCCAACAGACAGCTATCCTCTTAAGCGTATGATGAATTATTCACTGAACATTTCATTCATGCACTTCACCACCTTTCCTAGCACCGTCTTGAAGGCAACAATGGCAAAGTAGAACTTCCTCATAACTTCTGTCCCATTGAGGTAATCACCCCTGGCCAAAATATTTTCAAATCTGACCATGACTCTCTTGATGCTCTTTTCTGCATTGGAGATTAATGGAAACACAAGTTGGGGGTTGCCCACTCCCCACCTAAGTCCTACTACACCTGGTCAAAGGCATGCTAGGAGAATGTTAACTGCTGAATAGACCTCAAGCCCTGGAAAGTGGTCGCCTCTTTGTTTCTCAAAGATTCCTATAGAAAGTGGATTCCTATATTCTGTCCTTGAGAGTGCCTTAAAGGAGAGTTTTAATTTAAAGATGAAAGAGAAAAATTTTCCTCATGGTTTACATCAGATACAATCCACATTCTTGGGGAACAAGAATTGCACTTGGTACCTCTACAAAGCCTTTCCTAGGAAAACACTTGGTTCACCTTTAGCAAATTATTACCAATTTTCCATATATTAGTGAAGAATGGCAGAAATATTATTTTTTCTGAAATAAAATTTTAATCCATTATATTACCCTGTGACCTACCAACATATTCTTATTTTCAAAATAATTCATTACATTGTTTTGGAAATATTTTCTTATTACCCAATTTCCTGAAGATTTCTGGAGACTAGAATATTCTCATCATGGTGGGGATTAAGGATGATATAAATTACAGATTTAGGTGTGATGTGGTGGAACCGTTCCATGCATAATAACAGTTTATTAAGTGGAAAATTGCAATATTTCACTATTACCATATTTGATCCAAGAACCTTTACCCAAAGATGACCCATAGTCTAGTTAAAAAACTGTGGGCATCATTTTTTATTGAAGAGGACAAGGCAAGGAACACCCAAATCTATTGACCTTACCCCATCCAACTACAAGAGAAAGACTTGAGAGAGCCTTTGTTAAGTTTCCTAATGACAAAAACACTTCTCTTGCTAGCAGGCAAAATTTACACCAAACACATTTTTTCCCATAATGAGATAATTATACAACAGAGTAAGAATTATAAGAGAATGAAAGTAGATTGAATGTTTAGGAATGTAATATTCTAACAGTAATTGTGACAGTGCTGATGTATTCACTTTCTATATTGTACTTAAAGAATGTATTTTATCACTTAAGTAAGCAGGAGACACTGAAAACTTTGTAAGATTTATCCCGTCTAGTGGTAGAAAATGCCAAGGAAGTGAAAGAGAGTTGAGGCCTCATATGCTGCTTATATCCATCCTACTGCTCATTTTTCAACAATGTCTGTAGATCAAAAAGCAACTTGACAAATTTTCCATTTTGTTCTCTGCTCTCTATCTAATGCATCCACATATGTCCATGAATAAATTTGGATGTGCTACACGTAGGAAGAGAACAGAAGGGGAGGACTTGGATGGAAATGAGGAGATATTAAGAAATTCATGTATATGTGTAGTTGTATGTATGTCTAAGTATTTTGGGGTGCTTTCTGTCACTGTCTATCTGGAAGATTCACACCTCAAACTACTCACCTCTAGCTTTCACTGAGAAAACTTATGGACTGGAAACTGTCACAACAAAATTTTCTCCCCAAATCACAACATCTTTCATCTTCACCTCCAGTCCTACACTCTACCAAACTCCTCCCTACCACATTCCTTTCCATCAACAACAGCCACACACATACCCTGCCCTTTTCTTCTTTCTTTTACTTACCATCTGATCCTCTCCTGGTTCACAGCTCCCCCTCCAACAAAAGTCACTTTGTACATTCACCCCATTAGTTTCCCACCACTCTCAAGAATTTACTTGATTTTATGTGATGCCTACTGACAATTTTAACTTTCATGCCACACTACCATATTGCCTGTGCTGTGGGGTTTGGTATGTTGGCAACAAAAATACTGTATAATAATGCTACTGATAATGTTGAGGTTTTAGAAATCTTAAAACTCTGTAGTAAATAATGGACTCATGTTTTTGTGAGCACCACTCTTCATTCTATAATACTGAATAGGAATAATCGTGAGGCAACGTAAATCTTAAACAAGAAATATGAAAGTATTATTATTATTATCATCATCTCAAATTTCACTGATTTCAGCAACCTTCATATTTTATTATACCATTATATTTCACTTGAACCATTCATGGGTATGTTACTTAAGCTATTGAAATTGTATTGGATCACTCCATAAAAAAATTCCTTTTGTTAACTAATGTCCTTTAGGTGACCATGAAGAATTAGAGCAGGGTTCAGCATGCTGCTGGAGACAGTGTTCATGTGCATTGCATAACTGCAGTCTGATTTACCTCCCCACTCTATCACACACTCCCCTACCACACACCTTTTTTGGTGGCTCGCAGGGTATTTAAGTAGATGTAGATCACTGTAGTGCACCATCAATGAAAAAATTACTTCTTTAAAAAATAATTCATTATTCAAAACCACTATTTTTTGATGGCATACCTTTCATTCAACTCCATAGATGGATATGTCCTAATAAAAGACTGTATTAAACTTGCAAAGGCTTTCAGAAAGTGAAAATGCAGCTCTTCAGAATCATTTTCATCAAAATCATTTTCATCAAATAAATCAATCCTAAAGAGGAAAAAAACACAGCTTAAATATTTTACAAGGCAACTACACAACATTTTAAACAAAAATTTATTGAAAATATGTTAATCCCACCAATTGCAAGCATGCAACATCCCTTAGAAACTTATGATTGTTGAATCTATGAAAATATGACCAGATGTCAAAAAGTAATATGAAGAGGGGGGATAACTATTGATTCTTGAAAAGAGCAAATTTTTATTACTTATACTACCTCGATCAAATAGTTCCCGGAATAACCACCGTGTGGCGCTCCCATCGTTCCGATTTGAGTTCTGTTTTTTTTGTTAAATTGGTACATCTGTTGTTGATATTCCCTTTAAATCTTAGTGTCATAACTTGACATTTGCAAAAATTATGTAGCCAAGAGTACATCTATCTCTGTGTGTGTTGGTGATTTTTTACAATTGCGGAAATGGATTTAAATTTGCAACAACGAACTTGTATTAAATTTTGCGTAAAAAACAGATTTAGTGGCGCACGGACGTTGGAAATGTTGGAAAAGTGTTTCGGCAACGATTCTCTAAAAAAACGGTCATTTACCAGTGGCACGAGCGGTTCAGAAGTGGTCGTGAGTCAATCGAAGATGATGAACGCAGTGGCAGACCATCAACATCGAAAGTCGGTGAAAAAATTGATAAAGTAAAAGAAATGTTGGTCAATAACCGCAAATTAACCATCAGAGAAATAGCAGAGGACTTGAACATTGCCTATGGATCTGCCCAAGACATTGTGGTTAATGATTTGGGTTTCCGTCGTGTAGCAGCAAAGTTGGTGCCAAAAGACCTCAATTTCATGCAAAAAAGAGACCGTGTTGACGTCGCAAAAGACATGATTTGCGAGGCTGAATCCGATCCCACATTCATCAAAAGGATCATTACTGGAGACGAGACGTGGGTTTATAAGTACGACACGCAATCCAGACATCAGGCAAGTGAATGGCGTTCACCAAATGAGCCGAGACCAAAAAAACCACGTCGTTTTCAGTCAAAAAAGAAGGCAATGCTGACGGTTTTCATGGATTACAACGGTGTAGTGCATCATGAATTTTTGCCAGAAGGCCAGACAGTAAACAAAGAGTATTATTTGGGCGTTATGAGACATTTGCGTGAAGCAATTCGCCGAAAGAGACCAGAAATCGTCACACAGTGCGTCTAGACCGTCGTACAGTGCTATCATTATTCGTAATTTTTTGACGAAAAATGCAACAAATACCATCCAACAGCCACCGAATTCACCTGATTTGGCTCCCTGTGACTTCTTTCTGTTCAATCGAGTTAAATTAATTATTCGAGTTAATCGATATTAATTAAAATCGAGTTAATTTGATGATTAGCTGTGTTGTTTACATTATTTCCTATCATTAATGATTCTTTAGTGGTAGGCATAAAAGAGGGCATTTCTAGTACAGTCAAAAGAGGCTTCTTGAGCATTAGTAATAGTAAATATGTGCCCCTAAAGGTACAAGTATGTTGACAATGTTTCCGCAGTGTGGGCTGGTATGGAGAGGCAAGTGGACATTTTTTGAGCACTTAAAACACCCAGTGTAAACACACAAATTTCATTTGTGAGAAAGGAATCAAAGGGAAGCTCTATTTCTTGATATCATAGTCTTGAAAACCACTTCCATGTTATGGATATATCTATGTAAAAATAGCCAATCTATTCCCAAAAGACAAATATAGGATTGCAACAGAAGCAACCTGTGAATGTTTTTTAATAGGACCAAGAACAAAATGGAAAACATGGAAAAAAGTGACATTTACAAACTTAAATGTAAAGATTGCAATGCCGTCAATATAGGACAAATGGCAATGTCACCCAATCCCATTTCGCCAAGCACCCATGGGAGATGGACCAAAAGAGTGACTTTGTTCCGGACATACTTCACCTCAAGAAAAAGGAATAAAAAATGGACATGCTGGAACTGTTAGAAATAAATAGAGAGTGTATTACCAGACATTTGGTTAACAAAAACATTTTTTTAAGATGTTCACCTCTGTTGGATATTTTATTGTCCATCAACAAAGTGTATTCATAAACTGTGTCTTCTCCCTGCCCCCTGTTCATAATCCTTTCCTTCCTACACATTGTCTCTTCCCCTCCTCCGTCAACCCCTTATTGTACCAGCCAATGCCCCTCCCTCACACAGCCTAACCGATATTTCCCTTTCCTGTTGCAAATTCCTTTCCATAGTCCACCTCCCTTCCTAATAAGCATCAAAACTGGTAGTATTATAAAATTTTTGGTGTGAAATATACGAAGTTTATTTATTAAGTGAATATGCACTCCTATTTTTGCAATTAGATTAATTCTTTAAGTTTATTAGAGTAGGCATGCTTTAATCACAGGCCTATCTTTAAACAGGGTTAATAATTATATAGGCAATATGCAGGATTAAATGGGGGTGGACAACATCCCTGTAGAACTGTTGAAATGTTTAGGAAAATGCGGGAATAAGGCCCTATATGGACTGACTCGTAGTATCTATGAAGAAGGAATCTGGCCGGAAGATTCTGTGAGATTGGTGTTAGTTCCTATTCCAAAAAAGGCAAAGGCTTCGTCATGTGAGGATTACAGAACAATAAGTTTGATATCCCACGCAGCTAAAGTGATTCTCAGGATCATCAACAGAAGGATAGAGAGTAAGGCAAATGATTACTTAGGGGATGATCAGTTTGGGTTTAGGAAGGGAAGAGGTACGCGTGATGCCATTGCAGTAATGAGATCACTAATCGAGAGAAATAAAGAATACAATCAGGAAGTATTTGCCTGTTTTGTAGATTTCGAAAAAGCGTTTGATAGAGTGAATTGGGAAAAATTAATGTGTGTATTGCAGAAAATAGGAATGGATTGGAGGGACAGGAGACTGATCCGCAACCTGTACATGTCTCAGACTGCTCAGGTGTGAGTGGGGAACGGAGAGTCCGGATGGGCAGTGTTAGGAAGAGGTGTAAGGCAGGGTTGCCCATTGTCACCGGTGCTGTTCAACGTATATGTGGAGGAAATGATTAAAGAGGCATGGGGAGAACTGGAGGTAGGAATGAAAGTCGGAGGGGAAATGGTAAAATCGGTTAGGTTTGCTGATGACCAAGCATTAGTTGCTCAGTCAGCCAAGGGGTTGCAAGCATTGCTGAGTGAATTGGAGGTTCAGTGTGATAAATATGGGATGAGAATCAATATTAATAAAACAAAGGTTATGCGATTTTCCAGGAAGAAAAAGGCTAAGCTAAATATTAAAATAGGCGGGGAAAAAATAGAGCAGGTAGACCAGTTTACATATCTCGGAAGTGTTTTGGACCAATATGGTCAAAGTAGTAGGGACGTAAGGAGAAGAATTGTGCTAGGCAAGGAGGCTTTCTCAAGGAGGAGGGAGTTGATGACGAGGACGTTGAGTAGGGATGTTAAGAAAAGACTTGTAAAAACTCTGATATGGAGCGTAGCTATGTACGGCACGGAAACATGGTCACTGAAGCAGGAGGATAGACTTAGATTGGAGGCTTTTGAAATGTGGGTGTGGAGAAGAATGGAGAAGGTGAAATGGACCGAAAGGAAAACAAATGAGGAAGTTCTAGAGATGGTGGGTGAGGAGAGGAGTTTGTTGAGAGAAATCCTATGGAGGCAGGAAAAATGGATGAAAGGCATATTGAGCGGTAGTGGAATATTGAAGAAGGTAATAGAGGGGAGAATGTTGGGCAAGTGAGGTAAGGGCAGGAACCGGATAGGGATGTTGGATGGGATGAAGGGAGGAAATAAGTACACAGAGATGAAGAGGGACCTGATATAGATTAGTTTGCTAGGTGGGGAGTCACAAAATGTTTATTTGATAGTTGTGTCCATCCAAAAACCTACCTTAACCGGTAGATTACCTAATAATAATGCAGGATTAAATATTAGTACTAGAAATACACAAATAGTAAAAGTAACACAACCCCGAATGCAGGAAATTCACTCATCAGAGTAAGAGGCCAGTTCCTTTCCCTGTGCCACCTTGTGCCATGAAGTGGTGAAACCATAGTCATAGAGAGAATATTTATTAATTGGTTAATTGCTATATTATCTTGTCAATGTTATGGTAACGGTTTTAAGTAATCAACTTGGCAAGAAACAGGGGATGTACATTTTTGAACTCCCCAAGTTCATAAGGTAGGTGCAAAGAACAAATGATTTAACTGACCATTTTATCTTGAGGGAATCTCACAAAAACTCACTCAATGGGAGACAGCAAGCTCCATTGCCACATTCTTCAGCCGTACTCACAACTTCATCCACTACAATTCTCATATCAGAATCAACTGATGTGTCACTTGGAAGAAACGCTTGCTCCACAGCCATTATAAGGTCCCAGATGGCTTTAACGAATGTTTTTTGGTATGGTCTTCTGCAGTGAACAACGGCAAGTTTATTCTGCCAATTACCATAATTATGATGGTATTTGTCATGAACCTGGAACAAAATTTATTTCAATCAAAGGAGTAGGAAATAAAAAGAAGAAACCAATAAATTTTATTGATTTTTTGGGTTAAATTCATTAGTAGTTAACTATTAATTAATGGCATCTTCCAGGACAAATATACAAACTGATGAAATGATAACTGAATGAAACAGATCAATAATAATGTTTATAATGGGCAAATTCCAATTTACGATATGATAAATACATGGTTTCAAACAAATAAGATGTAACACACTTGTGAAGAGTAATGTTCACAATAATACAAATTTGTTCAATTATTAATGCATTAACAGGCTGTATGAATGGAAAAATTCTCATCAAATGCATGAAAATATGAATTCATATTTTCACAGTTGGAATAGAATAAAAGAATTAATTAAATATTCTACGATAAGGCTTCCAATTTTTGCAGTTGTACAAAATAAATTCATTTATGACCGTTCAGCAATAATTTTCATCAAAAGTTCTAGGTATTCCTTTTTATAGTTAGGAAAATTATCATCCTCAAGTCAAGAGTGGAAGAAAGATGATGATATGAGCAACGTATTGTAATAGGTAATAGGATGTTAAGTTTCTGCCACAGTTTTTAATGTGGAATAATTTAGTATTTCTAGGATAAAGAAATTTCATGCTCAAAGATATTGGTTCAAATAAGGGTAAGCATTTTATCTGACAATACAATAAATTGTGTAGTAACATCAACTCAGCTAGCAGCTGATGAACACAAAGAGGTTTCACATGTAATACCCATTTACATTGTTTCATAATATGGTACATTCTTTATGAAAAAGTCAGCATAATGATCGACAATTCTTAAATATTTATTTTGTCATGTTTTAGTGCCAAAAATATGTACTTCATATTATTGAGTCTTAATGAATGAATTGCACTCTAAAATGGGATCAACTAAACAAGTATACAGATTTTTTAACACGGATACCTTTAATCTCTTTGGTAAAGCTACTTATAAAATTAAACATACAAAGACACTTAATAATTATGCGTGAAATCTGACAACCAAGAATCAATGACTGATCACTGAGAACTCTTAAATATATGGTGACTGATGTTCTAGGAATAGTTTCACAATTTAATAACCTCAAATGACAGTACTGCACTAAGTTGGAAAAAGAAAAAGCCAAGACTGCAAACTTGATTGGCACTGGGTTCGTTAAATGGGGTAGGTAAAAGCAAAGTGACTAGTCAGAGGAAAATGGAAAACACACACTTGGTCACTTTGGTGAGTTAGGGAAACAGTGGCCCTCAGGTACTTCAGTCACACACAAACAATGCAAAAATATATAAAAGGAAAGACTTACAATCACTCAATCACTAGGAAGTGTTAGGGAATAACAGTCATTCTCATGAATTGCATTCACACACACACACACTCAGGGTTTACAAGGTAATCTCCTTTACAGGGAATCTTTGATCTCACCCAGGAATGAAAATAAATTTTTAAAAAATTTTAAAATCAAAAAGAAAGGACTCAAGTTCCCGTTCACAGTCACTAAATCACTTGGGTGTGTTAGACCTTTATGAATCGCACTCACTCAGGGTTAAAAGTATTCATCCTATGGCAGTGACCTGTCTATCATACAGATGCAAACAAAAATACTAGGGAAGATAGTAGGTAGCGGGAGTAAGTAAGTGCCTCGAAAAAACCTGACACCAGGTGTTTTGCCTATCAAGCAGGCCTCTTAGGAGAAGAATGACATGTCCAGTAGGGAAGTTTGAATAAATAATAGGTTGGTGGGAAGGTAAGGGGAAGCTCATTGCTGGACAACAGGAGAGGGGTGGGGAAAAGTGGAGGCCCAAGAGAAGTATTGACGATTCAGTGGGAGTGGGAAAGGAGAAAGTACAGCAAATGATAATTGTGGGTTAGGCTGATGGGATTCAAGAGGGGGAAGTGAAGTGACAATTGGTTCACAAATTAAAGGGGGGAGGGTGGGAGCTAATGGGAGGGTGACGCCTCTCTATTTCAAAAAGCTTTCCAAAAAAAATTTCCAAGGTTACGTGAAATATGCATAATGGGGGGGGGGTGAATTAGGGAGGTTGGAGGCGGTGGTAAAAGAGGATGGTGTGTGTCAACTGTGTTAGCAAAGGGAAAATAGGAAGGATGTAATGGGTCCTTAGTCACTGTTCATGATATTTGTACTGTTCTTTTTTATGTGGATGCATTTGTAATAGCCTAGGACATGTTTTAGGAGTTTGATGCCATCAATCATGATCTTATGTCCTTCAAAGATCACATGTTGGACAACAGAGGATTTGTGGAGGTACCCTAGTCTGAAACAAGCTGCATTCACCAGGTGACTAGGTTTCTTCTGGTTGGTCCAATGTATGAAGAATTATTTACACTGTGGACATGAGATTTGGTGTATGCTGGATTTGAGAAGGGGTTCTATGGGATCTTTAGGGTTTCCCAGTAAATGTTTGTTCTTGGATGAGAAGGAGGATTTGTAGTCATGTTTCTTGAAGATGGTTTCTAATCCTTTGCTGGAATGGGGATAAAATAGAAGTATTTTGTATTTCTTTTCATTGGACTTTGATAGCGTGATGGTGGTTCTGATTAGTCTTTTTTGCCTCTGTTTCTTGAGTATCTTTTCAATAAGTTGTTCAGTGTAGTCATTAGATATGACTGTCTGTTATATGAAGTTCTTTTTGAAAGTCTGATTTGCTCAAGGGAACATTCAGAAGATGGCTGTACGTACTAGAGAATGGAAGGCAGGTTGGTGGGTGTGGTGATCAAAGGATGGCTGATGAATGTAGATGTATGGGTTAGTTCTTGGGAAATAAATGAACTAAAGCTGATTATTTTTTCGAGTAATAAGAATGTCCAAAAAGGGGAGTGACTTGCGAGTCTCAAATTTGCATGAGAATTTAATGGATGGGTTTGGTTATTAAGGGCTCTGAGGAAGGTTCCAATTGAGCAGGTACTTCTATAAAAAATTGCAAAAATATCATTGCTGTACCTGTACCAGGTAATGGTAAAATATTGAAATAAGCTTCGGCATTGTTGTTCAAAAGTGGACATAAATAAATTGGCTGGAAAGAGAGAGAGAGAGAGAGTTGCCCACGGTAGTGCGTAAATTCTGTTTGTAGAAATTGTTGTTGAAGGTAAAGAAATTTTGATACATGATCAGTTTAGTTAAAAGAAGGTGATTTGTTTAAATAGCAACTTCCTCAGGGACCTTAATAACCAATATCCATCCATTAAATTCACATGTGAAGTCGAGATTAAAAATGATACTATTGCAAAATTTGTATGAACCACCAAGTGTTTCAACTAAGACCAGATTAAGTACATGTGTGTGGGTGCGCATGCGTGGGTCGCAGTAGTCCAGGGGTAGAGCATTGGACTACTGACCAGAGAGTCTGGGTTCAATTCCTTGGCAAGCCTCTCTGGGCACCTGTAACTCCACCATGTGATTTTTTGGGAACCAGATCTTCCTGGGAAACCATAGCCGGAACAGGAAAAGGAACTGGCCCCATACTCTGATTTGTGAATTTCACATGCCATTAGGCTTAGTACTGGATGAACTCTAGCATCATCTACCAAACCAAACTTCAGGTTGATTGCTGTGTTTATGGTTTAAAAAATGGAAAAACATGCACATAGGGTGGAAGCACACTGCTAGAAAATCACCTGGTGTGCATTTTCACCAAGGTCTTGTAGGAATCTATGGCTCAATAGCATATATGTACCAACAAAGCAGCACTGTCCATTAGGTTTTAGTATTTTAGGGATGCAACTAGCAGCTAAGGTCTTATGCATAATATCAGCTTAGTAATAACAATATCGAGTGAACAGAGATGAAACCATGACAACTTGGATATCCAAGCCAAATGTTTCATTCTACCAGCATCATAAACGGTACTTTATTTTCTACATGGAATTACTTCATTAATACCAAAACAAGAATTATAAAAACCTTTTGCAACTGCAAAAGTCATCTTAACTTACCTTTTATTTTTCCTTCAAAGCATATTTAAGATATTCCATGTGTTTTTCTATTTGGTTCCACATTGGATTATTATCAAGGCATCTGTAAACGTACTCAATCTGAATGGCAAAAAAGAATGGCACATTGTAGAATATACTTTATTATTTCTTTATATTTTGCATCAATTATGTAACATCACATTTGACAGATTTATGAATATCTGCTGAAAAATAGTGCAAAAACTAAAAAAAACATTTTTGAGTCATATGGGCACTTCTAATATTACCAGTAGAGATAAAGGCAGAACCGATGAACTTGGTCATTGTTCAGGTAAACATGCCACTGAGCAATCATAAGGAGAAAGAAGCTGATAGGATATACTATCAGTTAGAGGACATTATTGCATGCATTCCTGCAGGGAAACATTTGATAGTGATTGGGGATTTGAAAGCCATGGTAGGCATAGAGAGAGATGGTGATGAGGTGGGGGACTATGGTTTAGGCTTGGGAATTATGGTAGGGAGAAAGCAACTGAGTTCCATAGGAGGCAGGTTAGTCATCACCAACACCTATAAAAAGAGACGTTTCAGGCGTGATATGGTGGAATAACATGATTAATTAAAATTAGCAATTTTCCACAAAAATAAAATTTATCAATACGACTGGTTTCAATGAAACTACAACATCTTCTGGTAACAGTCATATGCTCGTTGTCTATCATATATGCTGAAAAGCAAGTAAGGGGAGGGTAGTGGAAAAAAGGGGGGGGGGAAAAAGAGGGAAGGGAGAAGGAACGTGGGCAACATGGGTAACAATGTGATGTAATCATTTATTGAGTAATACAATGCGATGTCTCATTGAGGGTGGACTCACAGTGCGGCGCCAAGCTCCTAAGGCCGTGGAGAAAGGGGGACCGGGGTTTCCCCCCCCCCTCCCCCGGCCGCGAAGATATCCATGCACAAAGAAGTGTGCGAAAAGAAGTAAAGATTGGGATCAACGTTTATTTGGTTCCAAAGGGGGGGGGGGGCGCAGGCGGCGTGAAAGAGAGTCCTAGCGAGGGATTAGGAAGGGGTGGAGATGGGGATTCACTTGTAAATGTCGGCGAGAGAGTGGGAAGGTTGGGGTGGGAGGAAGGAAGGGGGAGAGAAAGGAGTGGGGACACAAAGCTTCCCGCCTTCTTCGGGATAACATGGTCAGGGGGTGCACCGGGGGATGGGGGGGAATTCCAAGAATTAAGGAGAGGGGATCACTGGTCACACGTGCGTCGAGGGAAGGTGATGGAGAGGAGGGGGGAGGGTGAAGATGAGAATTGGACTTCGTTGATGAGGTCCAAGTCCTTCCTTTTGCTTTTCAGCATACATAATAGACAACGAGAATATGACTGTTACCAGAAGATGATGTAGTTGCATTGAAACCGGTCGTATTAATAAATTTTATTTTTGTGGAAAATTGCTAATTTTAATTACCAACACCTAGTTTAGATGCCACAAAAGATGTAGGTATACATGGAATATGCCAGGTGACTCAAAATGGTATCAGTTGGATTATATTGCGGTTAAGCACAGGTTCAGGAACAGTGTGATCAATTTGCACAGCTTCCTGAAAGGGGATGCGGACTCCGACCACCATAAGTTTATCATTCCAACATTTTACAAATCTAGCTCCTCTACGCTGCATGCAATCCATTTTGGCAATTAATCCAACTTTGTGAGGGTCCCACATACCTGCAGCATATTCTCAATGAGGCCTAACCATCGACACACAACATTTCTCTTTGACCTTTTCATCACATTTACAAAGTAGGTACTCTTCTAGTAAATCCTAATTTTTTGTTAGCTTGCCCACATATTCCCCGTATGTGTTTCACCCAGGAGAGATAGTGAATGAGGGTAATGCCTAGGTATTTAATTGAGTCTACACATTCCATTTTGGTGTTCTCAATGCAGTAGGCGTTCGGGTGGGAATTACCCCTTTTTCAAATATTCATCACTATTCACTTTTTTAAGTTTAATTCTAATTGCCAATTGTCACATCAGCGTTGTACAGAATTAAGGTCATGTGATGTGTGTCAAGCTGCTGTCCTCAGGATCAAGGATATCACGGTAAACCACTGCATTGTCGGCACATAAACGTATCTTATTAGTGACCACGGAGTCAATCTCGTTAACGTTAAGTAGGAATAAAAGAGGTCCGATGACACTTCCCTGGGGAACACCTGAAGCAACTTCTATTGCATTTGACCTAACTCCATCTATCACTACCCTTTGAACCCGATCATTCAAAAAGTCTATAATTCAACCCCGGATATTTTTATCTATTCCATATACTTCTAGCTTTGCGAGTAGTTTACTATGAAGTAGTTTGTCGAAGGCTATCCTAAAATATAGAAAAATCGCGTCCCCTGGAACATTGCCCCCTCTCGAAGTAAGAATATAATGAACAAAAAGCTCAAGTTGTGTCACGCAAGCTCATTTTTCATTAAAAACTTCTGATTTTCGAGTTGTCCCACGAGCGAACTATCAACTATATGTTCCATAACCTTGCACGAAATGGATGTGAGGAAAATAGGTCTGTAATTACTCGGTTCCTCCTTAGCTCCGTGTTTAAAATATTGGTATTATGTTAGCCGTTTTCCAGTCTATGGGAACCTTGTGATTTACCAGCGACTCCTTAAATATTATTTCTAGATAGGGCGCAATTTCCGAAGCTAGATCCTTAAATATACGAGAGGGTAGTTCATCGGGCCCGGAGGATTTATTAGGCTTAATATTTTTCAGCAAATGTTCTATTCCGTTTTATGAGATTTCAATTTTGGGCATTGGTTGACCGGCACGATTTGGTAAGCTATCGGGGGCATTCTGTGAGGCATTAGCGAAGAAGCTTTGAAAGAAGGAATTAATAAGTTGGCCTTTTCCAAACTGTTGGATACTCTTTCGTCTTTATCATTTAACAATTGACTTAATTCCCTGAACTTCTTGACGCTTGACCAAAATGCTTTTGGATTCTATTTCAAAATTTCCGCTAACGTTTCCAATTGAATTCCCTTAACGCTTTCGGAAATTCATTCTTGGCATTCGCCCTAGACATTTTATAATAATAAGTGATCTCGTTCTTTTATCGCTAGAGATATCATCCCTAATATTTTTCATGTATGTGTTCAAATATTTCTAACACTATTTACAACATTGAATGGAATAATCAGGCAACAAAAAAAGCGACTTGAATATTCCATGTACTAGCGGGACATGAACGGCCAACAAGATGTGAATTTTATAGAGAGATGAAATGTAAGCATCATAAAAAAATTATTAAATGATTCTTATTATTAAAAATTGACTTACAGTATCCACAACATCAAACAGTTCAAGTTCCTCAGCGAATTCATTGTCAAGTATTTCTTCCCTATCTTCGGTAGGCCAAACCACCACCTACGATTAACTTCAGTAAGTTTTCACAAGAATTGAGAAACTTACAACTAAGTACTGGCCAGCCAAGAATCAGGCACGTGAAAGAGTCACCAAGTCACGTGCACACAAAATAAGATATCGAGATAAATCAGCAACAGAAATCTATTATACCAACCTTTTCCAGCCAACTCGACGGGAGGAGAAATGCGTAATGCACACTTTGTATCATGCATTAAACTGAAACAATCGAAGGAGAATGACGCAATTGACAATGGCTAAGGTAGATAAACTTCGAAACCATTACCACAGCTGGAACAATGTAAATAACCGACTGAATTTGTAGAGCCAACTAGTGATGGACTTTGTATGTACTTTTTGGTAATCGTTATTAATCATTTTATTACGTCATTTTATTTAGTCACTTCTCCATGATGGTATTCCCTTTTGGGGCTCCTCTATCTTCCTTCCAAAATTATTTAAAATGCAAAAAAAGATTATTCGCATAATAACTAATTCTAATAATAGAGCTCCCAGTAAACTAATTTTTGAAAAACTAGGAATCTTACCTCTTCCTTGTCTATACATTCTTGAAACAGTGTCTCTTATTAACAAAAATCAGGACATGTTTATTAAAAACTGTGACCTTCATAGTCATAATACGAGAAGCCAAAATGCATTCCATGTAAGTCAGCACAGAGTAAATAAAACGATTAAAGGGATAGATCATCAGGGAATACTTATGTACAATAAATTGCCTGCTTATATTAAAAATATCAAAAGTTCCTTTAAATTAAAGTGTGCCGTGAAAAAACTACTTCCATGTAAATTATTTTATAGTGTAGATGATTTTCTAATGCATACCATTTCAAATGTATAACTGAAATGTGTTAATTCCAAAAAGTTGTAAATTGTATGTATTTGTACTTTGCATATTGTTTTGATTTTGCATAATGTTTTTTTTTACTGAAATGAAGTGTAAAACATGCATTGACAAAGCCATGCATAATTCTATGCTTATGGTGAATGAATAAATTACAATTACGTGTGATTGGTGGGCCGCTGGTGCAGAGAGAGATTGCTTGTAAACCCTGGCTGGTGAGTGCTTGATGAGGGTGAGGGTCAATTCCCTCTAGTACATCTTAGCCAGAGCATTTTTTGCTATCATATTTTGGTTTAATCGTTTTCTGTTCTAACACCCCTGTATCATTTTTATTTAAATAGAATTATTTATTTTTTCTCTCTTATTTCCCTCACCATAACTGCCCATTTGTAAGAGTACAACTGGGGTTAATTTTCCAATTTGATGAATTTTAATTCCTGAGCGTTTGCATACTTCCTCATGCAGAAAGTTGAAAAGCTATTGACTTTTTGTGAAGACCATAAATGCACAGTGGCTACTTGTCCTTAAAATCACCTCAGTCATACAGCTAGCAAAAATTACTAATAACAGTCTTCTCATGCAATAGAATCGAGCTCTTGACAAAAGGCTTCCTTTAATTTTTTCTCTTTTTAATTGATTAATGTCATTAAGATATTACTATTAGACTAATCCCTGCCTAGGAACTTGAATGAAAATTCAAAGTATATTTGACCATATGTGAAAGAATCTCAACAGAATTCATCCCTTATTGTTATTGATACTTGTTTAATGGGGATATTGACCATGCTGAGGAGTTTCATTTAGCTAATAAAACTGACAGAAAAATTGCAAAGTACTACTTCTTGGTACCAACTCAATATAGGCCTACCATTTCCCAATTAACAGAAACATTCCACCCAAAACATTAACAAATAAGACAAAATGGCCAGTGAAATGTTCTTGACGAACAAAGTACCACATACCAGGATGCCTAGCATAACTTATTGATGGGTTTCCTAAAGGACTCCGACTTACAATACTCCAGGCATGAACGCATGCTTAAATCTTTGCAGACATAATTAAGATGCACATTTCTTCAACATCTCTAATTGTTTACCCAGCATATTCAATTTTTGGCTGCATGCATACATTTTTTTCTATGACGGCTCATAATTTTTTATCACTGCTCAGCTTCCTCATCAAAGTGTGTGATGATATGAAATCTACTATAAGATGGATAAGAGATTATAAGGAATCAATCAATTAAAGTTTTGCCAAAACCATTTCAGCACTCATCTAAAACAAACAATTAAACTAACTACTTACCACCTCTTTATATTATTATTAGGTAATCTACTGGTTAAGGTAGGTGTTTGGATGGACACGTCTATCAAAAAAACATTTTGTAACTCCAAACAGAACACAATCCAGCAACCTAATCTACATCAGGTCCCTCTTCATCTCTGTGTACTTCTTTCACCTCTTTATAATACCACGAAAAACAAACAGTTCATAATGATTAAGTAATTACTTTCAGTGATACCTAGTTGAAAACAAAAAATAACAATTCGATATGATTGATTGTTTACCATGGTTCAGTTGGCAAACAACTAAATTTGTGTTATACACTTAAATCCAAGCTGGTTAAAAAAAGTAAAAATATTACACAAGGTGAAAATATGTATGATATCAGACTAACTGTCCCAGGGCTAATTCTTTGGGCAGTATCATTACACAGCAATAACCAATTCACATTCACAAAACACATATAACATACCTATTTTGGGGATTAGGCTATTGCTCAGAGAAGAAGATATTTTTAAAATAATGGGAAAATTCTAATTTCTTGCTGGGGTGAATGAAATTCCCAAAACTTCCTGGTTTTCCCGAAGTTCCCAGACACTAGACACACTGCATATAAATTGAACACACAAAATCTATGAAAAATAGTACCCACAACTTAATTATGAACAACTGATTATCAAGTCAAACAATTTACTCATTAAAGTTGATACAAAAACAAATATTCACAAACTGGTACAATATTTTTTTTAATCTCACATTTTTGAAACATACAAAACAATTATTGTGGATCATATCACAACTGACAATCAAACAACATTCATGTAAAAATTAATTTTCCACAGGAAAATTTTAAAAAGAAGAGCAATATCATGACAGGAATACAAAAAATATGTACCTTCAAGATACTATAATTTATAACCATTCAACATCACATTGAAAATAATACCTGTTTAAATATGACCCATTTTCATCATTTAAAGTGTCTTTTGAGCCCAAAATCAGAATATCCTAAAATTGTCATTGAAAATTCCAAAATATGCACAGGAGAAGTGGTAATATTTACACAGTTTTACCAAAGGATGGATATCCACTTCGTTTCAGGAAATGTCTCAACAGTGAGGTTAATTAAGCTTGATTTCCTATTTGTAAGAGCAGAGAGTCACACCAAACTTCCTGAACCATTAACAAACTCTTCATGTGGTGCACGCACTACTCTTTAAGTGCATAGCTACTCTTGAAATTACATGACAGAAAAAGTTTAGTGGTTTCTTCTGCAACTGCAGTAAAAAACATTATTACATTTTGAACATCATATCCTCAATTTTTTATATTAAAAGGCAGTGAGTACTTTATTAACAATTTCAAATGTGGAACACGGCCTTTCATGTGCCCAGAAAAATTGGACTTGTGAGAAAATGAGGTCCTGCATTAATAGCAACCGGTAGAATTGCAGTTTGTTATTCACAGGCAGAAAACACATTTCCTTTGTTGTACAAATGATGCAGCATTGCTCTGATATTCAGGACTTTCTGAAAATTAAGTGAAAGATTTCATGACAATTGATGTTGATTTGTATTTGGCTGCATACCTGCAACAAAAAACAATTTAAAATTCAAGTAATTGAAATAACGGTTTTGATGTGCACAAAATTAATGTTATGGCAAGAGAAATTGGAATGGCATTTATACCTGAATCATTATACATGAATTTTACTGTACCATTTTAATCAATCATTAGGATGGATTTTCTATTTCTATAACTGGATTCATATGCAAGAGTGGGCATAATTTAGCTGACTATGTTAGTGAAGAGCTTCTCATTACTCTCTCGTAGAGGAGGTAGATTTCTAAAACATTGTTAAGGTAAACTTATTAGCATATCCAAAATATTAGAGCAGCTAGGTTGGGAATCACATAGCGAAGGTTAAATTACAGATTGAAGCTCCTGCATAAATTGAATGGAGGTCTCTTCAGCAGGGATGTTGAAAATGTATTATTACCCCATCGTACTATGGTAGGAGAGTTCATATCAATAAAATTAGAGAGATTAAGTGTAGAATAGATAGATTTAAGATGTCACTTTTTTCATGAACGCTAGCGGATCATAATAACATTGTCCAACAGCGGTAGGGTCATGTTCGGGTAAAAATTATTCTGGTGTGTATTGTATTCACCTCCACACACCCTAGTGGTGACTGGCAGGGTACATAAGTAAATAAAAAAATAAATAGACATCATGCACATTTGTCCGTTCACTCAACTAACAACACCATTGACGCACAACACCATCACTCAATTGGTGAACAGCACAAATTTCATGATGAATGTCCACAGCTTTGAAGTTTAATTCCAGTAAAAACCTTATCACTAAACAGATTTTACATTTGGTAAGATTTCTAATTGTATTGTTCATTTTGACTTGCTACTGTAAACAAATGACAAGTGGCATGGCCTTCCAAACACTACCGCTCGAGGCGTACTGCCCTAGTGTGAGTGTGTCAATAAAGCAAACTTAAGTTACTTTATAGACAGCCCTCACACTATATTGGTACAAGCTTAGAAAGTACAAATGGAAACTGTCAGCATAATGCACCAGGTACATTTGTCTACATTCAAAAGTTTAAAAGGTAACATTTTTAAAGAGCACAGAAAAGAAATCTCTTATTAATTGATCACTCTGAATTGCTCACGACATCACGGCAATCTTGGAAACAAATAGCTAGTACAAAAGGAGCTCAGTGATAGCGTTATCACCATATAAAGAGAGATAGAGAGAGAGAGTCATAGAGTTATCTCCATTGTGATCAGGTAGGGCAATAGAAAAGGATGGGTGGACAGGTCCCAAATCTATGGCATAAGATTGAGGATCAGCATCAGAGCTTTGAACAGACACTAATGTACAGATGAAGAATTAGAAAAAACAAATCGGCCACCACAAAAGTGAGTGAAAAATGGACATCACTCCAGTGGGCTCTCAATGATTCTCGAAAAAAACATAAGTTTCCAAGCACATCATCAATGATTACAAAAAAATGTAAATTTAATTTAAATATAAAATTTTCAATTGTCATCCTGGAGTCCATTAAAAAAAATCACATAAATCATATTTCATGATGAGCTATAAATATTTCAATTCATGCAGCTGTGTTTATAAAAATTCAACAATTTCACGATAAGACATCTTCACACAATAGGACATGTTTACATTTTTTGATGTTTCCCCAAATATATTCACATAAGTACTCACAGAACTAATCCAATTCATGGCATTACTCATTCCAATATCACGCCAATCGGTTCAGGGCCACTTGAACAACTCTAAATTTTTCAATTAGTTCAGACGTATTGGGACGACTGTACAATTCTGAGAGACATGCAGCAACAACATCCTGGCAGCGGGTAATAAAAGCTCTCCTGGAATGAAAGAAAAATTAATAATTGTATAATTATTAATTATAATTTCTATTATATTATAATATATAATTAATTTATACTTACAATGCTTTTCATTAAAAGAATAATATAAGCATGAGCTATTTGGATTAAAGCATAACTATGATGACGAGAAATAAATGATGTATCATATGATGAAAGATCTGGTGCTCTCCCAATGTATCTGTTAAGTGAAATCCTCTAGGGTTTTACACCGGATTAGTTCTTCCATTGCTGCCAGGCAACAGACACTAAACCAATGGAAGACCCAAGAGGTTTTCACTGATGTTTCATATGATTAAATTGGAACTAGAATCTCAATTATATGTAAAGTGCTGTCTCAACCACTGAATAGTCCTTCCTGATGGTTTTAAAGACAGTTTGTTGGATAACTCTTATTATTAGTATATATTATTGGATTATAATGTTTGTAGAAACTGTATTCCCACAATAAATCCTACAAAGAGATTGAAATGGAAATACCAGTTTTTGTGATCCTTGAGCATGATTTACCTACATCTATTAGGAATTAAAAATTTTTGATGCTTAATTGTATGTTAGTGAGATGCCTTGGAATGCAATTTTTCAATAGCCAAAAGGATTTCTCAGAGAAAACCTATGGATTGATGGTTTATCTCAGCAATCAAAGAACCAGAACTAGGAGTGCAATAGAGCTTCAACAAACACATACTTAACAGTGGAAAATAAATTAAGAGGTTTCATTGAACCTACCTTTCACTCATGATTACAAGAGAAGGGTTTTGTGTGAATGAGCCAACTAGACTGATAAGAGCTTCAAGCAGGTGTAATTCATTCCCCACAGCCATCCATATACGGTCATTAGAAGATATGAGTCTGAAAAACAAACACACATTTAAACATTAAAAAAAACAAATTATAAAACAAGGAATTCTGGAGCACGTCTTATTGATAATACGCATTAATATGTAGCATGAAAAAAATAGCTTAATATATTTTCAAAAGAGAGCCATTTGCTCTCACGCTAATACACCACCATATGATCCCTGGAAGCCTTTGTTTAATTGATATGGAATCATGATTGTATTTAGTTTATATATCTTTAAGGCTCTGATTCATGTGATTATAGCTGAACCAGAAAAAATCCAAGAAAGATGGAAGGAATATATAGAAACATTGTATGGTAGGGAACTTAGGCCGACAAAGTTAGACATAGAAAAGGAACATGACGCAGAAAAAGATAGCTTAGGTCCAGGCATACTCGACGATGAAATAGAAAGGGCATTAAAGGAGATGAAAGCAAATAAGACCATGGGGGTGGACAACATTCCTGTAGAACTGTTGAAATGTTTATGAAAATGTGGGAAGAAGACTATATGAACTGATTCGTAGTATCTATGAGGAAGGAATCTGGCCGGAAGATTTTGTGAGATCAATGTTAGTTCCTATTCCGAAAAAGGTAAGGCTACATCATTTGAGGATTACAGAACAATAAGTTTGATATCCCACGCAGCTAAAGTTATTCTTAGGATCATCAACAAAAGGATAGAGCGCAAGGCAAATGATTACTTAGGGGATGATCAGTTTGGGTTTCAGAAGGGGAGAGGTACGTGTGATGCCATTGCAGTAATGAGATCACTAATCGAGAGGAATATAGAATACAATCAGGAAGTATTTGCCTATTTCGTAGATTTTGAAAAAGCGTTTGATAGAGTGAATTGGGAAAAATTAATGTGTATATTGCAGAAAATAGGAATGGATTGGAGGGACAGGAGACTGATCCACAACCTGTACATGTCTCAGACTGCTCAGGTGCGAGTGGGGAACGGAGATTCCGGATGGGCAGTGTTAGGAAAAGGTGTAAAGCAGGGTTGCCCATTGTCACCGATGCTGTTCAACGTATATGTGGAGGAAATGATTAAAGAGGCATGGGAAGAACTGGAGGTAGGAATGAAAGTCGGAGGGGAATTCGTCAAATCGGTTAGGTTTGCTGATGACCAAGCATTAGTTGCTCAGTCAGCCAAGGGGTTGCAAGCATTGCTGAGTGAATTGGAGGTTCAGTGCGATAAATATGGGATGAGAATCAATATTAATAAAACAAAGGTTATGCGATTTTCCAGGAAGAAGAAGGCTAAGCTAAACATTAAAATAGGAGGGGAAAAAATAGAGCAGGTAGAACAGTTTACGTATCTCGGAAGTGTTTTGGACCAACACGGTCAAAGTAGTAGGGACGTCAGGAGAAGAATTGCGCTAGGCAAGGAGGCTTTCTCAAGTTGATGACGGGGACGTTGAGTAGGGAGGTTAAGAAAAGACTTGTAAAAACTCTGATATGGAGCGTAGCTATGTATGGCACGGAAACGTGGTCACTGAAGCAGGAGGATAGACGTAGATTGGAGGCTTTTGAAATGTGGGTGTGGAGAAGAATGGAGAAGATGAAGTGGACCGAAAGGAAAACAAATGAGGAAGTACTGGAGATGGTGGGTGAGGAGAGGGGTTTTTAGAGAGAAATCCTTTGGTGGCAGGAAAAATGGATGAAAGGTGTATTGAGCGGTAGTGGAATGTTGAAGAAGGTAATAGAGGGGAGAATGTTGGGCAAGCGAGGAAAGGGCAGGAACAGGATAGGGATGTTGGACAGGATGAAGGGAGGAAAGAAGTACACAGCGATGAAGAGGGACCTGATGTAGATTAGGTTGCAGGATTGGGTTTTGTTCGGAGTTACAAAATGTTTATTTGATAGTTGTGGCCATCCAAAAACCTACCTTAACCGGTAGATTACCTAATAATAATCCATAACTACACCATTAAGTTTAAAGCAAATCTGAGTACTACTTATTGTAGACCGTCCTCAACTAACAACTCATTTCATAATGTAAAAATTCGACTGTATAACTGGGTGCCCACTCAGTTGAAATTGGACTGTATCCTGAATTTCAGAATACTTGGTTACTTGCTAATCCACTTCACTCAATTGATGAATACTCTTGTGACAATCTTCATCACATTTAAGAATTTATGTTTATTCATTAAGTAATATTCATATTGATGACATTTAATACAGTTGTACCATTTATCAAAATGAATAAAGCATAATAATAATACTAATATCATAATTTAACCTTTCACTGATGGCAACGATAATGAATGCACTAATTAAACAGCCAAAGAAGAATTTTCAAAGATGTTTTTGTGCATAATTACCCATAATTATATGTATTTTCATTGTTTTGTCATTTGGCTCTTCGTGCATATCTACTGAAATAATTGCATATGTTTTAAGGGTACCAAAAAGTCAATTATAATTTTCGAGTTGATTGCAGACTCATTTTAAGTTCATTTCAAAATACTATTAACTTGAAAGAAACTATAATAACACTACCTTCTTCCCCTTCATTATTTATCCTAATTCAAGGAAAATTTCTACAAGAGTCTAAAATGAAAAATAGCTTCCAAGTTTTTCAATTCTAACCACTGAAAATGTAACACTAAGGAAATGACTGAAATGAGTATGCAAACCATTTTATAATGAAAGCTTAGTGAGAGCATCTATTGTATCTAAATATAAGTCCACAAGATGAACCCAAAATTTCAAGTATGTGAAATTCTTTCACTACAACTCAACTAATTTAAATTTATAGATAGAACTGACTCCTGTAGTGATTCGTGTTGACCCATTTTCAAAATTCTGACCATTGAACTTGCTAAGTATAGGATATATAAAAGAGTGATTAACCCGAAGGCCAGTTTAATAGGTGAGGCTAGAGTTTACCAAATACTCCCAATGGCATGTGAAATTCATACGGTAGAGGGGCCAGTTCCTTTCCCTATGCCACCTATGGTTTCCCCAGGAAGTTCTGGTACCCAAAAAGTGCAGATGGTGAAGCAGAGGGTGCCCAGAGAGGTGTGCTAGGGAATCAAATCCGCCCCCCTGGTCCAACGCTCTACCTCTGGGCTACTGCATTCCCTTCTTTGGATACAATATTACCTTAAATTAATTAAGATCAAAATTTTCTTGGATGTATATTGCCAAGTTGTGACTTTTTGGAGTTGATCATTTCTAAATACTTACACTTCTTCATATGAAGGGCTTATTCAATTATTTAGGGCAACGAAGGCCCCCTTGAATCAATTTATTGGCATGCATGCCTAATAGCAGTTAAGGGCAAGTTCTCCACCTTGCAACCCATTAGAGGGCCTCCTGCTATCATTGAGTGGTCCTTTAATTGGAGGGGTTTAGTTTTAGGTGCTTTCAGCAAAAATGTGGTCAACTTGCCCCATTTGTGGGATCCAAAAATTCTGACTCATGGCCTACTCCCCTCCCATTACACTTGAACTTCTTTGATTTCATGGAACAGGGTTTGTCATTGAGGGCTACTCAGATTCTATCATTTCATGGCCTTTGGGTGTGATATTGGTTACTTGCCGTGTTAGCCAAACTTGAAGATGCCTGCTTACTTTTGAGGGGCCCCATTGTAATGAATCAGAAAGGACAGATGATAACACGATAACACCTCATGGATCTGAATTCCTGAGACTGAATCAAACCCAATGGCTAAATTAGACGGGGCAACTATCAACTAGCCAATAGGAAATCAATTGTTACTTGCTCCAAATAAATTTACACCACTCTAAGATGTTTGGCATACACCTGTTGATGAGATTCATGATTTTTTCCATATTACCCTCCCCCAGGTACCCTTCTGGAAAGTTCCATCGCCATTGTACATTAGTAAATACACAAACGGATGGGCTCACTAATATAAGGAGATTGTTCAGAGGATTTTCAGGAAGGTCAACATAAAAATTAAATGTTTTCCAAAAGTGACTTTTGAAAGCAAACTGGATTTTAGGGTTTGTATTTGGGGAAATGCTATATAAATTAGTCTGTACTATAAACAAAACATGATTTATATTATACTCTTCCATTAAAACAAGATGAAATAATACATTATGAACCCTTACTTGTCATATATGTTGATTAGTTTTGGAAGTCCCACCCCAAGTGAGACCAGAGCTGACATGACTATTTCAGGACTTGCCCCAAGACGACAACTGCAGATTTCTAACTGCCTTATTATATATGCTGTATTAAAAGAAAATAAATCACATCATGAGTACTAAAAAATAAATTACACATATGCCAAAAATTTCATGTAAAATCATGAAATTATGAATTTATAATTGTTTTTCACTTGTGTACAATTAGTCACTGAAATTTTTTTCAGGTCCCCTTGTATGACTCAGCTTCATTCAAAGAAAATACATGAAATCCTTATTGGTAATCGCAATTAACATAAACGAAACAAAAATATTTCTCAGCAATGCCACCAATTCTTTTTAGTCCAAAACTGTAATTCACCTAAATTTGAAGATACATAGTAGAAGAGCTGGCGCACATGACTTAAAATTGAATAAATCTTCAAATCAATATTTCTACTTTAAGCTATCTATAAGTCTCTGGGAAGATAAAATATTGAGAGTTCAGGAACAGGTCATGATGCAATGCAATAGTTGCATTTACAAATATTCTTGAATATATATTCTGAACATATTATAAAATATAAAAATTTTAAAAGTGGTTACCATTCAATTAAATGAGAGCTAATGGCACAGAAGTTCCTGATTATTCATATAAGGAGTCATATTTGGATCATCACATAGTTTTCTACCAAAATAAGATGTCTGCAAAAAATTTCATTAAAAATTGATCACGACAACATTGCTACCTCCTTAACTTTGTTTAATACACACCAACTTATTGCAATGATTGAATTATGAACACGGAGCGGGGGTATATCATTTTTATAAATTATACCCATCAGCCAAAAATGAATTATATTTCTTTTACAGGTCAAATTATCAATATTTCATGAAAACTTTTGTGACACTTGACAATTAAAATAGAAAGATAAGTACTATTTAAATATAAAATTTTAGATTTGCCTCTTTGTATTGTTGATTTGAATTTTCTGACATGTGACTTGGTATTCCATGTGTACTTGTCGGCAGGACAAGTCGCACCTTGAAAAAAAAAGGAGTTTCGTGGGAGTGTGAAGAATAGCACACTCCTCTCTCAAATGCTGGTGGGTAAAGGTGACCACTTTTGGCGAGAATGTTAACCAAGGCAAGCCATGAGAACGAGACTCATCCAAACACTCATCAGACCCTCTGCCTGTCTATTCCCTAATATTTTATTTTGTTGCCTTATTTATCTCTTACTAGTTCATTCCCTTTCATTATTTGTGTTACCCTTAAGGAGCAGCCAACCAGCCTTCAATTCATTCAAGCACAAAACCATTGTGGGAGAAAAATTGCTACTGATGTGCCAACTTTCAGAGTTGAAACCAGGGAATTACACTCAAAATTACACACAAAATCAGGTATGAAGATGTTCAGCTATATAATAAGAAATACAAGTCTCAGGAGTTCATGCCCCTAAAAAAAAGCTTGTGTCACATTTCAGTTTGCTCTCCATTGTAATATACATATATCAATATACATACTACCTTGATCAAAAAGTTCCCGGAATTTATTCAGAAAATTAAAAATACAAGTTTATTCATCTAAATCTATATTGTCCCCTTCAAAGTAATCCCCATCGACTGCAACACACTTATGCCAGCACTTGATCCAATCCTCGAAACATTTTTTATATTCGGTTTTCGGTATGTCCATCAGTGCTTCCTGCGATTTTTCCATTACTTCCTCTCGGCTGCTAAAACGCCTTCCCCGTAATGGTTTTTTAACTCGATTGAACAGAAAGAAGTCACAGGGAGCCAAATCAGGTGAATTCGGTGGCTGTTGGATGGTATTTGTTGCATTTTTCGTCAAAAAATTACGAATAATGATAGCACTGTGCGACGGTCTCGACGCACTGTGCGACGATTTCTGGTCTCTTTCGGCGAATTGCTTCACGCAAACGTCTCATAACGCCCAAATAATACTCTTTGTTTACTGTCTGGCCTTCTGGCAAAAATTCATGATGCACTACACCGTTGTAATCCATGAAAACCGTCAGCATTGCCTTCTTTTTTGACTGAACACGACGTGGTTTTTTTGGTCTCGGCTCATTTGGTGAACGCCATTCACTTGCCTGATGTCTGGATTGCGTGTCGTACTCATAAACCCACGTCTCGTCTCCAGTAATGATCCTTTTGATGAATGTGGGATCGGATTCAGCCTCGCAAATCATGTCTTTTGCGACGTCAACACGGTCTCTTTTTTGCATGAAATTGAGGTCTTTTGGCACCAACTTTGCTGCTACACGACGGAAACCCAAATCATTAACCACAATGTCTTGGGCGGATCCATAGGCAATGTTCAAGTCCTCCGCTATTTCTCTGATGGTTAATTTGCGGTTATTGACCAACATTTCTTTTACTTTATCAATTTTTTCACCGACTTTCGATGTCGATGGTCTGCCACTGCGTTCATCATCTTCGATTGACTCACGACCACTTCTGAACCGCTCGTGCCACTGGTAAACGACCGTTTTTTTTTAGAGAATCGTTGCCGAAACACTTTTCCAACGTTTCTAACGTCCGTGCGCCACTAAATCCGTTTTTTAAGCAAAATTTAATACAAGTTCGTTGTTGCAAATTTAAATCCATTTCTGCAATTGTAAAAAATCGCCAACACACAGAGATAGATGTACTCTTGGCTACGTAACTTTTGCAAATGTCAAGTTATGACACTAAGATTTAAAGGGAATATCAACAACAGATGTACCAATTTAACAAAAAAAACAGAACTCAAATCGGAACGATGGGAGCGCCACACGGCGGTTATTCCGGGAACTTTTTGAACAAGGTAGTATATCACTTAAGTGAAACCTATACAATGAGTCAACTATAAAATCTTTGGTATGCATTTACATTTAATATTTCTAATATCCAAGGAGTATGAAAGAGGAATTTTATAACAATACATATTTTTCACAAGCAATGGAGAAGATATGAATACTGTTGACCAGAAACTCAAGCACATGAGCGAATAAATTATTAAACAAACACTTGGAAATGGAAAAAGAGAATCTTACTCAAGGGAAAACACCTAGGAGAAAGGTTGTACTCATTGCCAAGAGCCTTAACTTCAGCCAGCAGGAGGCCCATTCGATTGTCAGGGGATGCTGTGGATGGTGTGGCAGCCAGCTCTGTTTCCAGAATGTAATCCCAGATGCTTTCCACAAAAGTTGGATCATTGTGCCCAACGCAATGAAGGATGGCCAATTTACACTGCCACAAACCAAATGGCTCAGCATATTCTTCATAAAGCTGTAAAAGAGAAAATGTTGGAATGTTCCTAACCTCTTTACTGTCACAAATCCTTACCTTAAAACAGCTGCAAAATTAAAACTGTGAAGTATGTAACCCCATATCATACCTAATATGGTCGCTTCAGTTATTTTACTGATTTCAGGCATTACAAGCCATTAAACAACACTATTAAGTGACCTTTAGATAGAGAGCAATGCAAATAAATGGCAAGGCACATAAAAATAAGATTAGAGGAGAGCATAATAGCACAAGAGAGTCATCAGAAAGCAGAAATTGCACGGTAGACAGCATGGGGTTACAAAACATGAATCACTTCACATGATATAAAACACCTCCAAGTAATTCAACCACATTCTGTTGAAAATATCTAATTTTAACATTACATACATGTGATGGATTATTTCCCGTGAAAATGTTGCATAATTATTGAAAAACAGAAATGTAAAAAGCACAAAGAAAAATGTTGCCATAAAAGAATGCTAAAATACAAATGATGGTGAGAGTAACATAAGAATTACTTCTGAGAATTATCATGAAGGTTGGAGCAAACATTAGATTTGACGACTCTTGACTTCAGCAATCCATTGGTAATACTCTCATACTTAGACTGTTTGTGGATTATAATGAACATCATAAAATCTTGATGCACAAATGGGTTGAATAGGAAAAAAGAGCAATATAAGACACAACCATTTGTTACATAACAACTTGTACAAGATCAAATCTGTGGATTTACAAGAAATATTTTTCAGCCTACCATAATACTGAAATTTGTGTTGGTCAACCAATATACAATGATATTCATGTTGAATATTAATTCACTTTGAAATATTCTACACATTTATTACAATATCTCAGTAGGTTTCGACAAAGAAACATTTTCAAGAGGTACGAGCCTCATAAAATGTTTTTAGACTTCAACTGGTCAAGGTATTGTAATACAACCATGAAATATTACATGATTTATTTTCAACATGTCAAAATGCCACAAAGCATATTTGCCAATAGTCATACTAGTATACTATACTTGCCCAAGGTACTCATGCTCCAGTTGAGCTAAAATTTGCAATAAACTACTAATTTCAGAAGGACCCACATTTTCAAGATACATATCTGGAATTGAAAATTACCCTTATATTTGAGGTTACGAATAATAATTGGAGAACCAGAGCAGTGGTAATTTTAATGCCTACAGTAACAATATTAAAACAGGTTGACATGCTTGGTTTAAGCCAGATTCTTCATTTACCAAACCTCATATTTGATTCAAAATACTATCAATTAAACAAAATTCCATACAGGTTTAATTACTTTCTTCTTTTAAACATTCAGAAAGTTTCTGTTGAAAATGGTATTGGAGGTGAGTAGGATGGGAAAATAGAGAGGACAATAAGAGCCATTTTGGATGTAATTAAGGGAGGTAGGAAGTATGTAGAACTAAATAATGAGTTATTGTAATAGGCAGTATGAGTATAAAGGATTTCTTGCATAATATTAGTCGGAGATTACAAGTACAGTGGTTCATAGAGTCAGGGTCTATGAAAAAACCTTCTCTAAGCCAGTATTCTGCTGCTAATAAAAGTAATTTTGCTTGTAAATTTTACAGTCCTTTTAATATACCATGATATCAATCACACTTGACACATTAAAACGTACCTGAGTGACATCTACAAGCTCAGTCTTGAGTCTACCGATTGCCTCTTCTGCTGAAAGATGCTGGGAACCACGACATTTTGTCAACGCATTCAAAACCTGTGAGTGGAAAAAAAGTTTGGTGGAACAAACTGCATAACTGATTTTCAGCTACTATTGATTACAACAATTTACATGAATATACTCATAAACTAAAGATAGTTATGAGCCCAACAATATTTTATATACAAGCCCCTCCCAACCTTTTCCTTAAATCAGTGCAAAGCAAAAAGGAATAACATGACAATTTATTTGAAACTTAAATAACGTGAATGAGAATTTTTGATAAAAAAACACCAGCTAAATAAAATGAATCAACATGACAGCAAAAAATTTTTTCATGAACTTCTTCAGAAAATGCAGAACCAAGAAATAAGTTTCACAAAACCAAAGGTATGAGAAATAAAAAAATCAGAAATTTCATATTATTGGTAGGTTTAAAGAGTATGTTGGTTGTTCTGACATTTCTGGTAAGTGCCATAAGAAATTATGACAGAAAAAAGATCATTGGATAAATGATCAGTATTCAAGTAAATAGAAAAACCAATCAGAGGCTGTTCATCATCAAGAAGAGTACCCTCAATTTAAAAACTTCATACAACCTTGCCAGTTTCATTAAGTACTTAATTTCATAAATTTTTTTTGAAGATACTCATGAATAAGTACAAACACATACTGTTAGACATCGAAAAATTAAATGCTAAATCTTCATTAATACAGTTCTTACGATATCTAATGAAAAACTAGAGCATAAGGGAATAGAATAATTAACAGTGAATATACAAATATTTCTGGGGCTTCACAAAGCATTGGCATGTATGTGTATTTGAACTGAGGTCTTAGTTCATACCTTCTGCTGGATTCTGGCCACCTCCAGCTGATCCTCCAGTTCCCTCAGAAAGACTCCTTGTGAGGGGGCACAGCCAACATTATCACTTCTCATGCACATAACTGCTCGAGCCAGGTATGTGAGTCTCTGGTCCAATGTCACTGAGCTGAGAGAGATACATTCTTGAGAAGAAATCACTAAACAGCAACGTGTGTTGGATGAAACTCATGTTGAACTTGCAAATTCTGTGCTCTCAATGAACTATGCTATTACAAAATTGAAAGAGGATTTGTGGGCAACCTGGTAGAATTTATCCATTATGGTAATAATGAAAATACTGACAGTGAGCTCTCTATTATCCATGCTTGGATTATATGGGCTACTTTCTTCCTAACACCTCAACATTTTTATAAAATTACAATCATAAAGATGATTGAATACCTTCAAACTTCTATATTCTTTAAAAAAAAACAAGTTTGAAATACCTGGACTTCCTTAATAGTTTTTAATTTACAAGAATCAAAAGTTGTCAATATTATTTAAAGTTTTATTTTAAACATGGTCATACTACCAGTACTTTCCAACTATTGTTTCCTTCGCATTATTTATGTTTCCTGAGAATTCCACATTCTCCCTTAAGACAAGCAAAGACATAGTTTTACTGTGCATTAAATAAGTTATTAACTACCTAAACTGCATCATTTTACACAGTATCATTTGAGGAATATGAATCTGTATCCCTGATCCTTTATTCTCCTTCTCCAATCATTTCTTTTTTTTCCTTTTAATAATAATAATAATATTTAAGATAATAATTTGTGTTCTAAACTGCACACGGTGATGTACACTATTCAGTTCCTGCATAACGCAGTGTCTCTAGAGGTATTAAAACTCCGCTATTATTCTATTTTTTTCTCCAGGGCATCATATGGAATAGTGTTCTGGGGATCATCTGTGTGCATGTTGCATAAAGTTTTCTTAATTAAAAAAAAGTTGAATAATAGATGGTAGCACTTTTCCACTTGATAAAATTTATTTTACCACCGGGTTTTGATGCATTACATCATCACCAGGTAACATAATGAAGTTAAGTGCACACATTTTGTTACCTGATTATGATGTAATACATCGAAACCCAGTCATAAATAAATTCTATCAAGAGGAAAAGTGCTACCATCTATTATTCATTATGTTCGGCTTCCACCACATCATGCCTGAAGCTACTCAATTCGTTCAAAAATGTTATTAGATGCATACTTGGTGCTGCTTATAGAACACCATGTAGGTGCTTATTAAATAAATTGAATGTTCTTACCATTCCACCTACGAGTATGTATATATTTACCATGTCTGTCTTCATTATAAACAATATCCATCTGTTTCATGCAAATAGTGATAATCACTCTTATTCAACTAGAAATCACACAACATCCACACATGTTACCAAATCAGCAATTTCATTCAAAAGCCCAATATTAGTAGCAGAGTTAGGGGTGGTGACTGACAGCTAAAGTCATTTGTGCCATTAGTGATAGACAGGAAAAGATGAAGTGTGGAGAGAAACCTGGCGTCGGCATTAGCCTACTCATAATAAAAGGCACCAAGGGGTTCACAGCTTAATGTACCATCCAATGGACAGTGCACTCAATCAAAGTGCTCTCCACAAAACACATCAAGTAGGGATCGGGATACCACTGAAAAATATCTGCCACCTCTGGGATTCGAACCATGCCCTCTGGGTAGGAAGCCGTTGACCACTGCACCATCTCGATCCCCTTCAAAACCCCTTTTGTCTCTCCAAAAAGATGTGTGATTTTTAGGGATTGACATATTTTAAAATAGTAAAAAAATTTGTGAATAGGCACACAAGTTTACATGGTATGTATTGAAACTGTGGCGAAGGGATAAAATACTTGAGAGATGATTTTAAAATACATTTCTCATTTCCATACACAAGAACAGACTGATGAAGGTAAATATTGAGAAGTGTCTGGAAGTATCAAATGGGGGCCTGAATCGGTATTCATTTTCCTAAGAGAGCCCTCGAACAACAATTTATGGATACATTTCATGTCCTGTTCTCAAATACATCTGTTATTTGGCCAAAAAGTAGTTTTCTCATCATAATAGAGTTTTGAATTAATTTAATTGCTTTATCCAGAACAAGTTTGCAATCAAGGATCTGACCCATTCAAATCTGATGTCTTCTATATTTCACATGTGTACTTATTTTTGGATAATAATAATATTACTGGTTCTCTTTCCTGCCATCTGAACTCACATGCCTCTATATTATACAGGATGTGGCAACATAACTTCCTTTTTTGAAATCCGTGCCAATCAGGCTGTACAGGTTGTAGCTAGGTAATAGTGGTCTCACTTGACAGCCAGGGTTCTTCAGTTTTTTCCCCACCCTGGTCAGTCACCATCATGCATTGGAACAGTGAGGAGCTTGCATTTGCCATTGAGACCTACTTTTGGGGTGCATATTCTGTGATTGCAACCCAGTGGGTCTTCCTAAATTGCTTCAATTTAGCCCTGGTGGGCCCTGTCCCAGACCGGAAATCAATTGTTACATGGGTCACTACATTCAGACAAGCCGTGAGTGTGAAAAGATAAAGGACTGGAGTGCCTCGGCCCATCAGATCACCTAAGAACATTGAGGCAGTGAGAGCTGCCATCTTGCAATTCCCACGACATTCTGCATTCCAACATGTGTCAGCTCTTGGACTTTCTGATTGTTCAGTGGGGCGAATTCTTCATGATGACCTTCATTACCATCCTTGCCAAGTTGGCGCTTGGGCAGGAACTCTCTGAGCATGACTTCAATTATTGGAGGAATGCATGTGAGGCTCTTCTCGAAAACATTCCCGAGGACTCAACTGCATTTTTCAGTGATGGAGCCCATTTTCATGCGAGTTGATATGTCTACAAACAGAACATGAGCAACTGGGCTAACATCAATCCCAGAGAATTGCATCAAATGCCTTTACATTCACCTAAAGTCAGTGTGGTGTGCAATTTCCTCAGTTGGTATTGTTAGTCCTTGGTTTTTTGAAGAAAATGAGGTCACAGTGATAGTGAATTCGGTATTTGAACATGTTGGAGGAATTTTTTTCCATGACTCAGGGGAATCCATGACTGGACTCGGGGAAAATTTGGTTCCAACAGGACGGAGCAACAGTCCAAGCTTCAAGGTCATTGATGACTGTATTGAGGGAACACTTCCCAGAGCGCCTTAGCCTTATCTCAATAAGGGGCAATTTAGAGTGGCCAGTCCATTCCTCCGATTTGGCCCCTTGTCATTTTTTTGGGGAGTTTTTTGAAATCCTGCGTTCATACCAACCGTCCAAGGATCCTTCAAGACCTGAAGGACAACATCTGGGCAGAAATTGCCAAAATACCTGCTGCTATGCTGGTAAGGGTCATGGCAAATACCAGAAATTGGCTATTTCAGTTTATGGACAATGGGGGCATCACCTACCTGATTTAATTTTCAAATTTTGTAATACCAAACTTTAAATATGAACTTACAAAAAGAAAGATAATTAAAAAATTCTGTCTCATCAAATGGGTTATATTGCGTTTTGAAAAAAGGAATTTATGTTGCCACACCCTGTATCTACCAGCACATAATAATATTAACTGCAAAAGTGCAGGTACATAATAATATTAACTGCAAACGTGCACATTTTGATAGTTAAAAAAATCTGCCATTTTTGTGATTCATATGAAATTTTTATTGGTGTTTCTTTTGACTGAGAATGAAGGAGTCCATTAATAAATACCCACGTTTATTTTTAAAAACTTTTAAATTCACCAGTTTGAGAAAACAATTTTAAGAGGCACTAAAAAAAATCTTACTCAAATTCATAAAAATTGAAATGAGAATGAGGTAAGAAGTTATGAAAGAAGTAAGTTGCTTACCTGGGTGCAGTGGCTAATCCATGAAGCACCTTAGCAGCCATTGCATGATTGTCGATGCTCTCATAGTACTTCCATAGGAGGTCTTGGATGGGAAGGGAGTCGGGGTCCCTTTGGGCTGCACGCTTGAGATATGTCTCCAAACTTGCTCGAACAGAACCACTGTGACGACTGCAAGTTGCATGTAGGAAAATTTTAACAGATGCAAAAACAATTGAGTAAAAAACTCCTTTGTTACTTTGATAAACATTAATGGATGAGATCTATTGATTGTGGATTCCAAAAAATTTCACATATTAATTTAGAGGCAAAGATCAAAAGTTATGGAATTCCAAACCATTAAGCATGTAAATCTTTATCCATTAGAAGTTATCCTAACAATTTTCACATGGAATTTCTTCACATTAGTGGAAGCTATTAATATAAATTCAACAGAAGGAGGATGAGTTTATCATTCCTTGTTTTTAAAATGATATGCAATCAGTAAAAATTAATCCCACACTGGTTCTGACCAACTGTAAACAATTGTGGACTACATGTTTGCATAATATTAAAGTTTGAGACACAATGAAACAGGTACAATCACCTCACATTTATCTGGGATGAAAGCAAAAAAAAATACACTCTTAAACTAAAGTTTCAAAATGAAATCAAAACCACTAGGTATCTTTCCACGAGTTTTTATTCAAGGGTACAACTAGTTTCGACGCAACGGCATCATCTTCAGGTACGTAGTTGAGCCTAAAACCATAGAACATAATACACTCTTCATATAATAAATGAATCATCATGCATTTAGTTCTGGTGATTTTTTTGCAGCCTGCAGAATTTAATTTTGATTGTCAAAATTTAAGCAAGGCACTATTTGCCAACACAATGCAGGTATTGCCTTGTGGACATTTTATGAGGTGACTTTTGAGATAAGAGTACTAATGACAATCTCATATGTACCAAATGATGAAAAATCATGTGCTTGGGTAGCTTAGACCACAGGAAACTGATTTTACAATAACTATTTGGCATAGAGTCTTGAGTTTGAACTTGAAAGTGAGCAAAAGTCAATCTCTTTATTTGCTATATGAAGTTATTATGCTATTATTAGTTTATATTATTATTATTAGGTAATCTACCGTTTAAGGTAGGTTTTTGGATGGACACAACTATCAAATAAACATTTTGTGACTCCCCACCTAGCAAACTAATCTATATCAGGTCCCTTTTCATCTCGGTGTACTTCTTTCCTCCCTTCATCCCATCCAACATCCCTATCCTGTTCCTGCCCTTACCTCTCTTGCCCAACATTCTCCCCTCTATTACCCTCTTCAACATTCCACTACCGCTCAATACGCCTTTCATCCATTTTTCCTGCCTCCATAGGATTTCTCTCAACAAACCCGTCTCCTCACCCACCATCTCTAGTACTTCCTCATTTGTTTTCCTTTCGGTCCATTTCACCTTCTCCATTCTTCTCCACACCCACATTTCAAAAGCCTCCAATCTACGCCTATCCTCCTGCTTCAGTGACCACGTTTCCGCGCCGCACATAGCTACGCTCCGTATCAGAGTTTTTACGAGTCTTGTCTTAACATCCCTACTCAACGTCCCCGTCATCAACTCCCTCCTCCTTGAGAAAGCCTCCTTGCCTAGTGCAATTCTTCTCCTTACGTCCCTACTACTTTGACCGTATTGGTCCAAAACACTTCCGAGATATGTAAACTGCTCTACCTGCTCTATTCTTTCCCCGCCTATTTTAATATTTAGCTTAGCCTTTTTCTTTCTGGAAAATCGTATAACCTTTGTTTTATTAATATTGATTCTCATCCCATATTTATCGCACTGAACCTCCAATTCACTCAGCAATGCTTGCAACCCTTTGGCTGACTGAGCAACTAATGCTTGGTCATCAGCAAACCTAACCGATTTTATGAATTCCCCTCCGACTTTCATTCCTACCTCCAGTTCTTCCCATGCCTCTTTAATCATTTCCTCTACATATACATTGAACAGCACCGGTGACAATGGGCAACCCTGCCTTACCCCTCTTCCTAACACTGCCCATCCGGACTCTCCGTTCCCCACTCGCACCTGAGCATTCTCAGACATGTACAGGTTGCGGATCAGTCTCCTGTCCCTCCAATCCATTCCTATTTTCTGCAATACACACATTAATTTTTCCCAATTCACTCTATCAAACGCTTTTTCAAAATCTACGAAATAGGCAAATACTTCCTGATTGTATTCTATATTCCTCTCGATTAGTGATCTCATTACTGCAATGGCATCACACGTACCTCTCCCCTTCTGAAACCCAAACTGATCATCCCCTAAGTAATCACTTGCCTTACTCTCTATCCTTTTGTTGATGATCCTGAGAATAACTTTAGCTGCGTGCGATATCAAACTTATTGTTCTGTAATCCTTACATGATATAGCCTTTGTCTTCTTTGGAATAGGAACTAACACCGATCTCACAAAATCTTCCGGCCAGATTCCTTCTTCATAGATACTACGAATCAGTCCATATAGGGCCTTCTTCCCGCATTTTCCTAAAAATTTCAACAGTTCTACAGGTATGTTGTCCACCCCCACGGCCTTATTTGCTTTCATCTCCTTTAATGCCCTTTCTATTTCATCGTCGAGTATGCCTGGACCTAAGCTATCTTCTTCTACGTCATGTTCCTTTTCTATGTCTAACCTTGTCGGCCTAAGTTCTTTACCATACAGGGTTTCTATATATTCCTTCCATCTCTCTTGGATTTTTCCCAGTTCAACTATTATCTTACCCCACTTATCTTTAACTGTTAGCACAGATCTTGCCTTCTTACTTCCCGATAATAACTTAAGCTTGCTGTATAGAGCACCAATTTCATCCTTATTCTGTAAACTTTCCATATCCTCGCATTGCGTTTTCCACCATTCTTCTTTTGCTTTATTTGTGGCCCTTCTCAATTTATTGTTTAACTCTTTGTACTTCATTTTGCCTAACTCTGTGTTTACATTCTTCCATCTTCTCTCATCCATCTTTGCAATCATCTCATCCGTGACCCATGGTTTCCTTATTCTTTTCCCGTTAATGGTTCCTATAGTGTCTTTTGCTGCTTCCGATATCCCTTGCTTGATACATTTCCATTTTTCTTCGATTGTACTCAGTTCTTTACCGTTATCCATTATTTTCTCTACAGCCTGCTGATACTCCTTCCTCATTAATCCATTTAATGCTTCTATGTTCCATTTCCTAACCCGCCGCCCTTGCCTTATCTTCTTGAAACGGACTTTACATTTCATAACAACTAAATTGTGGTCAGAGTCCGCATCCGCTCCTGGGAAACTGTGCAAATTTATCACACTGTTCCTAAACCTGTGCCTAACCATAATATAATCTAACTGATACCTTTCTGAGTCACCTGGCATTTTCCATGTATACCTATGCCTTTTGTGATGTCTAAACCATGTGTTGGTGATGACTAACCCCTGTCTCTTGCAGAATTCAATCGCTTTCTCCCCGTGTTCATTCCTCGTGCCTAACCCATAATCCCCCACCTCATCACCCTCTCTTCCTTCGCCTACCGTCGCATTCCAATCCCCCATCACTATCAAATGTTTCCCTGCAGGAACACACGCGATGATATCCTCTAACTCATCGTACATCCTATCGACCTCTTCCTCTTTGTGGTTGCTCGGTGGCATGTAAACCTGAACAATGACCAAGTTCGTCGGCTCTGCTTTAATCTCTACGAGTAAAATTCTATCTGTTGCTTGCTCTATGTTGACTACGCTTCTTCCTACCCCTTTATTTAATATTACGGCAACCCCTCGTTGGCTCTCGTCCCCGCCGCTGTATATCACTTTAGTTTATATGCTAAATAAAAATACTCAGCAAGCTATGCAAAAGAAAAACATTTACTGCAAGTGATGTGGATGACCTTTGTACAAATTATAACCATTGCATTTTCTCTAGCTGTATGATGAATTTATGGCCTGGAAAATATTCTTACCATACACTCTTCAAAATAAAGGGGGTTAGTGAACTATTTTGGCCATTACTCTGGAATACATTTGAGTTGAGTTATATAATATTCCCTCAGGCAAATTTTTAAGATGATGCTAAGTGGGTGGTTTGATAAGTCCTCAGGATAAAAAAAAAATTATTTATGGTAATTTGTTTTATTTTTCAATAAAAATCCCTTATTCGCTTGATGCATTTTTCCCAGGATTTCTCCAACTTTTTCAACACGCCCAAAAAGTAAGACTTCAGAAGATCCTTAAAATTGGCATCTGTATTGGCAATGACTTTCTTGTCTGATGTAAATTGTTTTTCTTGAGCTACTTTTTCTAGTTTGGAAATAAAAAAAGTCCTTGGGAACAAATTTGGTGAATACGGTAGATGTAGAAACAATTTGAACTTTAATTCCATAGTTTTCGTCATTAAAAACTGTGCAGATGTGCACCCATTATCTTGATGGAAGATGGATTTTTCTATGAGCCAAATGAGGACATTTTTTTCCTGATGTTTTCGCTCAACCAGTGAAATAACACACAATACTCTCCATTTATCATTTGTTCTTTTTACAAGATATCAAAGTAGATAATTCCACATGTATCCCAAAAAACCATGGCCATCACCTTGTTGGCCGATTTCACTATCTCAGCCTTCTTCAGAGCCACATTGCCCAAAGAAACCCACTATCCTTTGTCTCTGGAGTGTAGTAGTATGTATATCCATGTTTCAACCATTTTGTGCATTGACAGCGCAACTCATCAGGATTGCAGCGGAAAAGTGCCAAACCAGTCTCCAATCACTAACCGAACTATTGATTTTATTTTCCACTGAGAGCAAAAACTGACACAAATTTTCACTTAACCTTTTCCTGATCACTTAATATGTTTTCATCAGACTAAATATTTGGACCTCCAAAGCAGTATTTCATTTGTTTTATATTTACAGATTTCTCTTTATTTAAATCTTCATTTTTTCAGAAAAGAATTACTTGCACCAACATATACTGGATGTAGTCTATTAGTTAAGTGACATTCATATAAATTGATTAATGGAGCTGTATTATTCTACTAGTTATTTAATAAAATTAGCCTTTTTTTGTACATTACACTTGATGATATGAATTTCTAGTAACTAATTGTGCACATTGAGCTGACATACAGGGTTTGTATAAAAAGTATCGGGAAAAGCTTCAGAAAAATAGATTTTATAGAGGATTTGCTACAATGTCTCCAAATTCTTCCAAGTATATCCCTTGAGCATCCACACATGCTACCAGTGGCTTTTCCACGACTCAAAAGCTCCCTGGTACATGGATTCCAGAAGGTCCTTAAGGGTATGTGTGCAAGCTTCATTGACAGCATCTAAGGTGCAGTCCTTTTGAGGGAAGAATTGACTTTTGGAAACAGGAAATAGTCTGCTCGTGCCAAGTCGGGACTGTAAGGGGGTTGGGGAATCGCTGCAATGCCGTTACAGAAAGTCTTCACAAGCAAACAGTTAACTCTGCTCTTGGTCATCCATCTAGACCTTCTGGACGAGTTTAGCGCAGATCTTTTGCATCAACAAATTTTCAATGGCAATGGTGTGAACTGTCATCTTATCAATGGCAATATGATCTGCAGTCATTCGCACACTTAACTGATGGTCTGAATTCAGCACTTCATGCACACATCAGGAAAAAATTGTTACCGATACTTTTCATACAAATCTTTTGTGTGTTTCATGAAAAGTTTGGCTTTTAATTTTCATGTGTGTGACTATTTAATAACAAGTAAAAATAAATTTAATAATAAGTGAATGTAATAATACTGCAATACTGAATGCATGTTGCACTATTCATTTTTACAACCATCTGCCAACATTCATATGTGAATTTTCCCTTCAGGAGCTTTAAAACAAATCAACCTAGTGCCACTTTTTTCACACTAGTTGTACTCACATGGCCAAGAAAAGAATGTGGAAGACAATTTTAATGACAGCATGAACACATATTAAGCACTCAATCATTATCAACATATGTTCATAAAATTATAACTAAAAAAATTGTGCCCATCCAAAGCACATCACTGATTATATTTAGGGTAAAACACTTTCTATACTTGAATCTGCACTTTTTTTAATGGTGGTTCCTTCAAATGTGATATCCCTCCATATTTTACTGTGAATATAAATTATGGTAAATGAATAAAGACAGCAGGATTAACCTGCATGAAGAGCTCACCTTGTAAGTTTAGAGGTATGCAGAAGTTCTGTGTGGAGGTCTCTCTGCAGCATCCAGTCATAGATGGCAACATGAAGAAGACAATCATCGGAGTCCAGGGCAGCATTCAGCAGCCATCTTGCCTATTGCCAAAATAATGAAATATTTACATTTCAAGGAAAAAAGTCCACTAACGATGCTGAACATCAACTTTGTCTAAAATGTCAAACTTCAATCAAATGGTCGACAGACATAGAACTTGTAAGCACTATGTTGAAACTGAAAAAAAAATTTGAAGTTCTTGAACCCTTCCAAAATTTTAAATTTTGTGATATTTTCACACAAGGATCCATGACTGTTTCCCAGACCCACAATTTTCCTTTACGTATGCTACCTGCAGTTAACGAGGAAGTATTTGACAGCAAATGTCAAGAGACATCACCCAAATTTCCAAAACGTTCCCCCTGATTCATATCAACGCAACCAAACAAGAGTAACAAATAGAAAAGGTCAACTTACATCTTTTTTAACATCTATAGGGGTGGCAGACGACTGGTCCATGGCAGAAGATGCAATGGTGGCTGAGACGGGGGATGGAGGAGAGGAGTGCATGGCACTCATAGATGAAGAACCACCATATGCTTGGTCAAGGAGGAGAGTGACCTCTTTGTAACAATCCATCCTGAAAAGGAAACCACTTCATGTTAAAGACACATCTACAACCAATATGACAGCGAATTCCCAAAAGCTTTCAGTTGCAGCTCTTTTCTCTGTTCACAATGGATTTACTTATTTAATAATTAATTCCATTACAATGGAATTTTCAAAGCCTTTTTATTTAAATTTTCTATAATTAAAAAGCATTTGATCTTAATGACTATATTTTTCATCGTTGCCTACAGCTTTACTCAAAACAATGCTATTTAATGAACAGTTTTCACATATATATCTGGGGTAATCCTCCTCAAAATAAAACCCTTTGGGGAAGCTAAAACATTTGTGAAGAATACTAAAACTTGGGTCCTATCAATTTTATGATTGGCAATATGACAAAACTGATATGAATTTACAAGCTATTTTGTTCAAAACACTTCTTTGATAAAATTAAAAGTAATCCAATATTGGCATGGTACACAAGTACCTCAAGCCTTAACTCTTAAACTAATACTGAATCATACAGCTTTGTCCCTTATACTCTCAGGATGGGTTACAACAGCATACACCTTAAATATGTGCAATTTTAGTTTTTAAGGCAGTAATAAAAGCATAATAGATATCACCAAGTTATTATCTGTTTTTAGAACTGATCAAACATGTTAATACATTTATTTGGGAGTGTATGAAGCTTTATTACAATCAATTTTGAAGCCAGTTAATCAACGTTTTAATTAATTCCATCATTCCAAAAAAAATACCTGTAAACAAACTTGAAAGCTGATTGCATTCATCTGAATGCTATTGAATGCCAAATTCTTATGGAAAACACACACATAATTATAACAGCTAGCTTTTTGGAATATACACTGGCTAATATTATGTAGGTGGAACCCTCCATTGTACATTGCTTCTGAAACAATTGAAGGTCTGTGACACTCTGGTCTACTGCAACACTCAAATTCCGGAGGATGATGGCAGAGTTAGCAGTCAAAATGTCTGCTGATTACCTAACCCAGCTGAAAACCCAAGATAACTTCATCCAGAGGCACACCAAGTTGTGTGTAATTTTGAATTTACTTAGCGTTTCCTCATAGAACAATCAAGTGACGTTATATTTCGCTAGAGGAATCTCATACCAATTTTTCATATAATTTTTATCATTTATACTATGATGATATAGTTATATATGTTCACTTGATTCAAAGTGACGGAAACCTTGACAAGACACCAAGCTTTAAATGTCATCTCAAATTGGCACAGGACATTGTGTAATGCAAAGCTGTGGATAAAAGCACTGAGGACACATGAAAAAATATTGCAAAATATAGCGCAAGTACTACAACACATGTAAACATGTCGCATGAAGCACAGGTACTTAAAAGCAAGAGAATCTTGGCTATACTTTAAGTATTGATGACATCCATAAAATTTGGCCAAAGAAAATCAACTGATTAAAATTAGACTGAGGGATTTAATATTGGTCAAACCTATTCTGAAGGTTAGAATAATTAAACAACATGAAATAAATAAACCTAGAAATGAATATCTTTTAAGATTTAATGATTAAGTGTAGACCTTTCAAACAAAGTGACAAACCTAGACAGGTATGCCTGTCGGCCTAGGGTATCTTCAGCCAATTGCCCATCATCATAGAAACGAACAGCTAGTCCATCAGGGTCTAGACGAGAGGCACACGTGAGGCAGAGTCGAAGAACACCTTTTGGGAAATGGGCTGCTGCAAATCGGCGACAAACTGATGGAAGGTCAATATGTGGGCACACTCCTTCGCACAACTATTTTGACAAAAATATTACATGACAGTCTTAATGTAACAAAACACATTAAAAATAAAATATCAGAGAAGTTAAGAGAATAAAATTTAAACTAATGGATAAGCCCCTAGGAAGATTATAAAATTTAATGACACTAATTATGATGAAGATAACAAATTATCTGAAATTACTTGAATGATGAAACAAGAAGTGCAACATTACACTGCTATACCAATAAAACCTGCAGTTAGCTCGTAAAAGTTTCATTGGCATGCATGTTTAATTTAATAGCAGAATTGCTAACAGGACGAAAAGCACCAGGCATAAAACATGTAACCAATAAGACGAAATGTAGGAAATTCATTAAGAGATATTTCACCATAAAGAATCTAATAAAGTGTAAAATCAGATGTTGAAATTAATTTAATGGCGCATTACTACTGATTCCCCACACATTTGGAAATGCATTAATTAGTCTGGAACACCTGTAACCTTGCAAAACTAAAATTACATATTTTTCTAGTCCTGATATGAAGCCATTAAAAAAATTCTCCAAACAGTAACTGTATTTTATATTAAATAAAACATCACACACAAAGAGGAAATATTATAAACGGTTTTAAATACAGATAGAAATAAAAAAAAATGGACACCATCTATTTGAAATGTGAGGTAACTTCTACTTCTACATAAATGCCCTGTGAGCCACCAAAAAGGTGTGTGGCAGGGGGTGTAGCACCATGAGGGAAGGGTAAGGGTTGAGAGGTTGGGGGTTAGGTGAGGAAAGGTGGGGGGAACCTGTCAGAAAAAAAAAATATAAATACATTTTTTACACACACATACATATATATACATACATATAGAGATAATATATATTTTTATATAGATATATATACATATATATACACATACACACACATTTTTACACATATACACATACATACATACACACATGTATACATATCCTCGCGCAGTCCCTAACCTGTACGTTAATACTTAATGTAACGAACTAAGTCTTGGGGAATTTCGACTACGAGCATTCTGGTCCCTTATCGTTCTTGGAAAAAATGACATTTTAAACCTGTCAGTCTTGCAGTCTATCTCTCTAGTCTTATATTCGTGATCCCTTCGACCGTAATACGTTGGGGTTCGTATTATATCCTTAATGTCATCGGAAAAGGGCCCATCTTTAAATGTTTTTAATAAGTTTAATCTATATTGGAAACGCTGCTGTGTAAGAGAATCCCAACCTAAATTGTCTAGCAAAGTGGATTCGCTGCTGAGTTGGTCATAACAATGTTTGACAAATCTAGCCGCCCTCTGCTGAACTCGATCTAATTCCGAAACCAAATTTATTTTATGAGGATCCCATACACTGGCAGCATACTCTAGAAGGGGCCTGACCAAGGCAAGGAAACATCGTCCTTTCACCTTTTCGTCGTATTTACCTTCAATATATTCAATTGTGACTTCGGATGTCCCCATAAATTACTGCATCATCGGCGAAAAGACAGAGCTTGCTGTTAACTACGGTACTGAGGTCATTTATGTAAATAAGGAAAAGGAGGGGACCTATGACATTTCCTTGTGGTACACCCGACGTGACCTTGACAGTATCGGATGATACACCGTCCAGGACGACTGTTTGGACACGATCACTTAAGAATTGTTTAATTCAGTTAATAATACTCGTGTATTCCATAAGTTTCCAATTTCGCGAGTAATTTGCAATGAGGGAACTTTATTGAAAGCTTTCTTAAAATCTAGAAATATCGCATCAACTGGAATATTACTTTCACCGTAGTTCAATATATCATGTACAAAAGTGAGAGTTGAGTTTTGCAGGATCTACCCTTACGGAAGCCGTGTTGGTTATTAATTAATAAATCTTGGCTATCAAGATGCCACATCATGGAACTAACAATGATGTGTTCAAGAATCTTACAGGAAATGGAAGTCAGTGATATTGGCCTATAATTACTGGGGTCCTCCCTGTCTCAATTTTTAAATATGGGTGTTACCGAAGCTACCTTCCAGCCGTTTGGCACGCTTTCTTCTGCTTGATTTCTTAAATATTATATCTAGATATGGGGCAATTTCAGTCGACAGTTCTTTATACACGCGCGCCGGTATCTCATCAGGTCCTGGCGATTTGTTGGGGTCTATGTTTTTAAGGAGTAATTCTATTCCGTGGGTGGAAATATTGATTGCTTCCATTGACTGCTGAAATGTTTTCGGAAGGTTCTCGGGTGTATTTTGTGAGGATATGTTGAAAACACTCTGGAACAATGAGTTTAATATGTTGGCGTTATCTAAACTACTCGTTACTTTATCCCCCTTTTCGGTATTCAATGAGTTTACGGTGGACTTTTTTCCCTGCACTTCCCTGACGTAGGACCAAAACAACTTAGTTTTGTTTAATCCATATTATACTCCATGGCTAGACAATGGATATTAACTGGGACCACAAAAACAACATACACTTACCTCTAGAGCTTGCTGAAGCATTCTCTCTTTCCTTTCTTTGTCTGTCTGAGCAATGGCATTTAGAAGAACTTCATTGGCCTGGAAATGAAAAACAGATCATAATCTAAGAAGATCAGTAGATAAGTTATTGCATGCAGATTTTAAAGTAAATCTGACAAATTGTTTAAATCTATCAGATCATCTTGCAGTCCTTGGCTTCAAAACCATATTGTTCATTTTGATATTATTATCAATTTTATTGTTTTTAGTAATTCCATTTTCTAAACTCCTGTTCCATAATTTAAAAAAAATTCCTAGTCAACTAATGCATATTTTAGTTAACATATTTTAGCAACACTAGTAAAGTTTGCATTTAAATCATATTTTTATTTAGCACTTTTCAATGACTCTTACATAATACTGAATCACATTTTACTTTTTGCTAGTTTCCAAGAGTATGAATATCATATTCATGTAAGGTATATTCTTTACTCTTTGGTATGAAATCAAATTTAATGCATTTTAAACTTTTAATTATTGAAATATGATGTGGTAAAAAGTAGGAGAACATATTTTCACCAGGTAAGTCATAAGACTACTAGAAAACAATAGACTTTATATGCTTATGCAAGTCATTAATAGTTCAGTTTTTAAGGGATATTATGAAACAATTTTTACCACCTAAATTAATGTAAAATACAAAAATACATTCCATGCCAAAAAAATAAATTATGTGCAAAGCTTATTCAGAGAAAAATATATCTACACTGTTTAAGATTGTAAATCCCTTTCATCTTTTCTTCTATCATGGACTGAATCAACCTGGAATGTGAACTTGATTTGTAGACAACAAAATAATTTATTTATTAGTTATAATACATTCCTGATTCTTTTTAATAGAAAGCTGTCTTGAGACATTTGTTTTCTCTGACAAAAATTTTGTGAACATGTGACAGTATTACCATTAAATAAATTTGTTGACTGCATAACCACTGCTTGATTAAGGCGATGCTTCTCAATGGATGATGCAACATTTTCCTATGACCTCCACATCACATTTAAACTTCTGAACTATTATATTTCTTGAAGGCTCGTGGAGTTTTTGAATGGTAAACAAGCAGGGTTTAAAATTTCAAATCTCCACTTGGATTGACATAAAATAGCAGCATGAGATGGTCTTTCATTGACTTGTGGGTGGAAAATGCATTCTCTTCTGCTCTTATATAGGTTTGTTTGTTTAGTGTTATTGTTAGAAAAAGGTCTCAAACACATTCCTCACATTCCTGTCTCCGACAAAGACTTGTTAAACTTAGCTGTGGACTGTGAAGTTGCCCTCCGGAAAGAAAATAGTGCTATCAAACACGTAGTTAAACAGCAGTTACTTAAGGCCTCTCAAATTAGAAACGAAGTAATTTATTCTTCCGAGAACGCGGCTTTGAGATCTCTAAAATGTACTTTGGCCGCCAAAGACCTGATTATTCAAAAAGCCGATAAAGGCAACGCAGTAGTGGTGATGGATAAAAGCAGTTATGTCAAAAAATGTGAAGACTTCATTAAAGAAAATGACTTAGAAGTCCTTCGTTCTGATCCTACCCCTAAATTCCAACAAGAGTGCAAAAAGAGTTAAAAACCTGTGAGGGACTGTTTAAATGGTCAGAAATGTTTCAACTTTTCCAAATGAATCCTTCCGCTCCGAGATTTTTCAGACTCCCGAAAGTGCATAAGAAAGACATTCCGATAAGACCAGTTGTTTCAAGTGTGTCTTCCCCCAACTACCTGCTAGCGAAAAAACTAAATGTGTTATTTAGAGACTTGTCTCAATTTTCTGCGAAGTACAGTGTTTTAAACTCAGTGGACTTGGTGAACAAGCTCTCGGGAATGTCAATTCACAAAAATTGCACTCTAGTGTCTTTTGACGTAAAAGATCTTTTTACCAACGTGAACCCGAAAGTAGCCGTGAACCTAGCGCAAGACCTCCTCCTTCGGAAGTCCATTTCGACTCCTATTGTCTATGAACTGTGTCTTCTTCTCTCCTTGTGCATCTCCCAGAATTATTTCGTCTTCAACGGACAGTTTTACAAACAGTCCAATGGTTTAGCCATGGGCTCTCCCCTGTCCCCTGTCTTAGCAGATATGTACATGGACGCATTCGAAAAGGACTTATTTTCCTCTCCCCACCCCCTCACCAAGAACGTAGTTAGCTGGCACAGATATGTGGACGATGTTTTATGTGTCTGGTCCGGGACGGATAGACAATTGGACAATTTTCTCTCCCACTTAAATTCATTAAAATCCAATATTCAATTTTCTATCGAAAAGGAAGAAAACGGTTGCCTGAATTTTCTAGATATCTGCATTTCAAGGTCCCATGAGAAATTGCAATTTTCCATATTTAGGAAAGACACATACACGGACCATGTTATTCACTTCACCACCAGACATTGCTTTTCACAAAAACTTGCAGCATTTCCATGATCAATAGACTAACTTCAATACCAATGACGGTTTCCAGGGTTTTAAAGGAACTTAATATTATTAAGACAATAGCAGTGAACAATGGCTACCCAGAAAAATTAATAGACAAACTTTATAAGTGGAAAATGTCCAAGTTAGCCAGAAACTGTATTTATGGGTCTATACCTAGCGATACATCAAGTGCTCAATGGAGAAGGTTTCTCTATTTAGGCCCATTATCCATGAGGGTATGCAGAAAAATCCCCAAAGACAAAATAAAACTAGCATTTTATGACAAACAGTGCATGAGGAATTTAATTTCTCATACCAAAGACAGAATTCCCACAAATGAGAAAAGTGGCGTGTATAAATTAAATTGTCAATGTGGAGCAGGATACATCGGCCAGACTGGGATAAAGTTTAAAGAAAGGATCAAGGAACACCAATCGTGCGTCAAAAATAAGGACTCGGCGTCTCTCTTTGCCAAACATCTGCTGGACGAGAATCATCTGAGTGATTTTGTGCCAGAGTTCCTGCATATTGAGAGGAAAGGACAGAGGCTTGACCCGCTGGAGCAATATGAAATTTTGAAATGTGTTCAAAATAAGATTAATATTGTTAACGAAATCTTGTACCCTTCCCACTCCCCTCTTCTAGACCTTCCTTCCTTGCACACCTAATGATTCTTCACCTACCTTACCTCCCCTACCGGCTCTTAATACAGCGTTTTTACGTATACTAAGGATTTCCCCTCTCCCTCCTGACCCACGCGTCCCCTACACTACCACCCCCTTCCTTATATTGCGGAGTTCCTACTCCTTTCCTTTCTTCTAGTCCCTATGCTCTCAGCCCCCTTAACCACCTCCGGGCCAAACCCCCCCCACCCCCTGGGGTTTCCCCTCTTCCACCCCCTAACCCTCTCCTCAGACCAGGGAGTTGTCTCTCTCTTCTCGCCTTTCCCCCCTCCCCGATCTCTCCCCCTCTTTCCCCCCCCCAATTTTGTGTGACTATATATTCTCTGTCTTCTTTGCAAAAAGTACCTGATGATGACGTGCCACGTCGAAACCTGGGTCGTCCGTCTAATAAATCTATGTGGAATTATAAAGTTTCTCTTTTCATTAGGTTTGTTTCATCATCTTTTTCCAGAAGAGACCCATTTCGTCACAATTAAAAACCAGCTGATGAGTAACCCTCAGAACCTACGAACTTCTTAAAGTAGCCGCTGAAATTGTCCGCTGCCTTTGTGCTGGAGCTTGCTGCTTCAACATGTCTCACGATGCTGTGGATGGAGGTTCTTATCTTAACTTCTTGAATCACCCACAGCTCCCATCAAATACTACTTCTTCAGCCATACATGATCCAGGCATCATCTTAACGAGGTTGGTGAAAACCAGTTTTGGCATCTCACAAATGATATTCTCATTACTAGTGCAGCATTGCAATTGCTTTTCCACATGAGATGCAATATTTCATACATATGAGAAGCAATCTTTCAACATAGTTGAGAATGGGTAACTGTTGCGTACTGTTCTCGTCACTCCCGTTGAAGCATCTATCTCCTTAATGCTGTCCTCATTCTTAAGAATAGCACAAATTATTGCTGTAGACCGATTGAATGTGTGTACCAGATTAGACATGCTCGTGCCTCACTCTCGCTTTTCAAAGATTTTTATTTTTCATTTCTATGGTTATTTTCATTCTCTTGCGGCTGTCTATTTGCCACTATTTCTTCATGGACATTTTTAAAACTGTGCAATTAATATTACTCAACTTTGCACAAAAGATTCACAAAAAAATACGTCTGAACACAATGAAAAAATGTGTCATCACTAGTGACCCTATGATGCTAGTGGAATGAGTGCTAAACACAAACTGAAGCAGTAGGTGCACAATCATTCCAAGAAAACTATTCTCTTCATCACTTGTTCTACAAAATGTTGCTTTGCAAATGAGTGATTTTTAAAATAATATCTATTTTTGTTCCTTAGTGAGATGGTTGCTAATCAAGGCTCCACAAAATACTTGTCATTGAAATTAAGAGTTAAAAAATAAATACAACATATGTCAAGGTACTAAAACATTCTTGCACTTACCTTTGAACAGGCAGCATCTTCTTGTCTGTACAGAGATGGGCACACTTCCCTAAGCTTTGAGCTTATGGCATCAACAGAAGCACGATCACCTAAATAACTAAAAAAATGACTTAATTAATTCATGGCTAATTTTGCTATAATTCACCATTGATGGAAGGAAGTAGGACATAAACTTGGCACAAAATGATATATTAAACTATCACAGTATAGACCAGTGTTTTAAAACTGACAATGCTATTACAAGAACATTAGCAGTGTCCAATTTTGAGAGAAATATAAGCCATAATTGAATACAAGAAAGTGTACCCTTGTGTTGGCTACAAAATAAACACAGTAAAAAATCATATAGGTACTGCATTTCCCGGTCCATATGCACTTTTTCATTCTCTAAAATGTGCTCTCAAACCAACCTGCATCTTATTGGCGGAAGGTACACAGGTATAACTTAAACCTATATGTGCAAGCTGATTCGCCAGAAAAATACTTACTATAAAGCATTTTTTCCCACATTAGGCATAGAAAATGGTTGCCTTAATTACAAGCTTTAATAATATCACTGTTTTGAATCTGCAGAATGCAACAATTTTAATGTTTCATCGAAAATAATTCCTAAAAAATCCCAAATAAAATGCAAATACATACAATTTAATATGTTTAGTTTTGTCTCACATGTGGTGCTTCAGCAAAACTTAATACCCAATGGACTAACGAGGATGTCATCCCTCAACTAAACATACATACATTGTACCACTCCTGATAAACTCTCTAGTCTACATGCATTCAACCTTAAGCAGTATGAGAGTGTCATAAAAGCAGAGAAAATGATTGGTTTTAATGCAGATTTTGATAATATCAATATTATAACAGAAACCAAGCATCGTATAAAAAGTTTAAATGACAATGACCTCATGTGATCTTAAGAGAGAAGATTGTCCTATGTTAAGGCACTTAAACTTTAATTCATGAATTACACTTCAGAAAATGAAAAAAAGGCAGCTGAAAGGCACTTGGGGCCAGTGACGTCAAATTTATTGGACCCTATGATGAATTAAATGTTGAATTAATACACGAATTAGGTTACCTTCTAAAATTACAGAAACTACAAAACCAAATTTCTGATCACAAACACCCACGAGTCAACATTGCTAACCATCCATGAATAATTTTATCATTTACATCGTATATTGTAGCTAGAAGGTAACACTCATGAATGTACATCAGGTGAAAGTTTTAACAAGTCAATAAACAGAGTAATATTCATACCCTTCACACTGCTCTTTTTTTGGATTTCAATTTCAAGAAAAACCAGATTGTTGGAAGAAAATTAACTCTCTTGCAGTAACTTCTTACATACTGCACTTTCCTTGAATATATTTTCAAATGTCATATTTATGTGGCCTTTTATTGCTGAAAATTTAATATTCCTAGTCTTGAATCTCCTTGACCTAACTTGACTTTGACCTTTCAGTTCCCTCCCTTGAGAACTTGACCTTTCAATTTCCTCCCTTGAGAAACATTTTCCCAAGGGCCCATGAACATATGTTCACCATTTCCTGAAGGTTGCTTTGCATTAATGAGGTAAGTAGGTAATTAGCTATTTGTTGACAAAATAACTCAACAAATGCTAAATAGACCAGCATGAAATTTTAGACAGCATTTCCGTAGAGAGTAGATGAACTGATTAGCATTTGCCTAAAATCTACCAACTGTGATAGTAGCAATTTGTTCAACATGTGGCATTGACCTTGTCCCAAAAAATATTTAAAAAGATCACGAAATCTGAGAATTATTTCCATTAAGATTCATACACTATTTTACTTGTTGCATTAAAATATAAATGAATTTAGTTGACATCAGGAGACTTAAAAGTTATGGACACATGATTAAATTTTCTTATTTTGTTCATCAGAAAGAAAATATATTTAAAAATAAACTAAGGCTTCATGGCTTCCTGGTTATTCCTTATTTCATCTTGCTGAGGCATAAAGAAAAACTCAATGCGGATGATTAATGCAATAAGTTATCATTTATTAGCAATTCTCTACTTATATTGCTTACAAAAGGTAAAATCTAATCAGGTTATGTGCTACACACACTCAATTTCTGTACATACTCTCCTAATAGACTACCAATAAACAAGCTGGTATTTGCACACCTTTCAATGTCTATCCTATTAAGTATTTTTTTCAAAGCATAGCATAGAAAACAAAATACTGATATCAAGTTAAAGTGATAAGTAATAGAACAAACAGGTTAAGATAATTTTATTATCAAAATACGACCTTGATCAAAAAGTTCCCGGAATAACCACCGTGTGGCGCTCCCATCGTTCCGATTTGAGTACTGTTTTTTTTGTTAAATTGGTACATCTGTTGTTGATATTCCCTTTAAATCTTAGTGTCATAACTTGACATTTGCAAAAGTTATGTAGCCAAGAGTACATCTATCTCTGTGTGTGTTGGCAATTTTTTACAATTGCAGAAATGGATTTAAATTTGCAACAACGAACTTGTATTAAATTTTGCGTAAAAAACGGATTTAGTGGCGCACGGATGTTGGAAATGTTGGAAAAGTGTTTCGGCAACGATTCTCTAAAAAAAACGGTCGTTTACCAGTGGCACGAGCGGTTCAGAAGTGGTCGTGAGTCAATCGAAGATGATGAACGCAGTGGCAGACCATCAACATCGAAAGTCGGTGAAAAAATTGATAAAGTAAAAGGAATGTTGGTCAATAACCGCAAATTAACCATCAGAGAAATAGCGGAGGACTTGAACATTGCCTATGGATCCGCCCAAGACATTGTGGTTAATGATTTGGGTTTCCGTCGTGTAGCAGCAAAGTTGGTGCCAAAAGACCTCAATTTCATGCAAAAAAGAGACCGTGTTGACGTCGCAAAAGACATGATTTGCGAGGCTAAATCCGATCCTACATTCATCAAAAGGATCATTACTGGAGACGAGACGTGGGTTTATGAGTACGACACGCAATCCAGACATCAGGCAAGTGAATGGCGTTCACCAAATGAGCCGAGACCAAAAAAACCACGTCGTGTTCAGTCAAAAAAGAAGGCAATGCTGACGGTTTTCATGGATTACAACGGTGTAGTGCATCATGAATTTTTGCCAGAAGGCCAGACAGTAAACAAAGAGTATTATTTGGGCGTTATGAGACGTTTGCGTGAAGCAATTCGCCGAAAGAGACCAGAAATCGTTGCACAGTGCGTCGAGACCATCGCACAGTGCTATCATTATTCGTAATTTTTTGACGAAAAATGCAACGAATCCAACAGCCACCGAATTCACCTGATTTGGCTCCCTGTGACTTCTTTCTGTTCAATCGAGTTAAAAAACCATTACGGGGAACGCGTTTTAGCAGCCGAGAGGAAGTAATGGAAAAATCGCAGGAAGCACTGATGGACATACCGAAAACCGAATATAAAAAATGTTTCGAGGATTGGATCAAGCGCTGGCATAAGTGTGTTGCAGTCGATGGGGATTACTTTGAAGGGGGCAATATAGATTTAGATGAATAAACTTGTATTTTTAATTTTCTGAATAAATTCCGGGAACTTTTTGATCAAGGTAGTATACTATCATAAACATGGCCATTTCTTTTAAATTATCATTCATAAATCTGAATGTTCCAAAAACATTTATTAATCCCCTTAGCTCTGAAACATGAGTTTACTTTAACAGAGCCACAGAGTAATTCCATTGTAAAACAAAAAAATGACAGGACAAATTAATCATCAATTAAACTCCTACTTACACTGTGACTGTTTTTTAAATTTTCTGTTAGGTTTTAGGTTTATTTTAGCCAATTTTATTCTAGCAAAATTAAGGTAAATGGAAATATGGACAATTCTGGGAAGTTTTTTTATCCAAAGGTCTTTAAGAAACTATTATGAATTGAAATAAATGAGGTGGGGAGAACTTTATAATTTGAAGTCAATAAATGAGATAATTAATCAGTACTTCAGTACAGAACCTTTTATACTTACATTTGAATTGAATATCTGAGATAATTCATTTTCAGTACTAACCTATTAATGAGGTTTTCAATGAGAATGGAGCATAGCTCTTGGCCATTAAGCACCATATCACGGAATGTTAGCTGACAGAGAATATTCTGCTGCTCCTGCAATATAAATGAGAAACATGTCAGAATTGATTCACCACAGACATTCAAGATTAATCTACATGGGAACTCTGCCCATAAATATGAAATTTAAGTTGGAAATAAAAAACTGATTGGTACTAATGAAGTCTGTCACAAAAGGACAAAGCAAAAAAACTATGCCATATGGGTAAAAGGTTGCTACAACAATAAATAAATCCAAATTACTTTTTGATGCTTGCTCTAAACTTTTTACAAAATAAGTAAAAACAATGTATTCATTTTCATTTATAAAGGAAAAATAATTTTAATTTGTGTCTTGCAAAATAAATATAGTTGTTTACAATAATAAAGTAAAATAATCTTAATTTCTTAAAGAAAATCCTGATTATGGGATGTTGAGATTTGCAAATAAGTTGTGTGGCAGAAGTGAGCAAAGAAACTTTTAAGGCTTGTTATCCTTCTATATCAGAATTTGCATAATTGTTTTTTCATTGCATTTCATTCATTTCCATTGACGTACAAGCACAAAAGTCGGAAAAGATCATTTACAGACATGCCAACTCTCCCGATTTAAGCGGGAGACTCCCGATTTTTCCTTCTTACGTTCTTGATGAACTGTTCAAATTGTGTACTTAGCTTAACATGTTAATAAAGTGTGACATTCATTAAAAATTGGCAAAGTGTCATAAAGGGATTAAGGTGCCATGCAAATATTGTGGTAATTAAAAGTGATTACTTCGTGATACACTTCTAAAAATCTCCCGATTTTTCATTTTTGAAAGTTGGCATGTCCTCCCGATTTTTCATTTTTGAAAGTTGGCATGTCTGGATTTATAATAAAAAACCAGGATTTGACACATTCTGGATAGGATGCTATCTTAAGTAAGAGCATAGCTATCGGCAATCCACAAGAATATATAAAAGTCTTGTGGACCAACAAGAATTACAATTTAATTACAACAATTTAATGACAAAAAACTTGGAAATGTTTCAAGAGGACAGAATATTAGAATTAAAATGATGATTCACTTTCAAAAACCTTGATATGCTCTCCCTGACTTCTCTGGTTTTTCCTCTTTCTTTCAAAATGTTCTAAAACTATACACAATTTTATCAGCAATGTCACAAATTTTAATTAAAAACATCTATTTCTCAGCCACACAAAGCTTCAAATATATATAGCATGCAATTCAATTCAGTTGTATATGTTCAATTCAGCTTGTATATGCAGTTGCACCAAAAAATCATCAAAAGGTGATTTTTTGGTGAAGAAATAAAGAATACAGGTGAGATTAATTCAAAATTTGATTGAAACTAATCTATGAAATGTTTTCATTGATTCTTGACACTGAATCTTCTTTTAATGCATTTAAATTTGGAATACTAATTCCTATTTTTATCATCAATTTTAGAGTTAATTCCAAATTAAATTTGACACTTTTTATGATACTTTGTATCCATCAGCATTTCCTCCAATTAAAAATTATGTGATTAAAAACAAAAATGAGAATTTAAATTTTAAACACAGTTTTATTAATGCTTTGTTTGAATTGGAAAAAAGGATGAAGAAACCAAGAGACTGACTCAAAACAGGCAAGCCTTGATGACAACCATAAATAAACCTTCCACGTGGCAGGACAACCCAAGATAATCATTATTAATGGTTAAACATATCAGACTATTATTCACTTATAATGAAAGTGAATATATAAAGAAAGAAAATACTATCTAATGATGAAACATTTTGTTGTTGCCTAGCTCTATGCAAGTAGAAGCCCACAGAACTGAAATTCAAGACCCAATAAAGTGATTTGATTCAAATCTTGAACTAACTACGTCTGACTGTTCGAATACCATACTGAAACCATTCATAATAAAAAGGGCACCATCATGAGGATTAAAACTCACTGGAGAGAGTATGCTGGCAATGCCATGCAAGTGATGCAAACAGAGGACTTTCCAAAGGCCTAAAACTTCACAGCAGAGGCAGAGGAGAATCCGGAGAGCCTCCAAGGAATTACGCTCCACAGACTGAACATTAATACATCCTCCAGAGGTCATCATTTGGCCAGACTGCCGGTTTGGCTGTCTTCCACTGCTCTCCATGGAAACCTTCCTTATGAACGTCTGGGAATGTTCTTGGCTAGAGAAAAAATAGTTAAAACTATTTATAGGTATATAACATTAGCAGCTACTAATAAAACCATGAACACAGTAATCAACCGCAAAGTTGGTTTGGTAGGTGATGATAGAGTTCAGCCAGTACTAAGCGCGACGGCATGTGAAATTCACACATCAAGGTAGGGGACCAGTTCCTTTCCCTGTGCCGGTTATTGCTTCCCAGGAAGATCAGGTACCCGAAAAATCACATTGCCAAAAGTTGTCAGTAGTATTATTATTAGGTAATCTACCGGTTAATTGGTTTTTGGAGGGACACAACTATCTAATAAATATTTTGTAACTCCAAACAAAACCCAATCCAGCAACCTACTCTACATCAGGTCCCTCTTCATCTCTGTGTGCTTCTTTCCTCCCTTCATCCCGTCCAACATCCCTATCCTGTTCCTGCCCTTTCCTTGTTTGCCTAACATTCCCCCCTCTATTACCTTCTTCAACATCCCACTACCGCTCAATATGCCTTGCATCCATTTTTCCTGCCTCTATAGGATTTCTCTCAACAAACCCCTCTCCTCAGCCACCATCTCCAGTACTTCCTTATTTAAATAATGAGTAAATATTCTATAATTTATTTTCCCTGAGGCTAATTTTCCATAAGAACAAGATATTTTAATGAACAGTTTTGTCATTACCTATGTGATATTTTATTAAAAGCAAGTATAATCGTGCTGAACAAGATTTCACTGTGATAGCCAGGTTAATAACATAGGCTTTTTCTTTCTGGAAAATCGCAAAACCTTTGTTTTATTAATATTGATTCTCATCCCATATCTACCACACTGAACCTCCAATTCACTCATCAATGCTTGCAACCCCTTGGTTGACTGAGCAATTAATGCTTGGTCATCAGCAAACCTAACTGATTTTACGAATTCCCCTCCGACTTTCATTCCTACCTCCAGTTCTTCCCATGCCTCTTTAATCATTTACTCCACATATACATTGAACAGCACCGGTGACAATGGGCAACCATGCCTTACACCTCTTCCTAACACGGCCCATCTGGACTCTCCGTTCCCCACTCACACCTGAGCAGTCTGAGACAGGTACAGGTTGCGGATCAGTCTCCTGTCCCTCCAATCCATTTCTATTTTCTGCAATACACTTCTGCAATTTTTCCCAATTCACTCTATCAAACGCTTTTTCAAAATCTATGAAACAGGCAAATACGTCCTGATTGTATTCTATATTCCTCTTAATTAGTGATTTCATTACTGCAATGGCATCACGCGTACCTCTTCCCTTCCTAAACCCAAACTGATCACCCCCTTAGTAATCATTTGCCATACTCTCTATCCTTTTGTTGAAGATCCTGAGAATCACTTTAGCTGCGTGGGATATCAAACTTATTGTTCTGTAATCCTCACATGATTTAGCCTTTACCTTTTTCGGAATAGTACCTAACACTGATCTCACAATCTTCCGGCCAGATTCTTTCCTCATAGATACTACGAATCAGTCCATACAGTCTTCTTCCCACATTTTCCTAAACATTTCAACAGCTCCACAGGAATGTTGTCCACCCCCACGGCCTTATTTGCTTTCACCTCCTTTAATGCCCTGTCAGTTGTATATAATGTTTTAATTTAAACAGTTTTGCAACATCCCTACTTTCCCTTTATTGTTTCCCTCACATTCATTCGCCCTTGGAATTCCAAAACTCTCCTTTTAGGCAAGCAAATATATAATTTTACTATGCAACAAATAAGTCATTAACTATCTATACTGCATTATTTTAATCAGTATCATATGATAAATATGAATCTGCATTAGCAATCCTCTTTTTACAATGTCTTTGCCCAGTCATTTCTTTTTCTGACTACATGATTGGTTTAGCTTTTTGAGGAATATAAATTCTGCTATTCACTTAATGGTAGTTCTGTATTCTTGTAAATCCATAATTCTACTCATAGAATGGCTGAAAACAGAAAACATTCACTTTTCATTGCTTAAAATCTCAAATTAATCTCATGGAATGAAAAAGGATAGTTTATGCATTATGTCACAACCATATTTTCTGCATATATAAGTAATACAGTTTTTAATGAATTGGTAGAAATTGAACCAGGAGTCTTAACATTGACTAAAGCTAAATAACCAATAACCGAGTACGTAATAATAATGGATAATATAAACTTACGTTATATTTCCAAGAGCTCCCCCAGTGCCTGCACCAATCAGCTGGTTGTTCTGACCAATGAAGGACTGCAGGCGATGTAAATGTTCCAAGGCAGAGTTAAGTTCTTCTGTCAGAATCCCACTAACCATCTGAAGCAGGAAAGCATTACACAATGACAAGAAAATAATACCAAAAATAAGTTTTCAAAATTAAAAAAGTACCCTACTGCTACCCCACTAGGGGATAGGTTCTAAATTCTATGCAAAATAAAAATTATTACACGCTGGTAAGTGAAAAACTACATTTGATTGATATGTGAAATAATGTTGCAACAAAGGATGACATTCATAATAGCCAAAGTTAGCAAAGACATTCTATTAATGTCAATAAGCTATTAGAGCATAAGTCTACTTTTGATGAAAGCTGCATTAAACAATAAAAAACTATTGGAAAAACATTCTGCTACACTTGAAGTACTCTTTGGATGAGGGATTTAGTTATGCAATGCCAAAAAGTAAACACATATATTATTCATACTAACCCCCTTCAACCTAGAGCCAGGCAACACGACCCTGTGCACCATCTTGAGGTTCCAAATGGGCCGAAGTAAGCGACCAAGTAGAAGATAGAGTGAATTGTGCTTGTGTGAGTAATTCAGGGATCCCACACTACCCGGAACCTCAGCAGGAAACGACTGTGAGGCTAAGGGAGAAATTACTTGAGACTGCTGCATTGTTGAACTTGCAATGTTCGACGACACTGGAGTGGACACACTGGTTGGGTTAAACCCTGAACAAGAAGAGGAAATTCACAGTATTAGAATAAATGCATTCCTACAAGTGTGATTAAAAACAAATGCTACACAATAACATACATGAATAATGTACATAGAAGATCCTTGCTAAATCAAAATTGGAAGTGAGTAGTAGTAATTAATGCACCATTAGGGATAGGTGAGCAATTTCTTATGATTTTTGGGGAATATTAAAGGGTGTAGAGGAACCACCTATTGGTATTAACCTACTCTTAAATGATATCGAGATACACCTAAAAATTAGTGTCACTCCAAGATTTGAACCTGGGCCTTCAGTGGGAAGTCAGCACATTAGCTATCACACTATCAAGATCTCCCAACCTGAGATCTTCTGGTCAGTAACAGGACACTCCAGGAACCATGTAGTCTATTGAATTTCCTAAATAACTAAGTTTTCTTTATCTTTCAGCTGGTTAGGACACAATTCACTGATAGTGTACAACAATTTTCATGGTTAAATGATACCCAGTTGTACCACATGCTACAAAAAATTTCCACCAGATGCATACAATATGTGATAGGTATACAATGTACAACTTTGGATGCTTAACCGACCAAAGAATTAAACGCAAAGTGATCTTCTCACCTTGGAATGCCAATGTTCTATGGATGAAGCTGTTTACCACACTTAAAATTGGCCTACATCTCTTAATTTAGGGGTTGCTTACTCACTTGCATGCTTTCCTATCATTAAAAGTATGGTTTATATCATTAATGCATCAGGCATTAGTATATATGCATCAGCCTTTATCTACCATCTAACGGTTTTGTAATAACTTATAAAAATACTGCTTTTAGGTCTTGCATATTGTTCTTTCCCTTAACTTATATTTTCCAATGAGAGACACTTTTTTTTCTCTTGTTCCCTCACACAAACCTAAGAGAGGGATTTCACTGTATTCACATTAATCTTTCATAACTATTCTTTCTTCTGGTTTCCAGAATTTCTGCAATTTTAAATCTCAAAAATTCAAATGTTGCTGGCCATGCAACAAAGGGCACAAAGTTGGACATACCTCTTGGCAAGGCTGAAGCAGATGGGGAGAAACATGGAGACACTGGAGATTGCTGAGGGGTTGCCTGCTGTGACCTCCCCACCACTGCTGGCTGGGACAGCCCAGTCCCCCCAGGTTCACCACCATACATGAAAAATGCTCTTGAAGCCCACTCAGCCACCTGAAGTTCAGAAAATACAGTTAGAGATCTCACAATATCATGCATGGGTTTTATATTCACACCTCTTTTCACTGCAAAACACACTGAAATGAGCCAATTACCTAAGTACCAATCTAGCATTTAAATAGGCATCTGTAGGAAATGCAAATGTGAGTCTTCATACATTTCAAGCCTCAAAATATGAGAATTCAATAATGTTAGGTAGTACATTTTATAATGAATAATAAAACCACAAGTTAATCTAATTGTCAAAACAGACAAAAATGAGAATTGCTTGCAACAACCCTGTAATGAATAAGATCATATAAGATAATTGGAATATAATAATAAATAATAAGGATTCACATGTTTCCGCTTGATTTTGTATTTCCTTGTATAAAAAATGTTTCACTCCTACCTGGAATATTTATGTACCACTACATAGTTGTAATATGTTGCTTGGAGACCATTGAGTTATGTCAAACTTAGCAGTTTACTTTTTTAGTTAAACAGGTTTTACTTTATTCCATGATTTAGGTTAAAAAATAAGTGCATAGTTTACTTTTTTAGTTAAACAGGTTTTACTTTATTCCATGATTTAAGTTAAGGAATAAGTGCATTTTTGTGGACGTAGAAAGGGGTTTTACCTTAGCATTATGCTTTCTATCACACAATGACGAGTATCAATGCAAATAATAAATGAAGACGGGCAAGAATCATTGATATGCACTAAATCCTAGGTATTTTGACTGCCTGTACAATGATTTATCATGCAAGATGAAGCTAAGGGCATAACCCGAAAAAAAAACAGGAATTTACATGCATTTTAGAATGGATAACTTTTACATGTCAATGAAATTCAATGGCATGATATGATATCACGGCTCATTAACGTATAGTTTCTTTCATACTTTTAGCCCAAGACATAACATTATTAAGTGGTCATGCAGAGAAAACTTATGAGCAACATCATAAAAATAATTCAATTGCTCCCCATTTCTTGTAAAATAAAACAATTGTATCATCCAAACAAGCAACTTATTCCTGCATAATCAACAGTTGATGAGAAATACCAAAGGAGGCAATATGAACAGAAGTAGTATCTTACCTTTGATTCACTTGGCCTACTTAGGGTTAAATGGAAGAACGGACCTTACGGCCTCAATTTTGCTTGAATGAAGACATTTATTTATCTATCATATGAAGCTTTGTTTGACCTTCATACATCAGATTTAAATTTAAATTCAACGCATTTAAATAAATCAGCTCACCTTTTTGAAAACTTTGACAACCCATGAGATAATGATCAAATTTGCACAAAACAATAAGCATTTTGCTGTGGAAATATCAAAAAATTTATAACATCTTTGCAAAAATTGTGGACATTGCAAATAGATTTTATAATGGCGAGAAAGAATAAAAACATTAGAAAAAATAATAGCTAATAGCAATTATGGCCACTTTAGTCAAGAGATCGACCAAACCTACCTGTGGGTTGTGAGCTGCACCTTGGCAAGCTATTAACAGGCATGTGGCTCCAGCTTGGTCAGGGGCTGCAGTGAAAAATGTCCTTAAACCCTGACTGTCTGGTCCTTTGGCATCAACTAGAAGACGGTGCAGGACATCAACAGGTCTGGGCTTGCTTACCAGGTGTATCCCCTGAGTGAGAGATAATTAAACTTGCTATAGCCAGTCGGGGAGGGAATAAGGAAGTCATCTTGAATACGAGAACTGCCAATAAGATGGTGATGGCATACTATGACTTTTATAAGAATAAGCCATTGAATGCTAACAATTAAGTGTACAAGACACTGGACCTAAGAAACTAAAAAAATAGGAAAATATAAGCTGATATTTTATCAATAAAATACTAAGTAATTAAATCAATTCTTCTCAGCTATTGCAAATTATAACTTGCATAAAGTTCTTGGTGTTAATACACATAATAGATCCATATCTCCTAGTTAATTTTTTGGTAAAAAATATATGCATGTAGAAGTGAAAAGTGTATATGTTTGAAACTGTTTCAGGAAGCCAAAAATAATAATGAGTGGCTTATGAAAATTTCATTGAATGGGAGCACAATTTCACATGTTGGTATTTAGGTATTCACGAGAGTTGTTGATGTTCTGAGCTGCTTATTGAAGCATGCAGGTCTACTAACTACAGGAGATTGCCTCATCATGATATTGTTAGACCTAACTTGGTTGGTTTAACAAAGGAAAGAAGTGGTGAATAAGGGTGACAACTTCTTCAATCACTGTCTAACAGCCCCAAGTAAATTTCAAATGACACTCACCAAGTTAGCCTCCTAAAAATCATCCTCGGCCGGAAACATTTTGCAGGCAGGGGGGAGACTGAATATAGCTGAGCCAGCAGCCCAAAGGCTCATTCAGGGTATTTAGAGGCACAGGCAAAGGGTGGGATAAGTGTACAGATGTTACTGGGATTTGTGTTGAATAATTAGAAAGTAGAATACCTCATTAATAATTCTTTAAATTCCCATCTGCCTTGCCCTCATGTGATAGCCTAAGCATGAGGATTTTGAAATACATTGAATCAAATAGGACAAAGGACAAAAAGGTAATTTCATTGATGAGTTGATTTACAGTGTTTTCACAGGAATATTAACTGAAAATTACTGCATTACTGTGGCACACCTAATTGTCTTTTGCTGAAGCCCTTCCAATCTCCCTCGCAACAATATCTAAGATGTAATTGCAATGCAACTTTGAGTATTTGTAAAATAATTAAGAATTGTTTGAAATGTACAATGAACTATTGGAAGCAGTACCTAATTTTCAGAAATTATGTAAGGGAATTAGTGAATTAATATAAATGTGCTGTCCTTGAATAAATAGATAAAGTTTTCTATTGACAAGGACAATTGAAAATTAATATACCAACATGACTTTAGGTAAAGGTTAATAATTGAATGACCCAAAGAAAGTTGAAAACCTCTCCAGAAGAATTATGAAACAATGAGTAAGAGTGGCATAGGATGTTCCATAGTGTATAACTAAAATGATTTGCTTATGCAGCCTTTTCTAGTGATTATGGGGATAACATTCATGGATTCATGAGGATAAATGACACATGAAAATCATTCAGTAACCCCAATTGATTTTGTCTGTTACCTTGTTGGTCAAGACTGCATACTTCCGTGGGGGGTGCAAGTGCTGCTCAACAGCTGGTGGAGGGTCGATCATCCAAGAGCCATCAGGGCTCTTCCCCCTTGGTCCCTTGCGCACCATTTTCTGAAGTGCCAGCTCCATGTCCTTTTCCTCATCCCCCGTGATCACCTCCCCTGACTCCTGCACCCCCAAGTCATCCTCCACCTCCACCACCTCCTCAACGGCCAAAACAAAGCCATCCAATGGCAACACTGATGTCACCTCGGAGCACACTGTCCTCTGGGTGCTAGGTAACGTGCTCGACATGGAACCAAATGGTGCCATTGTGGATGGTGCTGATGTCCTTATCGTTGGAGCTGGTATGTCATCCGAGCTGAGACACCATAGTAGATCACGCTCAGGCCCGGGGGAATTGACCATTACTAACTGACCTACAGCAATAAGTATGCACAGCATTTAAATGTTATTCTATGTCAATGATTAAATGGTACCTTCCTGGTGTAACGATACACATTAGACTATTTCAAAAGATATGCAAACAACGCACTTGGGAACTCTGTTTTCAGTCCAAATATTTATAACAATAGTTTGAAAATGTATCCATCGTAAGATTCGTGCCATTCACTCATAAGCCATCTTTAAAGAAATTAAAGAGGTAAAGATTGAAAGATCAATTTGTTTAGTTCAATGGCTTACTACAACAAGAAAACATGAAAATAAGAATGTATAATCAAGGTAATCTGGTATTTGTGGACTTGCTGAAAATTCCATATTGGGCAAATCATATAATTTAACTTGAGACAACAGGCTATTCTAACATGCTAAATACCCAGTAATGACTTTTTTCTTGATGACTTGCAATCAGTATCTAGCATTCCACGCTATTCTCATGATACTATTCCAAATCATTCCATCCCTAAGACTTCACTTAATTCAACTTATAGTTCATAAGTTTAACTCTTACCTTTTCGATAAAGAGCTGAGTGGACTCGGGTAGGCCAGTGTGATGGTGAATTTGCAGCAAATCCTGGTGGCATTCTCACATGAAGCAGGCAGAGGGTACTGGGTTTCTGGGGAGGCTGAGGATAGGGAGGAGGGCCTACACCCATCATCACCTGCTGTCCTTGCATTCCCATACTGGAGTCAGACATTCCACCCACTTGGCTCAGTTCTCCTATTTAGGCACAAAATATAGCTGCAGAGTCAAGGCTCACTATGTCTAACCAGTTCTCATTGATGACTGAGACTTTGGATACTTATTTAAGGAGAAGATTAGTAAACATTTCAACTCAAGAGTACTGAGGTTTTTGAGCTACAAGCCGAAAACAGATTTATTAATTAATTATTAGGTAATGGAAAAGGAAAAAATTATTAGGCATGGGAATTAGAGAAAAGGGGTAGATGGGAGGGAAGGTGAGGAAAAATGTTAGTCATTCTCAGTGAGGCTGTTTACCAAAATATGGCTTGGTAGTGAATAATTGACAAATGTCAAGTTGTTAAGTAATTCACATTCCTTCTTATGTTGCACAACACACTGCTCTAGCATAAGAAGTAACTCAAAATGAAGTAGGTGGGGCACAAGCGTAGTCTGGTGTGCAGACTTCCATCGAGATGCCTTGCCATAAATGATCACAGTTCTTCCAATACCACCATTTCTTGAGCATATTCTTTAATTCTAGTACTGAAATTTCTTCCTGTTTAACCAACATACATTACCCTTCAAGTGTCACGGACTAGCCGATATACCCGACTTTTCTTTCTTGGGTTAACTTTATCTTTTGTGTTGCTGAGTAATTTTGGCACCATGGCAAGACTACAAAATGTTATTTTGAATTTATTTTTGGGAAAGAAGTTAGCCATTTTATAAGACGTCTTCCCCAAGAATGGTAGTTTCAACCATTTGGATTGAAGAAATATGGGATGAAGTTATAACCAAAACAGCTTTCTACATTATAATTTTATACAGAGACATATCTATCAGCAAAGCGGATTATATTGGTTGTTGCAATTAATAATCTGGTTTCAAGTTCCTTAAGACACATACTTTCATGTAGAGGAATTGACATAAGTCTATTATATAAACAATGAAAGGCAGGTGATTTTTGAAAAGTTGCATGCATTAATTCTGCTGGGATGGCTTCATCTATGGCTGGTGGTATTCTAAAAATCTCAAACTGATAGCATATTATATCTGATAGTTTATTATCCATTCATGTGATGGCTAGGTTAAGAAAAAAAAATGATGGCATCCCTACCCTCATTTTGAATTGTAACATTTTTATGCCAGGATCTGGCATGGTAAGGTATTGACAAAATTGTATTTTGTACACAAAACTGATGCATGTGCATTGAAATACATACTTTATAAAAAATTCTGCAGAAAATCACAACAAACTTTTATCATCATGACATGACTTTTTCAGAGGAGCAAACTCCCTAATATTTCATAGGTTAGTGGAAAATCAACCAACAGAGAGGAGAACTGTACCTGGCATGTTTTGAGGTGGCTGTAATTGCACTCTGACTGTTGAGTAGTAAAGTCGTACCCCATTGGTTGTGATGGCAACCATGTGGACATCACTGGATTCCCTCGCACCAACAGCTTGGACGGATATCACAGGTTTGAAGAGGGCACTGTCCAAGGTTCTGCAAAGTAAATTTATTTTATAAAAGGGATATGCATGCCGTTAAACCTTTTTACATATGATTCTAAAATATACTATGAGTATACCTGCAACTCGAAACGAACAGTGGAACAGAGAAAAGCTTTACCTACTTTAAAAGTGTTAGGTGACAATATGCATATGACCAAAATATAAAATGCTTGGACAGCAATGCTATCTGGATAAGAGGCTTCAAATTCAAGGTTAAACAAATACCTTTGATGCAGTCAACAGGCTAAATGCCTACTTTGTGTTCTAGATACCAATTCCAAATTTTCCTGAAGAACAATGCATTTTTCCTGATTACTAAATAAAATGTTAAATGTTATGGTACTCTGAACAAAGGTAGCACAATTGAGGGTCTGGGATGCATGTTTCCATGAACATTATTGTTTTCAAAAACAGCAGAATAGTGAAATTATAATTTTGAACACCAAAAACTCAATGCTAAATCTACAGTGAAAACTGCCCACTAAAATAAGAGACTAACCAAAGCAGAAATAATGGGGTTAAAATTATTGGGGTTGTAATAAATAAAGGTTTTAAGATAAGGGTTTTCATATTACTTCACTCACAAATGTCTGAATGAGGGCCTGAACTATAATTAAAACAAATTATATAATCACCACTAATGTGGACATACTCACTTGACTACAGAGAGGGCTTGCTGTACAATGGCATTCTGGGTCAGGTATGCCACCCTCCATGCCTTTCCATCAGCCCCCATCTCAAATGCACTCACATCCCCCTTTTCAGAGAGGGTGTATAGTAAGTTTCGGGTGACATCGACTGAGAGCTGAGCCAAGGCATCCTTGTGGCTTTGGATGGTCCCTGTGGTTGCCATCATTGGATCAGCAGCCACCCGAGGTTCATTGGATGAATCTAATGGGGTTGAGAAGGGGAGGGAAGGGAAGGGGAATGAGGTGAGGAATGAGGGAATGAGGTATGACAGCAATCCCCGAGAGTGGTTCACTTTGGTGCAACTCTGCCTGCCAAACCAACTCTTGCCCTTCTGGAATGTAAATTTACAATAATGATGACCCTAACCACAACTTAATCACACCAATCTTTTCATTTTACACCTGCAATATCACAATATCTATGACAACAGGATTTACTGTATACATTACATACTATGGTGATATATAAAGGTGCATGCATAGATATGAGCACTAAAGCAATGAAGGTTTCCAATAAAACGACATAATTAAAAATAATTATTACTTGAAAACAGTCTATCCTTAAGGTGATCAGAATATTCATGCAACTAGAACTTGAAAAGAAAACAGCAATTAGATTTTTTTCAGGTTTTGACATAGCAAAGAATGTATGTTCCACATAATAAATTTGTTACAAATTCACTGAAAAGATAAATAAACATTTCTTGACATTTTTAAGTGGATATGTGGAATAAAAATCATTATGACACTTGTGATAAAACAGTATGTAAATAAAATGAAGCCATATTATGTGATTCCTTTACAGAATTAAATTATACAAGAGAATGCTTTAACAATTTATCGTATCAATGAAACCCTATCACAGTTATTTGTACTTCTACAAACTAAAGAAGCATTAACAGTCCCTTGAAAACAAGTCATTATTACAGAAAATAAAATGAAAATTCTTGCATGCTCTTATTCACACCATTGTGTTTAAACTACTGATATTAAAGAAGTATTAAATTGCTCCAACCTGGTAAAACACTTCAAAAAGATTCCCATCTCGACTACCCAAAAATATACGTCCATCAGGTGTTCCCAGAATAGAGGTTACTGGCACTCCATCAGTTGGTAAAATTGCTAGAGGCTGAGGTAAAAGGTGCAGAACCTTTTCTTGAGGCTCCGTTACGGGAACTTCATGGATTGCAGGAGTTAACCACCCAAAAAAGAGAAATAAATGTTCATGAAAATTGAAAAAAAAAAACATTCTAGGAAGGGGCATTCACATTACTTCTTTTTGAAGTGTATATGAACGAAAGAAAGTCAAAAAACATTTCTTATAAAGGGTGATATACATTAGTAACTGTTTTAGAATGTGAACATTTTTAATCCCAGAATAGAGGTTACTGACTGCTAATCCAGCACATAATGATGCAAACGGTGGGAAAACTGAAAATAATATTGTGTAAATATGTGGTTCCACGTATGTTGAAAAAAAAAGGAAATTGCATGGGATGTGATAAAAATGTCATCAATTGCAAGAAAACATAAATTACAATAATGCAAACAAGGGGGTTTCACAGTACTTAGTTTACATTGAAATATATATTTATTTCTGCTTGCTTAAGTGTTTTAATATTTGTTTCACCTTATATAATTAATTAGAACTAGAACTTTGTTTAAAGTATTTTAGTTTTGTTTCACTTTGTCTTGTGAAAAAGAACAAGCATGTGCTGCTCATATATATTTGATAATAGGTATAACATAAATGAATATGATAATGTAAATAAATTAATAACTGAACAAAGGAGAATTTCACTTTTAAAAGTGCCAGTCAAGGGCAATCACAGTTTTTTTTCTTTTTTAAATTCAGGGTTACAATTTCAGTAATTATGACAAGCTATACATGTTAAATTTCCAACATTGCTCTTGGATTTCAGATGGAATGAATTCAGTTTTCTCTACTAAAGTAAAAATCTTGATCTCACACAGGTAGCCAACAATAAGAGCATTAATTAAAAATTTGCAATTATCCACAAAATTCCACCATATCATGCCAGAAATGTCTCTTTTTATACAATATAAGCAGTTTACAGAGTTTGCCTTAGTAGTCATAACTAATGATTACCCTTTACACAAGTAACAAGCAAAGATATTGGTATCCTATATGCTAATTAAGCATTTGATGGGAGTAGGTGTTTCATCATGGACTAAAATAATGTTATTCACCATTTGATGTGAATAAAATTTATGAATACTATAAATGAGGAAAACCCCCCAAATTTTAAAAAAGGCAAACATAACATGAATTAAATTTCAATAAACTACATACCAATAACATCACCAGTTGGATAATCGAAGACCATTCCCAGTAGGACTATTTCAACCGCTGTAGTGAGAATGAGAATCCGTGATACATTTTCAGGCCATATTCCTGGCTTAGTATGAGAAAGTCCAACACTAACAATGGTTTCAGTAATTCCCTTGAAATAGGCCACATCATTCCTTTAAAGAGAATAAAATTATAGCTTAAATTTATGCAAGTTGCATTAATTTCTGGGTAATACTTATCACATGTCACCATACAAATTTTCAATAATTATTTAAAACAAAAGATATCATCACGTATGTCATGCAACTATTTATTTTCCCCACTTTTGGTACAGAATTTATCATTTTTTAAGACATTTTTAGGTAACTAGACAAAGTTGCAATCCAGAGCTTTATTTTATTTTTTTAATGACAAGACTTATACCATTAGATAAACTGACTGTCATTAGATAAACAGATCTAATGACACAAACTGAGTAGTGATGGACTAATGTAACAAAAAAATTATGGATTTTAGAAAAATGGAACTTTATACGTAGTTATTCAGGTGGTGTAGTAGACTTAGTATGCACTAGGAAATCAATATTTATCTGTGGGCATACAAATAAACTCTTTAATTATTCACCACAATAAAATGAGTTAAAGAGCATAACAAAAAATATACCTTCTTCAACAATCACTAAAAATTCTTCAACTTCCTTTTAAAAAACTCTACACCCAAGTAAACATTATTTAGGCATGATGAAAAACACAGTGATCAACCTGATGATTGGCTTGATAGATCTCACAATGGTGCGTGACATTCACACATCAGGGTAAGGGGCCAGTTCCTTATCCTCTGTCAACTGTGGTTTTTCAGAAAGATCAAGAACGCCTTTCTATACACTAAGGATCAGTTTAGAAGTCCTTTCTATTTGTGCGTATGACTAGGAAATGGTACAACACTTGTTATTTGCCTAAAATTTTATTTATCAATTTAATTATTTGCCTGGTACTTTGTCTACATACTTAGCAACATTGAAAGTTTTACCCAAGGGAACCTCTAATAATGGACACACTCACTAGTGGTCAACTCTAAATTAAGGATAAGAAATACTTTCACTAAGGCCATACCATTACATACATCACCACATATGTCTCTTAACTATGACAACTATTCACAGAGGACATGGCCATTTGGTTTCTGTATTTGTGTCCCCAAGATACCACCCATGACCACTCTGAGAGTAGGTCATGGGGTTGGAATGATGAGGCATTTTTAAGAATTTATGTTCTTTATGTTTTACCACAAAAATTATTGAAGTATATGATGAGAAAGAGAGTCACAATTTTGACAGTGGTAAAAATGAAGACACCCCCACAAATCCCTCCACTGAGGCTCGAATCTCTCTATGGACATAGAAGTAGAAGGATATGATTTCACTTATTTGTAGTAGTACACTTGGCAGTTGTTACACTGATTCGACAACATTGTTGTGTTTGAAGAATTTGGAATCACAATTCTTTAGCAGTGAAATTGAAAGTGGTTGGTATAACCCCATCATACTACGATAGGAGAGATCATGTCAATAAAATTACAGATATTAATTGTAGAATAGATATATTTAAGATGTCATTATTTCCACGAATGATAAGGGATCAAAATAACATTGTCCAATCATGGTAGGGTCACACTTGGCTCAAAATTAGTCTGGTGTGCATTCACCTGCTGCCACACACCCTTGCGGTGGTTTGCAGGGTACTATAATATCAAATATAAATATTAAATCTGTTATATCTAATCAATGAATAAAAGGAACGGCAACTACGGCCATTTGAATATTATGGGAAGAATCAACCCCAGTATGCAGCAGCGTAAGGCTCAGAGTATGGCTGGGGTTGATTCTTCCCATAATATATCTAATAAAATTTTATTAAGATGTTTTCAGGCAAAATAACTATTTAAAATTAGAATTAATTTGGTACAAAATTATGAAGGACATCCAGAGTAATAAATAATGGAGGGAAGTGAAAAATAAGTTTAAAAAATCAAACACCAACACAGAGAATAAAATGATAAAAACAAAAGTATCCATGATATTCCTCAAAAAAAGAAGAGAATAATATTGTTTCCATGTACATACATGCTCTGTTTTAATACATACATGTTCATATGCACAGTGGTATTTAACTACTAATGTGAACATCCCAAATTCTTTTCTATCAGGCTTTTTCCCATAAGTGGTAAAGAGGTTCCAATATATTGTTTAAAACTTTTCAGAAAAATTTTAAATCAGTACATAGTTTTGAGATAATTGATGGTTTCCGGCGCAACTTTATGGAATCGATTCATATTGGAAATGAAAGAATACTCTTACAGTCTACAAGACTACAGACAAGAAATACAGACTCTTACAGTCTGTAAGAGTTGTTACCTGAAGATGACGTTGACCGTCGAAACCCGGGTCGTATCGAAATAAACAAAATTTCTGTGGAATCACAAAGTTACTATTCTTTCATTTCCAATAGTTTTGAGAAGCAGGCCCCTGATACCCAAAAAATCTCCCAAGCATGAGCAAAGCTGAGTATGCCCTCAGACATCACCTGAAATCAAACCTGGGCTCTTCACAGGTCTAGGTTTGATTTCAGTGCTTCAGGTCAGTCAGTCAGCACTTTACCAACTTCACAGCTATGTCCATGACATGAGAAATACACAAAAATATATTTGAAGGAATAAAACACTCAAAATAGATTTCCCCTGTATTAAATTAAAAGCTTAACGAAAATATTTTAACATGTCTTACCCATGCTCATATTTCCAAATGTAAATATAGTTGTCCAGTGTGAGCCACGCATAATGTATGTCTGGAAATAACCCCATCATGAAATGACTGTGCCTTTCCTCTGTATTTCACTAGTTAAGGTTTAAAGCCCATTGAAACAAATGGTATGGTAAAAATTAGGCTATAGCTACATTTGCATACCTCCCCGTGGTTCAGTAGATAACTACATGTCGGGTTATATGAGGACATCTAATAAAAAAACAATACATTGATGGTTGAGTAAAAAAAAGGGTACTCTATGAATTTGAAAATTAAAATAGCAAATTAATCGACCAACAGAACTGAAATTATTCCACTGAGATCATAGGATTATTGCAAGTGCTTCGAGCATCAACTTCCAATTAATAAATTCGTATAGCCTAATTTATAAAGTAAAAGTAAAAAATACCTTGAGAAAATAAGTGACTATAAAAATAGGACAAGATTCAATAATGGGTTTGATTAACTCTCTTGAGCAGCACAGCTGTTTGAAATTGTTTCCTCAGGAGGAGAATTTATACCCTCGAAATGGTTGAATTATTTTCTTTTGCTTATTTATTTCATTAAAATCAAATGAAGTTTTATGCCAAAGAATATGTCATGTAAATCGAACTTAAAATATGGTTGGTAAATATGCTAATAAAATTAAGGCAAATATATGCATTCCAATCAGTTTATTTTATATAATAATCACTCAGACTTTAAACTGATGGGAACTTATGACAGTGATAAATGTCTTTCCAGTTGATTTCATCAATTCACATTCTTTTTTAGCCCCTTTCCAACACAAAAACCACATTGCCCCAGAGATAACATGACATACACTCAGAGATCAACAAATTTCCCAATTTAAAAATTTCTAGGATTCCTAAATAAGTGAGAAGATGCTATTAATTGAAAGAATATCAAATTAAGGAATAACTTTTTATTGAAAATTATATCTATTTTATATTATAAGACATCCATTGTGCTTCAACTTGAAATGATTTACTTCTAAAGTAATAAATTCACCAAAATGAAGCCAAAATTAAATTGAATTTTCACAAATATATGATGCTCCCCAATAAATGGTTCAAAAGAACATGCTCCATTAGAGCAGATTAGGTGGAATAATCAGATTTTGGGAAGTTAACAATTTTGTTTAACCAGGGTTTAAAATACATTCAATTAATCTAAGCTACTACAACTGATTCACATGGCTTTATCCAAAATGGAGTTCTTTCTTCAGTTGAGAGATAAATATTAGAGTAATTGGTAAATAAATAATATATACACCATTAATGAGATATACACATCATTATGAAAGCATTGCACAAAATATATTGTTATCTTTGTGGTTATCAATATGATAGCTCACCTAAAATGAAGGGTTAATAATAACCAAACTTTAAAAGGGCTGAACTCTTGAAATTGAAAAATAAACAACAGCAAATTGATAGAGCTGAACTCTATCAATTCACAAAACTTGGAATAGAAAATTTAGGGACAGGATGATTAGGTTGAAATCCCTTAAAAATGCATACAATGGCTCAAAAATCATGCCTTAATATAAACTCAGTCAAAGATGTTTTTTGTTAACCATCTTTTTCCATAAAATAAATGTTGGTTGTTCCTTTAGACAAAGGACCAACATCTTTACAATTGTTATTAATTTCCACACACAATAATCAACTACACTTCTAATTAAAACTAAAATAATGAACTAAGAGAAAATATTTTGGCACCAGGGGTAGGATTGAACTTTGGGATGTATTAATATGCTGTTTCTTTTTTCAAAATCCCAATGATAGACATTCATACTTCCTATATCTTATTATATGTTATCATATTTTGCTGCAGGTCAACAATACTTGCCAGGGGATATAAGAAACAATGGATAGAGAATGGGTTCAAGAAAGGTGATTTTGAGAAATCGATTCGTATATGAAGGCCTTCCAAATTTTTTCCACCACATACTGTTTATTAAGTTAATCATTAAGTCAGATCTGAGCGTGCTCACTGTACAGCAGCCTTTAATTATATCAACGTCAATTTTGCTGATTCCAGAATTAACTTGCCATTCTGAAATAACATAAGCTGAATTTACACGAACTTTTACTGTTACACTGTGACTTAATTCAGAAGATTGTACATTTATAATGATACTTTAACTTCTTACCACAGGTCTAGAATCTAATGAACATATGCAATATATGGAAATATTCAATGCATTGTGTCCAAGAATAGGTACAAGAGAAAAAAATGTTGTAAAATAAAAACAGCTCTTAAAGCCTGCAGAACACAGCAGCTGATAAGAAGTAAATAATCATAGTATGGTGAGCAAGAAATTAGTAGACAAGAGAAATTTTCCCATAATATCCCAAGATCATGCTTTTATTCAGTTCTACCCCAAAAGGAAATGGATTGAAGGAGAAATAAATGGCCAAAATAAGGCATTCTATTTGCGGTGGGACCAGTAATAAATACATCATTTATTATTCAATTTTGATAGCTTCCATTTACCACACATTTTAAAAAGAATTAAATTGAGAACGCATGGAATAACACCGAACACGTTTGCAGAATATTCCATGTAACCCAGTATTTTGCATATGGTATATAAAAAATTCCTTAATGTCAACAGGTGTCATGCATTTAAGTGCACTAAGATCTAATACATGCACTAAGTACAAGGCCTGACTGTAAACCAAGACCTGGTATTCTAAGATTGAGGACGTTCCATATTCTTCATCTTCATTACAGAACCATGGGCAATTGCATCATGACACTGTTCACTGCACAAAATTTATGGGATGGTGATTTTTTGAGAGTTGATTTTACAAGTACGCAATTACAGTGAATACACAATGTTTTTAAGACATTCATATTTTTACACTGAAAAAGACTATAATATATAAGTTTCCATTTTAGAACTCTCCTAATATACATGTATAATGTAATCAGCTATTTTACTCTCGATCTCATCCCAATAAAAATAATGATTAATATAATAACTTAAGGTCGCAGCTGAATATAGTTTTACGGACTCCTAGCATAATGAACTCAATTTCAGAATACTCCACAAAATCACTTAATATTAGAGATTACAAGTGAAAACCAAACCACGATATGTTCATAACCATACCACTTATTCAGAGGTATGGTTTCAGAAAGCAAAGGATACGGACATATTTTTCCATTATTTCAGCAGGTATTGGAACTTTGTTGATAGTCTTGAGTTGCATTGCTTCTGAGAGCCCAGCATGGCTCGGATAGTCTAGATCATGTAGTCCACTAATAGAGGATCCACCTAAAATAATAATATCCATCTTATAGGAATGATAAAAAAGGATTTTTATCCAACTGGCCTACGTAAAAGCCCAAGCGCTGCCATTGTCACTACGTAAGTGTACTGTAGGCGGTGAGCATTGGGTTAACAACCGAGTAGTATGATACAATTAACACATCTGGGCAGAGTAACTACAATTGTACATTGATGTGATGACAAGTAAAGCAATTTTATTAATGTTCTTCACCATAGAACATTGATAAATTTATTCGGAAACACTTACTTCACGAATTAACAATCGACAAGGAATTTTTACTAAAGGAAAAAATGGTTAAGGTACTTGGAAAATTACCTTGATAATTACATCCTGTAAAATCTAAGAATGACTGTGGAGTGCAGTCAAATGACATGAGATTTTCTAACATCTTCCCAGCAAAATCCAAGGCTTCTGTGTACACCCACAGGGGTTCAGAAACCCCAACTCTCTCATTGCGATTGAACATTATACCTGAAATATATACGGTATCGCTGTAAGAATTAGAAAAAAATGAAATATATTATCATGTTCATGTGGTTGATACAAGACGAACGTCATCATAAATTATTATTACTGCAGTAAAAACTTCCTTCAATAATGAAAGAACCCGGCATAAAATAAATAATCTATCAATTAATTAGATACTCTGGTGAATTTTTTTTCAGTTGCCATTAAAAGTTAACACTTACCATATATTTAATAACTTGATATTGTGGAACTGACCGTTGACTAAGATTAATTCATTAATATAACTTAAAATACAACGCCGCTTTTTATGGCGCGCATGGAGGTGTAATTCAGAACGTTAAATTTTCAAACGTGCGCTTTTCGGATGTCTAATGGTCCAAGTGACATACGGTTGCCGCGGTTATTGAATTGTGAGTCGGGCGTGAGTTTGTACTGCTGGAAGAAAATTATGCTAAAATGTCTTGCCGTGAAATTTGGCTGAGACAGAGAAAGGTGGGTTTGCTAAGGCCCTTACTTTTTCGTGAAAATGTGGTTAGATTACAACGACGTGTTCTGAGTAACAGCCATGACAATTCATCCGAACAGCGTAAACAAAAACTCCTGAAACCGTTCTTTGGCTTTGCCAGAAAATTGTACGAATTGGATATTAAATATTTGTGCAATAAAGAAAAATCGTTGGAAATCCAAGAAAATATAAGGAGACGGAAGTTAACTGGTGATATAAGTCTTATACAGGAACTATACTCACGTATTCAAAGTGCAGAAGACGGGGAAGAGAAAGATGCATTAATAGAGCAATTGACTGACGAGGCTCTTAAGATTCCAAATAGAATTCCAGAAGGATTATCAGATGAGCCAGAGGTTGTGCGCTTAGTTGGGGAGAAACCTAGTTTTAATTTTATTCCGAAAACCTTGGAAGAGCTGACCAAGTAAGTCAGACACATACTTCTACCTTCACGGTGGTATTTACAACCAGAAACACTATTTCTTATAATTTCCTTTAGGACAAACGGCAGCGTGAGAACCCGAAAACTTGGCAACTTAACCGGCAAAAGAAGTTATTTTCTTTGCGGAGTGTGCGCAGAGTTGGAAGAAGCTTTAATTAATTTTGCCATGGATCGCCTTCACAGCCGTGGGTTTCAACTGGTGTCTGTTCCTGATATTTTGCCCGCATCTGTGATTGAAGGTTGTGGTATGCCCACTCGCGGAGAAAGAAGCCAGGTAAAACTCCCTTGTAGTACTGGATAATAATTTTGACAACTAAGTCTTGACTAATCTTGACATCATATCAAGATGAACCGAATCCCTTTCTTAGAATTTCTGTATTTTTTATTTTCAGGTTTATCGTTTGGATAAAGAACTTTACCAGACGGGCCCTGAATGGGGAGAGGAAGTGTGTTTGTCAGGAACTTCAGAAATGGCATTGGCGGCAATGCTTGCACATGATTCATGCTCTAATGGCCCTTTGCCAGTAACTGACCTTCCACTACGCCTCTGCGCAGTTAGTCGATGCTATAGAGCAGAAATTTCTAGATTGGCATCTGAGAAGGGTCTTTACAGGTTATTTTTTTGTGTTAACTTGAATGATGGAAGATAATTCTTACCTAGTCACTAATTTCGTCACTGCGGCACAGTAGAAATTTAGGCCTGCTTGGCGTGTACTGCGTCATCCATTAAGTGCTTTTAACAATCTATTGTAGGTGTTGGTTAGATCGAAGTCATCTTCATGTGCGTACCTTTCAAATCATTTACTTTTTGAGTGAGAAATTTAAAAAAAATTGTTATTTCATAAGATTACTCCCTTTTACTATTTTATTCCTTATGAATCGTAGATCGTTTCAAACATTTGTGGTGATTAAAAGGAATACATAATTTTACCTTCTTTAATTTCCAAACCGAACCTCCTTATGCAATTTAAAATATTTTTCTTCCCAACTTTACTCTGGTTGTCTGTTTTGCAACCTTTTGTTGTTCCTATGACCATTTACAGGTTAACTATAAGTTATCCAGATTTATAACGAAAAGACATAAGTAATGAGCTTGTAAAGAAGTTTAGTTAGTTTTGTTGGGGAGGCAACCGACAGCTAAGGTCATTTGCGCGATTAGGGATGGGTAGGAAAGGAAGGGTGGAGAGAAACCCGGCGTCGGCATTAGCCATTACAATTAGGCATTATGCAAACGTACAGGCTTCCCACCGCGAAGGCCCGGAGTGGTAACACGATCCCTACTTGAGGTGCTTTGTGGAGAGCACTTTGAGTGAGAACGACGTCCGTTAAACTGCGAACCCCTTGGCACCTTTCGTTAAGAGTAGGCCAATGCTAGTGCTGGGTTTCTCTCCACCCTTCATCCTTTCCCTGATAGTGCAAATGACCTCAGCTGTTGGTCACCTCCCTAAAAAAGTACTGCTACTAACTGAATATGTAATATAGGTCAGTTTTGACCTTTATATTGCTGTGACTCCTACAGTTGCACTAATTCTCAATCTGCAGAGACGGAGGTGGTATTGATTGCAGAAAATGGTAATATTTCATATTTTTCAAAAAATCCATTTACAATGGAAATGTCTTGCTTGAGCTGATTAGACACCGTCATATATAATTTACATGTTGGCCTCTTAGCATTTTAAGAAAAGGCTCATATTTTCTACTCCCTAACAAAGAAATTAAAATGTATTGTCATCATTTACTTTTCAGAGTTCATGAGTTTACTAAGGTTGAAATGTTTGGAGCCTGCATTCCTGAGGAGAGTGCCAGCTTTGCTGAGGAGTTGGTCAGCATTGAACAGGAAATTATTGAAGACCTCGACTTGCATGCTAGATTGGTTCGAATGGGCGCTGCTGATCTTGGACCTCAAGCATACTCCAAAGTGGACCTTGAGGTGTGGATGCCTGGAAGGGCTGCTTCAGGTATGATTTCCTCCATAACAGTGGATCTTTGTTTTGCTTAACTGTAATGTGTGTGGACAAATCATGGGGTGTCTTATCCACAATCATGCAGTCCAGATGGTTAATGCAAAAAAACACCATGAAGATAAGAGAATTAATATTATAAATTTGTTTCATAATACAGTGAGCTATCACTTGTTATGTATGATCTCACGTGGTTTTCCGTTGTTATGCTAATGTTCTAGCTGTTTACATTCACACTTTCAGCTCCCAAAGGAAAAATGGAAGAATTTGGATGGGGTGAAGTGTCCAGCTGTTCGGATTGCACTGACTTCCAGTCCCGGAGACTGGGAATACACTATGAGGGAAGAGATGGCCAGAAGCATTTGTTGCACACAGTTAATGGCACTGCTGCAGCCATCCCACGACTCATGATTGCTCTGCTGGAGACTCACCAAAAAGAGGACCAAACCATTGCAATTCCTCTTGCACTGCAGCCATTCATGGGGGGAAGGTCATCTATAGACTTAAATGACAGTTCCATTCCCATGACAAAACCATTACCTGCATCTTTGAGGTACAGAAAATAGTATTCCATTAATCAATTAAATGTTATTAATATTCATCCCTGTTGATCGACCAGCCTCATTGTTTTCAACTGTGCAATTTTGTAATTTATTGAATATAAATCATGTACATCTGGCCATTTTGATGCTATTATTAAATATAATTGGATCTTTTAGAAACAAAATATTTCGAATGTTTTTCCTGAGTTTTTTGAAGGTGTCAACACATTTGGGATAATTAAAAATATATATAGTAATGAAACAAACACTTCATAAAATTATGTTTTATTTATGAAAGACAGCCCAGGTATAACCGGAGCTTAACAACTTTGATCAATACATCTTGCAGATGATTATCAAAAATATGAGAATGTATGATACAATAAAATGCTTAAATACTCTCCCATTTATAGTGAGTATTTAGTTGATATAACTCACAACCATTCATACCTATACATTCAAATAAAATCATAAAATTAATAGCAAAATATGTACACTATATTATTTCATGAAAAATATTTCATGAGACTTTTGCATAATTGCGTAATAAGATGTACTTGAAAGTCATGGATCATAAAAAGGGATAGTTTTGTTCAAAACTAAGTTTGCATCTCCAAAGAATCTCACCAGTTGCAATTAAAATCATTTTCTCCCTTTATTCAATTATGCATGGTGGATTTGTCATTTTTATTCTGTCATTATGTAATGCGCTTGCTTTAAATTTCAAACTAATTTTGTAAATGGATAAAAAAACACTTTCTCTCTAGATGACTAACTTAGATCACTTACTGATTATATTAAATTAATGCCATTTACAATGATGAAAATATTGCTCACTTTCCCTTGCTAGTATCACACTGCAGTAAGTTTGTCCAATCCTGAACCATATACATTACCTGTGGTAAGTTTAATCATTTATGTTGAAAAATCAAATGATTATACCACAGATGCCATGATCAAAATCTCCCCAATCCTGAAAATTCCATGGAATAGTTTCATTGCAGAGTAGAATCACCAAATGGTTACTTGCCATTGAGCATTAGGATTTTTGGAAGAGAGTCTTTTAGTGCACTTGCCTTGTCCATAATGCACTTTTCTCTCAGGATCCTCTTCTGTTTAGCAGTTGAAATAGTAAGTCCATACTTTCACAGTGCACAACCCTAATGCACTCTCTCATTCTCTTGTCGCACTTTAACAAGTCAGTTTCTCTTAAGTTGCTGCATTGATTGCTGGTTCTTCAATGCCATTTAGGAAGATTTGCCACATCATTGGTCACAATGAGAATAAATGCACCACAAGCAAAACAAGATTGTTTTTTACTCCTCAACTGAAAAATGGAACAATACAACACGATGAATCTAAGACTTGGAAATGTTATTATGCACATGTATTAAAAAAATTTAAAAACCTTCTAGATAACTATTCAGTTGAAATACCATATTTAAAAAAAAAATTAATTTCTTTCTGTTATTTTGGCAACATTGAGTGTAATTTTGATGTATAAATAGAAATAAAATTACTGAGTAACATTTCATAATTTATGAATTTTGAAATTTTACTTGTTTCATTTTGGTCAACATAAAAATGGTATTTCAAAAAGTTAAAGCTTCTACAGTCATCGTTTTTGTTATTTAGGTAACTAGGCATCGTTAATATTAGCAGTTAATTTATGATCCAGCTTTGATCAAAAGACAGAGGTGAGGTTTTATTGAGGAAACGGAATGAGAATGTATTTTCACCATTTGGCAGTCGTGCACCGACCTGAAGTAGACAAAATGGTTGAATAAAGTCATGCAAATGAAGAGGGCGGTAAGTTAAACCCTATAAGTCCACTTGTCAAAGATCTGGTAGCCACATGTCTTTGAAAAGTGGACTAGCACAAAATTGGGTTAGATTGCATTTACAGAATGTTCATCATCCATTAAATTTTACTTTTTACAAAAAACTTGTTCATTGTACATAAAAAAAAATGATATTTGATATATGCATTTGCCTTGGGAGTTCAAATTTGCAGCACTATTGCAATATTTAGGCAATATAGGTGTCTGTTCTGATTAGAATTTAAAGCATCATTAGTTTTTGATTCCATAAACCTCCCCCCAGAGATTAAATAAAACTTCTCTAATACCTATAAATGGCTAAGAAGTTCCCCCATTAGTTTAAATATTATTGTGGCCATTTGAACCCAATTCATTATAATTAAATCTTTCTGTGGAAAGTATGAAGGTGAATCAAATGTAAACCTTAAAACTTAAATATTATTCATTTCCCAATTTCTTGAATACTAAAGGTTCTCACTCATACAATTTTCATATGTAGTCCTTTCAGCATACAATATATAAGCATATAAGTCTTTCAGCACATTGAAAGTTCACAGATACCTCTTGAAAAACTATAACTTCAACAGCTCTAAAAGCTTCTGCCATCACTAAGTGGTGGACTTGACCTGGTGAAAGGGTATCCGATATGGAAATGAAATTGTTTAGTAACTTTAGTCCAAACTTCATTGTTAAAGTGGAATATGTGGATCACCATTCTGAACTTTCATTTATTGATGAATTCAGACATGTTTCATCACCCTTACTACTGAATAAATGACTGAGAGATCAATGTTTCCCTGTGGTGCATATTTGAAAGTGGAGTGGCCATGTTTACACTACTGTTGAACTATATTGTAGCATTCTGGTGTTATGCTGCAAATTGTAGGTCACTCATAAAACCATGGGTATTGCTGTAGGAAACAAAAATAGGCATTTGAATAATGCTTTGACATTGTGGCACAGTTTTAAGGATTTCAACTGATTCACCCAAGTATGTCATCCGCATTCTTGTTTATACATATTAATAAGGCGTTTTATCAAACCACGGAGGTGAGAGGACAAGGGAATGAAGGTCAAAATTGCGTTGCCTTAATTAACATTCCTTACACAAAGTGAAGAATTACAAATATTGATACAATGGAATCAGTTCATAATGTTGTCATGCTTGCACATTTGTGTGTGATAAGTGGTCAATGAACTTAGGATACTGAGTAAGAGGTTTGAAAAAAAATAATTGATTTAATTGTAAAGTAGCTCATATACCCATACTTTTGGTCTTAGAAAAACACTCTATTTAATCAATGCTCGCTGATTCTATGCCAAATGATTACTTTTGAACTTGTGTATTTTGTATGCTCATGAATCAAATTTCCATCCCCTGCCCACAAATTTTAATGAGAAGATTCCATTAATAATTTAATTTATGAATACATATGTTGTGTTCTTATATTATTATGGTGTTCTTGCAATTGCATATTATCAAGCCTGTGCAACTCCCAATATCTTAACCACAACATGTTATGAATTAGTTCATCTACACAAAGAAAGAGAGAAGAAAATCTGTAAAATGACTTGGGTATCTACTTTAATTTGCTAATTCAACTGTTTTTTAATCATGAGAAATCAAATCTGAAAATATTTTAGGGGTTTTTTGGGTTTTGAGAAAGGCATTTAGTATGAAAGAAGAACTCTAAGATGTCAAGAAAATATTATTAATACCCAGGTAGTAATCTTCTCATTGCAATCAATTGCTTACCATTACTAAAAGAAGATAGAGGTCTGCAAAGGTCATTAAAAAAACAAATGGGGAGCATTTGGAATTTAGGTGAGAAATACTGAAGTAATAATTCAATAATCTTCTTGCAAATGAAATAGAAATTACCAAGCATGTACCTTTATTTTAGAAGTTTGTGTCATAGTCAGGTGTAGTTCTTCGCCGACCATTAGATATTGAACCACCTCCCACACCTCCTCCCAGGCCTCCTCCGTAGTACGCATTGAAGTAATAATCATTCCATTCTGTTCGCCAGCTATCATAATGACCAGCTTCAGGTGGTCTGAATCGACTGCCATTTGGTATGCCTCCATTGCTTCCAGCATAGGAATTACCAGTGGTAGAAGAAGGTCTCTGAAATGGTTCATTTTGAAAATATAAGAATTTTTTATCTATGCTAAATGCCATTGAATAGTTGCTTTGTCACCGTCTTACAATTGAAGCCAGTTCCATTTCTCAATGTTCATTGAATAAATTGCATGTCTTCAAATTTAAATGTGGATGGTGAATATTAAATTCTATAAATATGTATAAGAAAGTATGAATTTAAAACAAAAATTAGTATTTATCTAAATTTTTAAACTAAGTGGGCTTCTTTGAGAAAATCCAATATTCTTTTAATTCAGAAAATCTCCAAAATTTCCTATATCAATGATAGCATTGGTGAAAAATCCAAAAAAACTTAAATGGAAAAAATTACAATATGTAGGTATCCAAATGAATCTTTAAGTGATTGGATAAGTTAAGGATACAAATCTAGTACTCTAGACTAGGAGCCTTTTAGTTGAATGACAACAGCTCTTGAATTTATCCAATTAAATAGTCAGTAAAACTGTGTGCTATGGTTAAGAGGATGATTCATGGCTTAGAGTAAGTGAATGCCAATGGTCACCTTGGTAAAGTAAATTGTAATGACAAAAATTTTGGATGTATGTTCTCTCATAGTTTAAAAAAGACACTGCAAATTTTTATGGAGAAAATCCGAGGCCAAAATCCTTTCAATCTATCTAACTTTAAGTTTCAGATATTAAAGATCAATAAAATTATTAATTCATACTACAACTACAAGGAAATTATTTTTATTTTCAGTGTAATGATTTCAAAACAAGTATACATATGAAACTGGTATATAAAAGAACATTTTACTTAATAGTTGTTCAGTGTGGATATAGAGTAGATACCATAAAATGTCTAAAACAATGTGTCATTTATGTCAATGTATGCTGCCTTAAAAAAGGCACTCTTAAACCAACTCATCCATGAGAATATCTAATATCAATGGCTTTGCTATGTCAAACAAGCATAGGATGAAAAGTGTACCAAAAAATCTAATATGCAAGTTTCCAATCGGTGATTACCCATCCGTTGCAAACCTTTCTCATTCAGTACAACTTATTGTAGAGCAGATAAGCATGTTTTCTGCTGAATTTAGGCACAAGGTGTCAATGATTTTTTCAAAGCATTTTTGACAAGAACTTGTGTGACATTTCAATGAGCTAAAGATAAAAAAATACCAGTGCTCATGATCTATGAAGAGAAAAGAAATGTTCTCATTGAATATAAGATTTTTAATGCATGCATACTATACTTTTATCTTTTAACAGGAAGACAACTAATTAGACAATAAATGTAGACATGGGAGAATACATTTAAAATGTGTGCAGTCATAAAAATTTATTTACAAATTCATGACTCTTCTTGTTTTCTTTATCTATTTGATTTTTAATCAAACTTGTTTATAAAGCCATTGCAACTAGCAAAAGTAGATAATCAATAGGGTCCCAGTTCTCATCATAGTTTTTCCTATCATTGGAGTACATTTATATACTCTGTGCAGATTATCATGATTACACAATTTAATATTTCATACAAAGTATGTAGGGGTACTCCCTTTTCTATGGTTTTTACTAGGCATATCACATGAATGACAAGAGTAAATTTGATTGATTATGTACTTCTTCCCTAGACATTGCTTTTACCTTTATTCCTCCACTGTTGCTGGGTGGTCGTTTCTTTTCATGTGATCTGTCATTCCAAACATCATCCATATCATATAAGTCTTCAAGATCTGTGTCCGCACCATAATTGTCGAAACCTGCTCCACCTCCTCCGAAGCTGCCTCCTCCACTGGCAGGGTGACCGGCAAAGCTGCCCCCACCACCACCACCCATTGGCTGACCCTTCCCCATCTCACGAAGAATTTCATCTGTGAGAGGAGTTGCTTGCTGCTCACGTCGCTTCTTTGCATTTTTCTGGCGATTGACAAGCTGAATAGAAAGACCATGAGCATCAGCTAAGTTCCATGATTCATACAAGATGATCATTCCTTTTTGATAGTTGATAGAGATTACAGGTAATATAGATGTTGATTCTAAAATGATTTTTGTGATAAATAACCTGTAGTCAAACTTATGCAGGGGGGAAAAGATACTTGTGGGGATTATACTAAATTTATTTCATTCTACTTCCAATTCACATATCCTTTTTTAAGTGAAAATTTCAGAAATAATATTTAGTAGAATACCTACCCATGTGATCCAACCAACAAAAATCATTAGAGTATTTAAATAAAACATGTTATAAATTGTAAATATTCTGCTAAAAAGTCAAACTGAGGAGCACATAATATACTTAATATAAATAATAACATAGTATCTGGAATGATAGTTAATACTTGGAGGCTTATCTTCTCAAAGATAGATTGAACAACAGCAAAAGAAGGAAAGATTGATATAGTTGACCATTCAATGGTTTATATTTTAATATATTTATCCTTCCCCAAGTGAAATGTAAAGGAAATGCACTGTTTCCTTGTTCTTTCTTATCACTCAGGTTCTAAATAAATCCTTCCCTCTTGAAAAGCAAAGTCTTTGATTCTTTCTTCGTTAATGTTTATATGTTCCACTGTGGGAAATGGAGCAAAATTAAAGTACCAAAATAATGCCTCATTTATATCAACTATTATCATAAAATCAACCAACTTAAAATTTTTTTTCCACTCATATACGATTATAGTCAACATGAAATGATCTGTATATCAAAAGTGCCTAGTTTACAGCTTTGATAGAGTAAACGAGGGAAATAAGCCTTCCGCCAGTTGAGAACATGATGGGATTATTAAACATGTTGTCATGTAATTGCGATCATTCTATATTTTTCCCATTTGCGTATGGCAGCGCTGGGTGGAAGTCTTTTGGAGACCATATATGAAGCACGTGCTACCCCTTGTAGTACGCAACTCAAACAGCATCAATGTCTTACAGCATCGCAAATTACGTTGAATCTCTGGGAGGAATCGCGTAGTGTGAGAAATGTTTTGTTGCCATAATGACATCGTGATAACTGTAAATTACTAATTGAAAAAGTATTAAGGCAGAGATGAGAGATTTACTGGAGATCTCAAGGAAAATTAATGGTAGGGTAATCAAATCGCAGCCTGTATGCAGCGAAGTTCACTGTTTCAATGCAACACTATAATCACATTTTATATGGCTCTTTACGAACATTTTCATACTTAAAATTGACTTACTTTTCATTAGCAACATCCTGATGAGGAACATCATGTCACTGGGATGGTTCCATTTCTTTTATTCATAGTTACTAATTACTTTCTTGTAAATAATTAATCAGCATATAAAGTTGGAAGTTAAGAAATTGACTTGATTGAAAAAAACTTATTCATGGATGATTTAGAGTTTTGGCTGTAGTATAAAGGATGTTGCTTTTTAGAAGCCAAAAAATGACACCAAATTTTTTTCAAACAAATTGAATAAAAAATATCACTAAGATGTTCCAGATTTGAATGATCATCTTAAAAATAACAGAATATACATGTCACTCACACCTTTGAATAAAATTTAATTGCATAAATTAGATTGTTGTGCTGTGTGTAAATATTGCTAAATGGGTAATAATATTTCTAGTGATAATATAATCAAGGGAAGGTACTTTAATGGCTGAGAATGACAATCTCATCAGCAGGAAATGAAAAATGCAATCTCCATATTTTAAAAAAGCATAAAAATTGTCAACAATTTTGCTAACGAGTAATACTGAATTCAAGCATACACAAAACGTAAGTTTTCTAACCAGACGGTAATATTTTAGTTTCTTGCTTCATTTTGCAGCTACAATGGGTTCATGTTTATATCTTCAGACGCCACAACAAATAATACACCAGACGTTGAAACGTGCTAGGGGGGCCAAAAATATTTAAATATCGAGTCGATAATCGAAGCACTTAATGATTTTGGAATATGCTTTGATGGTGAGGTATGTCTACTCACCACCGTAACACCAAATCCCACGACGAACACCAGCGACGCTAGGCCGATAACAATAACAGCCACCGCCCATTGGGGCACCGCCTCTACAATCTCTTCCCCGTCGCCGTTGACAGAGCCACCTGGCCACGAGAGGCCCCGTCCGCCACCCCGACTGAATCCCTGATCCTCGGTTATCACTTTTGAATAGATAGGAGAAAGCAGATCAGAAGTCTGTGTATCCCAATTCACGATGAGCTCCAAAAACTCATGGAACTGCATTGAAAACTTCTACAAACACATAATAAATAACAGAATGCATGTAACGACATAACATCACGGAACATAAAACAAAACATAATTGCAGATGTTGATGAGGTGATCGACAGCAGAGACCATTTGCGCCATATAGGTGGGTAAATTAGAGGCAGGATTTTTAGGGAATATGTGGAGATAATCCAAAGGTTGGCATTGGTCTAATCTTAACAAAATACATCGAGGGATCCACAAGTCTTAACCCCCATCCGACGGGTGGCGTACTCCATTTGGAATACTTTCCATGCAACACTCAAGTAGGGATCGTGATATCTCCGTTACCACCGGGATTTGAACCCGGGTCTTCGGAGTGAGAAGCCAGCGCACAAGCCACCGCACCAACCCGATAACCGCAGTTATTAAAGAACATCAGCAAATAGCAAACAATTAAAATCTTGATTTTTCTACAGAAAACTATTAATGATGCGATAAAACTAACCAAATGATGAAAAAATAGTTCTAGATAACATTATGATAGCATGGATAAACTCTTTCAACTGTTAAGAACATAACGTATCATTCAAATAGGAAATACACTCAAGGAAAAGATTAATAAGATAAATAAAAGAACACATAAATAACAATAGGAAAAGAAACATGAAGATGAGATCAGAATTACAAGTAGGTGGCTTAAATGAGACTAATCCAAGAATGCAAAAATGATTGGAAAGAACACTTGGGTAGAATTGACAAACAAAGAATAAAAAAATGATGAATAAGTATTGACCATGTGGAAAATGTTAAATTGGAATACCAAGAAGAAGATGGAGAGAACAATATGTAGAAGTCGCAACAGGCACAACTTAATGCTTGAAAGGATGAAGAAAACGGCGTTAAAATGAAAAATAAGGTTTCCTCACTTTGAATTAAAACCACCATGTAGAGCGTCGTTTCTTTTTTTTGGTCATACTTGAACCAACCCAAGATGGAACTAAAACCCTGTATCATACATGTACACCGAAACAATATATTTTATAATATATTTTGCCATTTTATCATAATCGATTCAATCCCTAACGATATATGTCATCCCATTATCAAATATTTCACCTTTGCTACGACTAGTTTAGTAGTTTACACATTTCTTTATCAGTAAAATAAAAAGGTACGGTTAATTTTCCAAAGCTACCAGTTAAGTTAAATCAATTTGTTTTCAGTGAACCTAAAAACAATCCTCAGCTTTTGATGGCAATAACTGGATATGTGGTCCCAGTCTTGAATAACATATTAGAAGGGCGGATCTCTCTCGGACTTTCGACTTGGAGGTGGGAGTCACGATCTTGTGATTCGAAAAGGTAATATTAGATAATTTTCAATGTTTCAAAAATAGTATTTTTAAAATGAAAAATCTTAATCTTATTTACAGAAATAAATATAGAAGTTCTCCGTTCTCATTTGCAAATATAGTAAGAACTACTTTGATTTATAGTTCAATATCCTTGTAAATACGGCATAATACGAAAAATCGAAGACACGCCGATTTTGGTGAGGGATCATGACCCCCCCCCCCCACTGATATCGCTAGTTCTTGATTAGTAAAACCATACACTGATTCTCCCGATTAATATAATAAGGAAATCACCAAGTCATTAACATATCACGAACGAACCGGAGCATTACTGATAAGCAAGATAAAAAATATATCATTATGTTTTATGATAAATAATTAAGGGCATTTATAAATAGTTTGCCATAGATATGCGACATCATAAGGGTAAACGGTTCGGTAATGCATTGGTTACATCGATGACGTTTTTATCATTTTACTCTAGGCAGGCAATTTTGCAAAGGGCGTTAGAATTTTTTTCAGCATCACCTTATGGTACGAGACACGTTATACAATCAACGCCATCTTGACCGACCGCGGACATCTTCTATCTTCGGAAGGTCGTAAATGAAAAACAGAAGGAGACCTTTGCATGTGCCATGACGCCTTTCAATTTCGCTCTGCAGGGAATTAATCAAGAAAAGCCTCAGTGTGAAGCAATAAAGGGCCATCACTGTCCTCCATATCACCGTTCTTTTGCTTGAGATGAAAGGAAATTACGACTTTCTCACCATATATGTGTCCTTTGAGGTCGTAACACGCACGAACGTCCTATTTCGCTCCAATTATGAATTTCTCAAATAGCTTACAGGAGTAGTAATTGGATTCTGAGGCTCTTAGACGACTGAGGTAATTTCGTATCGTAAAAATCCATCTCCATAAAATCCCCATTAAAACAACGTCACGATGATAAAATGCCCACATCTCAAGTTTGGATTCGAACCCGTGACCTCTGCCGTTTCCCAATATAGGACGGGTTTAAGAGAGCCAATAGGCAGCCTACCCTTATTTCTTTGTTTTGGTTTGATGGTTTCCAGGAAAAAGACCATGTGAACGGAATGTTTTGACGGTTTCCGAAAAGGGTAAAAACCACAAATTAAACCCCCGCTCTGTCGAATGAGAAATATAAGAATCGGTATTAGTTTGGCATCTCGAAATCATATATTGTTCACTACTCTGCACGGGCATAATACAATGAGTGATTACGATATTTTCTCTTCCTGGACGTTTTGGATTGACATTTATGGCAAATTTCGTGTAAATATCGTGAATCAGGTAGTGCGAATGCCTTTTGAGTCGAGCACGGATTCATTATTATACGAGATATGGGATCAAAATATATTCACCATACTTTTGAGATATAGGACTTCTCCATTTGCAATGGGAAATATTTTTAAGTAATTTTTCAATTGAATCAATAAATGATTATATTGGTATTTTCCGATTTAAAATAGGTCTTGGGTGGACACAGACTAAAAATGGTACATAGGTGCCATTTTTTACCCCTCCTTACAACCTGAACTCCTAAACTACAATAAATTCATCTTCAATTCCCAATATTCAATTAATAATACTCAACAGTAAATCATTTCACAAAATGGAAAACGGTACCTAAATTTGTATTTATTCATCCAATTTCATCATGTTTCAAGTCCGAAGGTTTAATTTCGGTTTATATTAACTATCAACACATGGCAACACGAGTACATTGATTTGTTTGTGAAAACACATGAAAAATTTATGAATACATATCGGATTGAAAATAAATAAAATTGACATGGCCCATATTGTGACCAATTTCATCAACTTCGGTTTCACGGTTACTAAAATTTAATCTTTTGGTAACATTTGCCACAGACATCAAGGTGCTACAATCAATAAATATTTATGGATAATATTCTGCGAGTGTAAAGAAGGAACGTTTGTTGCTTCTTAGAAAAAAAACATTCCACAGCCAAGATTTTAAGTCAATCAAGTGATGGAAAATTAATTTGCATTGAATTTAATTTTGCATTGGACTTTAATTGTTCTGAATACGCTCTCATGTTAGGTTGGATCGCCCTCGTTTTAAAGGGCTTGGTCACTCTTGCATGTTTTCCTGAAAAATATTAATAAAAAACAATTAATAAAATATTTCAGCATCAGTTTAGGTGGTCGATATTCCTGACGTTATTAGCAACAATTTGAGGGGTGGTTTCTCTCAGATTTACTCTCCTTTCTGATCCCATTCAACCTTGTCATTTCTTGAACGATCAGTCCTAAAACTTAGTCGTAGACGCTGGAGGAAAAACGGCCATTTTGAGGATTTGTGAAAATGTGAGTGTAGAGAGGAATGAAAAAATGAAACGAATCGAAATGTACATAAACGAATCAGTGCATGGTAGGGGAAGAGATAATGTTGTTTGAGGAAATTAGAAGGAGGCAGGAGGATACAAAATGGATGCAGGAGATACTGATAGGCAATAGAATATTTAGGACTCCTGTAAATAAAGGGGAGAATGCTAGGTAAGCGAGGTAGAGGGAGGAAAATATTAGTTACGTGGGTGAAATGAAGGGAGTTGGAAAGTACGTTTAGTTAAAATAATGGTTACTATAATTGGCGGGTCTACGGTGTTGTATATCGTACCAGGTGGTGATATAAGCGTGGCAGTGCTTACTCTCTGGCTCAACCATAAACGTACCTTGACCGACAAACTTCGGTAAACGGAAACCGTCAGAACAACAACCCACCATTTTTTTCCTTCCATCTTCCACTAGGGGTACTTTAAAATATTCCATAGGAGCTTTTTGCCCTCATTCTAAGCGGCGTTGTCAACTTCTTCCTTCGACTTGCACGCGATAGATGAACCTGACTCATTAGGACTTCCGATCCGAGAAAATACTCATCTCCGATCCTCGTCAATTTCTTCCTCAAAACTTACGGCCGTCTCGCCTGCATGGTAGAATCCTTTGTTCACTTTACCTCGTCTGCGACAGCTCTCCGAAGAGAAACACGGAAAGGAAGGGATAAAAATAGCTACTAGGATTCTGGACCCGGTTATCCCGACCCTCCCCCATCGCTACCACCCCCATCTCCCCTCTCCAGCCCCCTCCAGCCAAACCCATCCGGCCTCACTGGAGCAACAATACCATCTTCAAAAGCACATGCCCACTCCCCCCATTCCCTGCCATCCACGGCACCTTCGTCACTCGCACCACGCCCTCCTTCCCTGCACCACCCTCCCTTCTCCCACCCCCGGTGCCAAAAGACCGGCGGAGACCCCTTCCCGGTGATCCCCCCCCCGCCCCCGGCAAAAGACGCAATGGAAGGGGGCGGGAGCTGCTCCCCTCAAGGACGACGGCTGCCATGGAGATCCCGCTGCTGGAGGACGCTCTGCGGAACGGGATCCCTCCCCCCACCTACCCACTCCAGCCTCCCCTTCATGCAGCGAGACTGTAGCGAAAGGGGCGGGGAGTGGCCACCGGGTGCTAGAGTCCCTCCCCCACTTCCAATGAGCCCCTCCGTCAACGGTTCCCCATCCCCCACCCTCCGTCTCTCAATTCCATCCCCTCCTCCGGGCAAACACAAAGGAAAATCCAAGGGTGGAGTGAAATCGAAAAAAGTAATAAAATTAAGTTGACCAAAAAGATATATTTCGAAATTCTTAACTTTTCGTCCTGGAGGTGAAAAATACATCGCACTCGACGTCACCTACACCAATGATTCATAATCTTAGGGTTGGTACGTGACGTTTACTTTGCTCTCATTGCTACTACTCTTCTATCTCCGTCAAACTATTCGCTTCGACGTAGTTTTTTCCAGTTAATTCTTTCCACAAGCGGAATTCGTCCTTGGCCTTCCTCTACAGCTATCATCTCCCATGGTGCCTTCTAAAATACGACCTTCGATAAACTGTAGCGGCTTAGGAAGTGTCTCATTATTTTTTCCCCTTTTCCTTCTTCTTTGACACCTAATGTGGGAATTAAATTGAATTATTCAATTGCTTCTTTTATCAGTATACGATTTTTAAGATGCCCTCACACGTTTAAATATCAATTTTGTATTTCCAGACATTTTAAAATTAATTCATTTGCTGTAATGAAAGTGAATGTAACGGATAAAATATTATTAATTGCAAATTTGACCAGAGGCTGATGGAAAGAAAGAAAAGTTTAACCTTGATATTGTCAGCGATCCTCATATTTATGTTGCGTGTAGGGTGGATGATTCAACGAGGATCTATCGTGTCGAGGATGGTCTTGAAAACTTCTTGGGTGAACGTTAAGGTCCTCAAACCCAGATGGAATGGCGCAAAAAAATACATAAAAAACAATGGTCGGACTGAATGAAGCTCAATGAGAAGCAAGTACATAGGAGCATTTCCCAAGGTCAAAAAATCCAAGTTTCCAAATGAGACTTCAATGTCGACTCCCGACTTTCCGACGTAAGCGAACGCCATCGCTCAACCCTTTTCGAGATAATCTCTCCCCCATCAGGTCCCACTCACCTCATATGAATAGCAAATTTGTTTTGGTGACATTATTTGATACGCCGAGGAGTTGAGTAACAATATTGCGGCTCAGTTTGTTATCATAATTGTTCATGACTCACGAAGGAACGCTACTTCGAGGATTAATCTTGGCCTGGATGCGGCATCTTCGAGGATTAAGCCTGGATGCGGCAGTGGCATCGCACTGACTTTTTGCTTGCGATGACAAGCTTCGTTTTTCTTTTCCTCCAGCCGGAATTTAACATCTGATTCAACTTTGTCATCATAGATATACTTTGAAATTTGAAATCATTCCCACTATTTCGAGAGAGAATGGAGGACACGCGTCCTAAGGCTTTGGTAACCGATGGTTTAATGTAATTACACTTTGTGCATTCAAGGCATCCGACTGCTGTCTATTGATAGTTGTCTATTGCCTCAAACATCTGGAAAATTAACCATAACATAAAGACACGACTTAGGAGAATCTACAAATAGAGGATGTGGAGCTATTGGCTGTTGAACAAGTTGTCACCAGGAAAGAAGAAAATCCTATAGCCAATAAAAAATGCAGAAGAACTCCGACACCGGTATTTCGGTCACCAGGTGACCATCTGCGGGGAGAGAAATCGAAAGGGAACTTGACAATTGAAAGAAGACATGCACCAGGCACTGTCCAAAGTTCTTCTGCATTTTTTATTGGCTATAGGATTTTCTTCTTTGCTGGTGACAAATAGGAGAATCTGGTTTCGGTATAATCTCAGGCAAAGTAAGATCTTTCTTAAAAGCAAGTCTTTTCACTAACAACTAATCATTACCTCTAATAATTCAGCTTCTTTTTTTCATGATCTCCAATACGGTGGACGGCGGAATATAATACCAATACCTGTACCTCTATTGTTAAACCTTGAAAACAGCTTCGGGAGCTTTTGGCACGGGGTGTTAGGACACCATACTGTATTTTGTTGAGCGAATTCAAGTAAGTTTGAATTGTTGGTAATAGGAATGTCAGGTTACAATTTTGCTCTTTGATCACTGCTTTTGGAGTGCTTAGTCTTATTTTTGCTGTGATTTTAAATTGTTTGAAGGAAGAGGGATAGTTTAAATATATCCGAGCTAAATAACATAAATAATAGTATAATAATAAAAATAGTATATATTTTATTTAAATGCTCTTATTTTACCCTGGTTTTCCAAGAAATGTACTATATAAGATGTTAGAGCCTAATAATTTCTCCTTGTTACGCAAAATCGTGTCCTTGCTAAAATTCTTGACTCTCCCATTCTTTATTCATTTTTTGACGGAGGTTCCTTTGGGAAAATAATCCACTACTTAGGGGACTGGAGCATAGGAGAATATTCAAAATATCTATATTCACTTTCATATGTAAGATACTATTACGTATATCACTCGATTATTTGTATCAAAGCGTAGTTATAAACTATAAAGAGTCAGGAGACGGTTCAAAATTCTCAAATGTAGATACGAGTAAATGCCTATCATTGTCAAAACTCAATTCTGACAGCAGTGGAACTATATTCCAAACCACGTATTCCATTTTAATGTTGCAAATAAATTTAAATCTGAAGCATTTTCAAACATGACGATATATTTTTGAAATATCATCGCAACATTAGCCTTGTACACATTATTATCCTTCATTATTAATTTCTATGGACTGACACAAATTGCTTTGTTTCTGGACAATAATCCATTGCTTTATCCTTTCCTTTTTTCAAACGAAATGGATGTCCGGAAATCTTCTTGTATACAATTGCTTCAATTGTGAGCCAATGCCTATATATTATTACATTATTTTACCTTTTTTATTACTTACTTAGGTAGAAAATTTTAATTTATGTAATATTTCCTCTTCAGCTACTATTCCGTAATTGTACACAGATTTATGTTTTTCACTTTTACAAGGTTCTTGCTACTTTGCTACATGCTACCTTGTAGGCATCACAGTCTTTTCGATTATACTTATTATGCTCCAGAAGCCACGGTCCTCGAACGATAAATGTATTTCTTTATTATTTAACTTCTTATTAAACTACTAATCGTGTTATGATGTTAAATCACTTCAAGGCAGCCCGCATAGCCTTCTAATATTTGTGCGAAGTTAAAAGGTACCGTCGTAATCTCCCCCATCAACAGTGCCCCGTTGAGTGGTGGACAGGTAGTTCCTTACCCTTGAAATCGGTGAACTCGGGGTCGACGAGGAATCCGCCCAGTCTCTTCACCTCCATCTCCTGGGGTCTCCGCCGGGCGTCCAGCGTGGGGTCGCCGACGGAGCGGCCCTGCGCGGCGGTGGCTTCGGTGGTCGTGGCGGGCAGCGGGATCTTCTCCCCCTTGCCCAGAGCATCGTTGAAGAGTCGCTTCAGCTCGGCCGTGTCCACCCTACGGGCCACCTCTTTCAGCTCGACCACGTAGTCCACCACCACACTGCCCTCCCTGTTCGAAGAGGAAATGTTGGAGGAAACTCCATCAGAGAGAATCGGGGAAGGCATGATTGGTTCGAAGGGGGGATAGAGAAAGTTAATCTACATCTAGATAAATACCCCGCGATCCGCCAAAAAGGCCGGTGGCATGGGGTGCAAATACAAGGGGTAAAGGGTAAAGGATAAGGGAGAGGGAGGGAATTTAAAGGGGGAGGGAAAGGGTAGAAACATCCACTGAAAATCCATGAAAACACGTGCATGGTGGTGCCCACACATATACGTGGGCAGTCCGATAAGTACTTAGCCTACAAAAGAAAAAACGAAAATTTTGGAAAAGTGGCGATTTATTTCTCAACATAGTCTCCCTTTAGCTCGATACACTTGACCCAGCGATGCTCCACTATTTTAACCCGTCTGAAAAATACGTTTTCTGGAGGTCAGCAAAATAGGCCTCCGTGGCGGCGATAACCTCCTCATTCGACTCAAATTTCTGCCCAGCGAGTGCCTTTTTCAAGTTTGGAAACAAAAAGAAGTCGCACGGGGCCAAATCTGGAGAATACGGTGAATGGGGCCGCAATTCGTAGCCCAATTCGACCAATTTGGCCGTGGCGAAGGTGGAGGTGTGAGCCGGTGCGTTGTCATGGTGGAAGAGCACTTTTTTCTTCGCCAAATGGGGCCGTTTTTTCTGCAATTTGGCGTCGAATCGGCCCAATAATGCGGCATAGTAGGGCTCTGTGATCGTTTTGCCATTCTCTAGGTAGTCGATGAAGATCACACCTTGTGAATTCCAGAAAACGGTGGCCATCACCTTTCCGGCCGATACGACAGTCTTCGCCTTCTTCGGAGCACGTTCGCCGGGTGAAGTCCACTGTTTCGACTGTTCCTTGGTCTCTGGTGTGTACCAGTAGATCCATGTTTTGTGGACGGTCACGAAACGACGCAGAAACTCCTTTGGATTGCGCTTAAACAGCGTCAAACACTGCTTTGAAGTGGTCTCACGGTTGCGCTTGTTGTCCGGAGTGGGCAAACGCGGCACCCATCGCGCCGACAGCTTTCTCATGCCCAAAATTTCATGAAGGATATGACCCACACGGTCTTTTGAGATGCCTACTGTCTCAGCCATCTCGCGCACCTTCAATCGGCGGTCTGCCAATACGAGATCGTGGATTTTTTTCACGTTATCCTCCGTAGTAGCCGTTTTCGGGGCACCTGGGCGTGGCTCATCAAAAACCGACGTGCGACCACGTTCAAACTCGTTAAAACCAATTTTTGACGGTCGCTATCGAAGGAGAAGAGTCACTGTACATAGTACCCAAGCGCTCTTTGATTTCGCTGCGCGATTTCCCTTCCAAAAACAAGAATCGAATTACCGTCCGACATTGCTCTTTTTCCATTTTCCTAGAATCCGCGGAGACACCTGCTTCCACCCGTAGTCAAAACAAAACTACGAGTCCGATTCGGCTGAAATTTCAACAATAGCCGTTTATAACAATGTCCTACACGATAGTAAATTGTTCTTGCGATAGTGGTGCCATCGGGCTGTGAGGCTAAGTACTTATCGGACTGCCCTCGTACACGTCAGTGGAAAACTTAGTTGTGAACATGCTTTAATTTTACTCGCTATAGGATTTCTCAGGTCTGTTAAATAGGAGGGAATAAAAATGAACACCAGACAATAATACAATAGACCGCCATCATACTAGGACATGCCATACAAAACTGGAAAGCAAGAATGGGGGAATTCTATTAACCCATGGCCATAAAAATCCCCACCCCTGACACCGTAGTTAAAAAATATGCCACCCAATTGTTGACAGCGGACTACGTGAGACATCACCCCCGCGAAGAGGGATGGGGGAGCTTGCAAATACAACAAAAGACGATTAGGGAGTATTTTAACATTTATTACGTTCGATGTATTTCAATTGTACTGGGTCATGCGGCAAGGGATTTGCAAATAAAATATTCCAGTTTAGTATTAAATACATGCTTACAAGTAAAACTATATATATATATATTTCCTATACGTTGCGGGTGAAAAGTGGCGTTCTTGTTAGTTCTAACCCTACAGCTATTATCCCGTATTGTCCGTGGTAATGAGTCCTTGAGTCTACTAGTTCTGGCGTTCATTTAACGAATTTTATATTGATGCTCCAAGCGACGAATGTAAGTTGGATTTCGAATAATTGGCGAGACCTCGGCGCTGAAACAAGGGGCTCTGAATTTACTTAATAATTTCATCTAGCATTAAATTGTCTTTGTTATAATGATGCTAAATCCAACTCTAGAAGCCCTTCTGCGACGCTTTTTGTGTCGTCGCAACAGTTTTTTTCTATGAATCGGGCCGTCCGAACATTCTTAATTTCCCGAATTTCCCCTTTTTTCGTCAGATCCTATACACTACATGCATATCCTAAACAAAGCCTCACGAGAGAATGGCGCAGATTTGGCGTATGTGGGGACTCCATGATTAGTCGGAGTGGCCCGTTGTCTGAGCAATAGAGCTCGTCAAAAGAAGTCGCCGAGTATGACCAGTATTGCCATTCCACCTGACGGATGGTGGTACATGGCACAGGGAGTAGTACGCATTCACCACGCAATACACCTGCAAATCAAGGTGAACGTCTTTTCACATGAGTAAATGCTGCACGTTCAGAGACCCGAAATTGAAAGGGATATTTCATGAAGAGAAAAAGAGAGAGAAATTCAAAGGCGACAAAATGCTGTCTTCAGAAGAAAGAACACAAAACGCAGTATCGGATTTTTTTATAATAAGTAAAAATGTATTTTGAAAAACTCAATAAGATATGCTTTTATCTCGGAATGCACTAAAATGTTGACATTTTTCTTCAGCAGCTGAAATATTTCATGCGCCAACTACTACAATTATTAAAGAGCTGGGGTAGTTTTTAATGACATGTCAACAGTAAATATCGTAACTTCAAAGACTAGTAAGCTAATGATGGTGTCGGATACCAAATACTATTAGCTCAGGGAAAGACCAGACACCACTTTCGCTTTCACTTTTATTCACGTGAAAGAAGATGTTTTTGCAACCAAATAAAATAGTTTTCAACCTTGTAGTGCATCTTGAAATATAAAATTATTTTAAAGGTTTAAAAAAATATTTTCATTTTATACTGCCAGTTAAAACTTTTTATTCTCACTCTCTCCTCGATCTCTGCTATAGCACTCATATCACCTTACGACTTACATACTACAATTCTCATCCCTCCCGAAAATGTATTTTCTTCGTGAAGTTCGAAATTTCGCTAATTAACCCCTCATGATTTGACCCATGTTGGAGCTGGAGCAATAGCATCCATTCAAGCTGTCTGACTACATCAATTAAGCAAGATTCTTTAGATAATTGAACGTTTGCAATTGCAAGGATCTGAAGGGTAATAGAAGTATTAATAAATGAGGAAGGTGATCAAAATCTATGCTCATAAGTGTGGTTGCGAATAGGATTGGAAAGGTCATGAGATAAATGAAAGCATGAAGGAAGGCCTCCGCTGCTTCAGACGATTTGAACAAGTAGACCTATAAGTATGTACTTGTGACTGAACAAATTAGTTAGCCGAAATGTCTACTTTCGTTTGAAATGGCATGAAGAGTTCGCCCGCCTTTGTTTTACACATAATACATCAAATAATAATGGGCTCACAACAGGCAGACTACAAATACAAAAAAAATGGACGAGAATTATTCCATAGAGCCAAACGTAAACATGATTTTTTTGTGGAAATTAGATGGAAAACATGATCATCCTCAATCAGGCATGGAACTCTCATTACAAGGTGGCATGTTAATCACAAAAATGTTCACTTTGTGTAAAACGTTTGCATCTTAATGACTGATGATGAATTTTCAGATAAAATCAGAATAGTTTGACAATACAACCCGACTGGTTTTAAAAATACAAAGCCAAAACCAAAAGACTTACCTGAAACCATCAATCCGAACCCTCTTGTACCACTTTCGCAAGCCTTCCGAACTGCTGTACACGGCTTCCAACTGAAATAAATTTATGAAACTTAAGTACACTTTCGATGTGTCAGGTTTAAGCACCATTTTTATGCAAGTTTGAAGGTTTATCATTGAAATTTAGCTTTCACGGAAGTGATGAAAATTAATATTTCTAGTTTCAATGTTGTGAATACAAAAAGATGAGCTACACTAGTGTGCATAAAAATAAAATAAGATTGTGTTCTTCCATTCAGTTTAAGCGTTACGACTCTCGAGGAAAAGTTTTCACTGATCTTTCACCTCTTGCTGAAACCCTCTCTCACGGAATCCGGTGCTCGAGCCTACTCGATGCTACAACGGGAAGACCACTAGGAAATGCCACACGATACCGTCACCTCACTTACCTCGTTTGCGACGGCGTTGGCCAAATCCTTCCACTCATGGGTCAGGTGGTTCATCAGCTCCGGCCTCCAGGTGGCCTGCACTCCGCCGGAGGTGCCGTTGCCCCCAACGCTCCCGCCCACCAATTTGATGAGACCGATCAGCTCACAGCGTTCCCAGCACACGCCGGGCGTCGTCGGCTCCGTGGTCGTGGTGGTGGTCGTGGTGATGTCCTCGGCTGCTTCGTCTACCGCTGACGGTGACTCCCCAGAGGGTCCACCCTCGCCGACCGATGAAGAAGAGGCAGAACCACGTGGCTTCAGCGTTGATGGGGGGTCAGTGGCGGCGGCGTTGGCAGCTGCGACGGCTGCAGCGGCTTTCCGGGCCTGCTCCAGGATCCTCTCGACGGATATGGGAGTGGTTGAGGACGTCGGCCAGCCGGTGAATTCGGTAGTCGCCCTTTTGGTCCGAGGGGAAACGAGAGATATCATATTGGGGAGCCACCTTCAAGACGGGTATCTTCGTCTTACAATTAATGGGTTATAAACAATCTCAGTAATCAACCCGAAGGTTTGTTAGGTTTGAGTAGAGCTCATCTAATACTAAGCCAAACTACCTCTGTAATTCACAAGTTTTTGCTGACAAAGCAGTGATATGTGTGTAGGTAAATATCCAGTCATGTTGAGAGAGTTCGTGTATCATTAACAAACGACCTAAATGCAACCCAAAAGTGATGTAAAACATGGGTGCTTGAATTAAATTTGAATAAGTGTGCTTCAATAGATTTTTTGGAGGAAGAGTATTTCACCTTAAAACACTAACTCCATTCAGGGAACCAAAAAACAAACGTGGAATCGGTAAAGTACTTGAATGCAACGATAACTAAGGGTATGCATTAGGGAAAACACATTCGAGAACTTTGCGAAATGGTAAATAAAAAGTTCGGATTCATAAAAAGTATACTTGGGAATTGTAATGAGAGGGTCAAGGAGCTTTATTATTTCACGTTAGTTAGGCCCCACCTTGAGTCTGCTGCGGTTATATGGGATCCTCTCGAGGTAGGCTTAGTTTTGGAGCTAGGACAAGTGCAACGAAGAGTAGCTAGGTTTGTAAATGTACTAAAATAAAATGGAAACTCCGAAAGCCGTCATAAGTTGTTGTTACGGCCATCTTTCATTTTATTTTATTATCTGAGGGCGTTAAAGACATATTACAGGCCTCGACTTAATATGCTAGATCAGATAACCAATGTAAAATCAGGGAGATTTACAGTAGAATGAATAGATTTAAAATGTGATTTTCCCTCGTACCATTAGATATCAAAATAGATATAACACAAATCGCGTAGGAGATAATTATAATTAGCAGTGTATATATTTTTTCCATATCCTGCATGTTATTTTTTTATTAAATAGGCCCATCTTTTTTAACAGTTCTTCCGCATGATTAGAATATACGTATCCTGTTATTGAATATTATTGCATGTAAGTACTTTCTTTCTGTGACTAAATTTTTTCGAGTGCATGATCAAACTAATGTGTGTGTAGAGATGACAGGGATGATTGGGATAGTGCATACATTGCTGGTGCCCTAACGCCCTCCACCACACGCTCTTGCAGCGGTTTGAGGGATATTGTTTGGATGTAGATGCTTTCCTTAAGGATAGTGGGGCCAGTTTCATTCCCTAGGCCGACAGTGGTTTCCCATTGAAGAGCTGGTTAGGAAGATTAGGTCAGAAGCTGAAGGTTCCCAGATGTGTCACTCGGAAACAACGCCAGAGAGATACATAAGGGTAAATTAAAATGATAAGGTTATATATAATAAATAAAAATCATACAAGGTTATCTTTCGGCGGAATATAATTTTTAAGCTCGTAGTATATGACTTTTGAGTGCATTACTGCTGTGGTTTGGTGCCTCGGGGATATTGGCGAGAGACTTCATAGCCTCGCCCCCACTTTAGGGAGTGTCCGAAGACTTTAAAGAGCCGTCGCCAAAAGTTTTGTGTCGAGCGCCTTCCCATTGTTTTATCGTTCACGAAGTACCTTTGCTTGTCAGTCGAGTGGACGCCTCGTAAACTCGTTTTCACTTTCCGATCCTCCCGTATCGGAGAGTGCTTCTAAAAAGGGCTGTCACTCCCACCGGACTAGGAGACAACTTACAACCTCCTCTCGACGGCCTTTCGGCGCAGACCGAAACACTCCTCATTTCCTCTCGAGTGAAAATTCGGTTAAAAAAATGGCATTCAATTCCTTTTTCTCTGTTGAATAATTTTCCGGTATAAATTACTGGCTTTTTGAATTAGTGCTGCTATCTTTAAGGTTTTCAACACATCATATAGGCACTATAAATCGGTAGTGTTAAACAAAGAGTAATAATGAGTTATGACGAGTTTGGAAGAAGAAATCTTTGGACCAAAAACAAAGCTAGAAAAGGATCTAAAACTAGTCAATAGAATTACCCAAAGAATAGTTCATTTATAGTTTTTATGTTATTTTTAACAATTTTCATGTCATTACAGTTTTTATAGTCTTTCTTTCTAAGATTTGAAGTATGCTCCGTTAAGTATCCAAATCTTTATATTCAGATTAAGAATGAGATATTAATTATTACTTCAATAGCTTTATACATTTTTGTTTTTTCCTTACCAATGATATGATTATTATGCCCATTGTAAACTTCTAGTTCATATTTCTTTTTTGACATTTTGGCCTTCTGGAACGGTGAAACTGAGCTCCTTAGGGCCTTTTTAAGAATGACTATAGTATATGAAATAACTTTTCCTTAAGCCGTTAAGGGTTTTCTTTAATCGAAATTGGAAAAAATATTTCATATAGTCATTTTGGCTTTCTATTGGAAGGATTCTTGCTATAATTATATTTACAGAAATAATAATTACGTATTTTTGTACCAATGGACAACCTGGTAAATACAAAGTATCACTCGCAGTTGTTTGAAAGCAGCGGGGATTATTTGAAGTCATACGTTAAAAGTATATTTTATGTTTTACTCGGATAACTTCAAAAATAAAATTGGTGCTTTCTTCAGAATCATCACTAGTTAATTCCATTGCCACATTTAACCCCAACTCCCTCTAAATATGGCGGTGCTTGCGTGCTTTTACCCGCTTTGTGAAGGGCTTGGTTTAATTGTACATGCGTTTAGATTTTGTCTTGTCTCCAATGTAAATTAGCAACCGCAGCTGTTAATACGACTGGTATGGGATAATTAATAGCGCAGTCTAAGGATAACAAAATTGTTTACCTGCAAAATTTTCCTTAATCAATTTACATATGCATGGAAATGCAAATAATACATGTAAAAAGATTGCTCACATGAAGCTTCACAGTCGTTGGTTCCTCTAGGCAATTAGGCTGGTACCTAGGTACTCGCTATCTGCTAACAAAGACGACTATATGTGCTTTGTAGTTATCCTGATGTTCGATATTAAACAATTAACGTGACTCTATTCTTCAGCATCTATTCATTAGTATATTTATCTGAATATTGATTGACTGCCCGCCAGCTTTTTAATGCTTCCTAACTCCCTGGTTGCAACTGCATGGTTGCTCTTCTGTCTAACAAGTATCCTTTGCTCGTCGTAAAGATTTTATAATACTTCCCTTACATTATACTATCATTACACATGCATTTATAACAAATTCTTGTCTTTATTATGTTTACACGGAATGCTTGTCAACATATTGTTTATAGCAACGTTTACTAGTTGTATCTGGTAAGCGAACAAGGACACTCTCACCAGTTCCAGGGTTGCTTATTAGGTCTTAAATCATGGTTATTTTTTGGAATAGTGATTTAAACGCATATATTCACCTAAATACTTAACTTTATGGGATAATTAAGAGCATAATGTCGCACGTAGTGTAAAGATGAATATAAAATATTTTAATAATGAAACCCTCCTAGTTTATTCAAAGTCGGAGAAGAATGAATTCACTTCTAAATATTAATTTATTCTCAATTAGAACGAGCAGAAGGAAATTTTAAATAAAATACTGCATTTTGGAACAGAGATTTGCAGTCTCTCAGGCAAGAACTAAACTATATTGTGATTAGGCACGTATGACAACATAACATAACACTTTACTTCAAACTGTCCTGCCAATTGAAATTAGTGAACGTCAGATTGATTGTCATGCATTATATTATTTCACAATCTGTAAATCGTTGCGCACTTACCGCGTTGGCCAACCCTTCATTATTTTCGGCTTAGGTGGACCGTTGTTGGCTGGTCTCGGTGTTGTCTTCCTGGGAGGTTTTCTTCCTCCCGGTCGGCTGGGGAACACCACCCGAGTGTGCCCTGAATCTTCGCTTTCCTGCGGTGCACTAGGGACCGTGGAGTTTGCGTTCAATGTGGCATTTCCTGCAATCGCCGCATTATAGCCAGGGGGTAGCAGGGACGATACGTCAACCTTCGTGATACCTCCCAACGTATCCTCTTCTTTCGGGGGCTTGTAGCCGGCAGGTAACAAAGAAGTCAAGTCAACACCTTTCGGTCTCAAGGAAGTCGATCGGTTCTTTTGCGGTGTCTCCTCGGGAGGTTTATAACCCTTGGGTAACAGGGAGGACAGGTCCACAGAGGACTCCTTCTTCTCCTGGTAACCGGAAGGAAGGAGCGAAGTCACGTCAGCGAACTTTATTTTCGACAGGATCGATTCCAGCCCACTGGATTTCTGTGTTGTGGTTGTCGATGGGGTCGTGGGGTTGCTTGGGCTGAAACTGGAGGAATTTTTCAGAGATGGCCGGAATACCGGTCCAGCTTGGGGTTTCTCCTGAGCCTTCGATGGATTGTATCCCGGTGGGAGTAGGGACTTAATATCATCGAAGACGACGTGCTTTCCGTGGAGGGTTGCCGTCGCTCCCTTGCCCGGGGTCTCCGTCGTTGGGGTGGGCGGAGTAGTGGATGTGGTGCTGACGGATTCGGTCGTGGAGCCCGGGCGCTTCTTGAAACCCCTCGGCTTGAAGCCCGCGGGCAAGAGCCCCGACAGGTCGTCCTCGAACTTGATTGAATCCAGTATAGAGGGCCTCCTAGCACCGCCGATCTTCCTGGGTGTGGGAGTGCGTGCAGTGGAAGGCGCATGAGTTGTCGTGCTGGTGCGCCTGTTAGATGGTGAGAACTTCCGAATGAAGACAGGTACGGAGGAAGTCGTGGATGGGGAAGTCGGTGAAGGCGTCACTGAAGTCGACTCGGTGGTGGACGCCGTGGTCGTGCTCTCAGTAGTCGTGCTCTCGAGAGACTCGTGTGTCATTCCTCGAATTCCAAGCGGTCTCAGGTTACTTCTGAAGCCTCCAGTCAGCAGGCCGGTTGACAGCTCGGATTGAACCCGGTCCAGTTTGTCGATTATGCTCTCTGTTGAGGAGGAGGGTGTGGAAGACGAAGTAGGAGTGGACTCGGACGGAGGAAGCGGAGTGGTTGGAGGTCTTGTCGTGCTCGTCACACTATTGGGGTCTCCCAGAGAGGAATGCGGCCGTCTGGCACCGGAGACACTCCTGCTGGTCTGCACGGAAGCGACGATGACCCATCCTTCGGTTGTTGGCACCTTCGGGGGAGGTGGTGGTGTGGCCGCTACTATGCTCTTGGTTGTAACCACAGAAATGACAGGTCGAGGTGGTGGTGTCGCCTGCGGTGGTGAAGACGGAGCGGCTGCCAAAGAAACGCCTCTGCTGACCGAGACTGAAACTGTTTCAGTCTCTTCAGTGATTCCAGATTCATCAACATTTGGAGCTTTCGTGGTGTCTGTGACATCAATGTCAGCACTGTCCACGAAGCCCTTGAAATTTTCCTGGGATACTAATTGCCCACTAGGTTTCATGGTGATGACGTGATATCCCTCTCCTTTGTCCTCCGTCGCAGGCCTTTCATCTTCGGAGAGGTTCTCCGCATGTGTCTCATTGCCTTGTTGGTCATTTTCCTCGTGCCAAGGTACCGGGTCTTCAGCCTCTTCGTCGTGCTCTTCCTGACTGTGGTGATCCCCACCGTCATGTTCGTGGGAGAAGCTGCCGTCATAGTCCTCCTCGTGTTCAGGGAAATGCTCTTCTTCGCTGGAGACTTCAGCACCGGGCTCGTGTTCAGAGACATCAATGCTCACATCGTGATCGGGGATTTCGACGCCTGGTTGTTGATGCGGGCCCTCGACTCCTTCAACGTGCTCCTCGTCTGCGCCGATAGACTCGGCGTCGTAGTTATCCGGTGGAAGAGTGGTGATGATGGGCGCGGGTGTCGTGGTTGTAGTTGTGGTAGTCGTGGTGGTAGGTGGTTCCGTTTCCACTTCCTCTGTCGTCGTGGAGGTGGATATTGCTCCGAACGCGACGTTCTGAGGCCTCACCCTCTTTTGGGGAGAGAACCTCCCTCTCGGACGGAATGTACTGGGGGAGACGGCGGATAGTGTGTCTTCGGTCGAAGAGACAGTTTGCTTGGGGCGAATCCTTCTCACTCCTCCGCTCTTGTACCTCCTTCCGCCGGGACTGAAATTAGGAAGAAGGGCAAAAAATGTAAACTAATAATTCATTCAAATGGATGTATGCCAGAACGACAGAAAACTAAATTAATAATTCTCTCATAAGCATTTTAATAGCATGACAGGCGTGAAATAACCTAGATTTTCCAAATTAATGGCGAAAAAGGTAACAGCGTATAATTTCTTTAATGGCAGGCTTTAGGTAACTTTCCTCAGAATATTTTTTTCAGACTATTGTTGATAAAATTAACTTCCTAAAATAATTTTCTATGCATTAGCTCCATCATTTTCAAGGAATAGGAGATAAGGAAGGAATATCTTTTTATCTATCTCATGTATTAATTACCAAAATTTTCACTTCAAATTATGAGAAATCAGCATAACATGGAGTCTTTGAATTTAAATCGAGACATTCAAATCTTCTAAATCTTTATGATAAGCCTCAGTTATTTTATTATAGTCCTTGCCCTTGCTCAACACTGGATGAAAATCGGATCAAAAGAGCTATCTATCCCTTCACGCATAAAATATGAAGGAAAGCAAGAGAGTAAATTCACATTACAAACACTAGGCATATCCCATCAAAACAATAATTTTGGATGCTGTTGGTTTTACCACTAAAGAACTGACTTGTACCATTATTTCAGGCTCAACACGAGTTGCACCTGCTAATCTTGGTTAACAATACGTAGCCATGGAGACAATCTCATCAATATCTAAAGCATAGCTTACCCATATCTTGGCCTCTCCGTCACCGAGTCCTCCTTCGTCACACCCTCCAACCTCCCTCTGCCACCTTCCGGCCCATTCCTCCCTTCCACTTCGGCCACTGCCCTCACGTGGTCCCCGCCCCTCACCGGAGTCAACCGATTCCCTGTGGTCCCCGGCTGGGCCCTGTTGCCTGGCTTTTTCCTCAACTCCCCTTCTCCCCTTCCCCTGCCTCTGGTCGCCCCCTTCTCCCTATCCGTTTCCTCCGGCCTCCTGCCCTTATCCACGATGCCGCCCTTCTCCTCCTCCGCGTCCAGATTCTGGTCCACGATGGTAGGTGGGCCCGCGGCGTCCTCCTCCGGTTTCGCGGGGTAACCGAGCAGGAGTCTCGGGTCGCGATCCTGCGGCGTCGTGGGCAGAGAGGGAACCCTCGTCCTCACGGGGATCCTCGGCTGCTCAGGCGGGGTTGGGAGGACGGAGAAACCTGAAGGGATATGCGGTAGGAGAGCTACCACCTCCCCATCGCCCTCATCGACGCTCGGGCTCAACGGGATAACGGGCGAGGGCCTTGGGATGGGCGAGGACGCTGGTTGTGAGGGCTTCTGCTGTTGCTGCTGGGTCCTCTGCGGAGTGCCTCTAGAGGGCAGGGCAAATCCCCTTGGGGGATCGGGCGTGGGTCGCTGAACTAAACCACTGTCCGTAAAAGTGTATTGGAGTTTTCCAGATCTTGGGTCCTTTTCGAAAAGAAAAATATCCGTTTGGTTAATAAAGTGTACATTTATCAATTTACAGCGGACTCGTAGAGCATATTTAAAATAGCAGATCCATATAGTATTATAAAAAAATTAAAAACAAACTAAACCTCTTTTTACACAACTTGACATCTTAGTTTCCAATGCATAGGAAAAAATATCCAGGCAAAAATAACCATATGTTGTTCAAAGTAAACATGACACGACTCTTTCAAAAATATGTCAACACTGGATACCCGTTTTGAAATAAAATAAAGTTATGAGGAATCTTATTCCATAATGCCACATGCGCTTAAAGGCTATCATCATTTCGACATTCCACTGATTTTCTGAAGAAATCATAGATTTTATAAGAAAAAATTATTTTATTGTACGTATTTAGTAATTGTTAAGCCCTATTTGTGACGCATTTTAACGCATTAAACTTGTTGATTTGTTGTGCAGTGTTAATATGTCACTTGTTAATTGATTTCGACTCATTTCTGATGGTCCCTAATTTATAAGGTTGAAATTTACTTTCGGGAGCAATTATCAGGCAGGTCTAATTCAGCAACCTGTGTGTATCTCCTTCGCTATATGTCTCGAACATATTCTCATTGAATTCCGGTATAAACGATCAACGGATTTATAGTCAAGCTACACGATCCAAAAGTCGGACATATCTACATTCCATTTTTTGTTGAAAATTGTAAATTTATGGTCCTATTTGTTTTTCACAGTAAATTAAACAAATTAAAGTGGCATAAGAATACAATTAAGGCATTGAGAAATGACAATGAGACATCTCCATCGGGAGCGCGAATTAAATTTAGATTTTTCTTACACTGACTCATTTTATGTAACGCATGAAGCCTCGAGGATATTTAAGACAAATTTATCGCATGATATTTGAACATAAATTGTAGCTAATTAGAAAATGAAAGCTTCACCAACAGTACTAAGTCTATTAAATGAGGAAATTCTCACTTGGGTTATGATTCCGGCACCGAATCCTCTGCCGGACGTTGGATTGGCTGTCAACTGTGATCCGGTCTGCGAAATGAAAGGGAACCCTTGCGATGTGAACCCGACTCCGGCGACTGATTGCGGAGACCTCTGGTCCTGGTCATCCCGGAACGAGGGGAATCCGATAGTGGGGTGCTGGATTTGGTACTGCGGCTGGAACGTGGGCTGCTGTTGGAATGCAGGCGGCTGCCTATGGAACTGCTGCTGTTGCTGCTGTGACTGCGGCTGTCTCTGCAGCGAGGGAGCAGGGGTCGAGAACCCTTGTTGGTACGGGATCAACCGATAGGGTGAAGGTGACTTTTCCGCTGCGGTAGCATGGGGTCGCGGGGGCGTCTGGAACGAGAGCGGCTCCCCCGATTGGTCGAATGGGTCGAACGAGTGCTGGAATCGGTGGGGTTGCTGCGGCTGGAGAGTCGGGTCTGCATTTGCCGAGTGTAGTCGGAACGGGATGTAGGTATTGGGGTAAAATACACCCGGCTGCTGGACCCCTACAAGTGAAAGGAAAAAAGAATACTGTTAATTATACGGAACACGAGATTTTATAAATGAACACATATCGTTCCGCCTGACTTTGATCTTCAAACTACCGATGGCTGTAAATTATATCTACAGAAAACTTTGACCCAGTTGCCTCAATTCAATTTACAATTGTTGGTCCAAGATGCATTTTAGAAACATGCAATCAGGGTAGAGGATGCCATTAATTTTGTTTTTCTGTCGATAACACGTTCGTGAATTCTACTGCATGCCTTGAATGAACGACAAGAGCCTATAACATTGTGCGAGATATTTTCCCTGGGAAAACCAGCAGTGAAAACTCGGAATGGTTTTTCCTATCTCTGCTATTCGTTCTCTCTTCAGCTGCCCTGTTAAACAGTTTTCTTTAACCATGGCAAATGATTTCTGATATATGCTTGATTTATTTATAGAAAGTAAAGAAAATAAACCATATTAAATTGGCTAAGAGAGATTTTACGTAATAAAAAATTCCAAACATAAATGGCTTGTAATTCAAATAAAACAATACCATCTAATGTAGGGTATTTTTTCTTGCATAAATAAATAGTGAATTTTTCTTAAGCAGACATTCGTCAAGTAAAATTACATTAATAATATAACTGTGAGATGTTCTATTAATACCTTACTTAGTACGTGTAACACCATATGATTAAGCCGTAGGGAGAGATGAGGCGGACCATCATTTAGCTCGATGCGCCCCGCGGAAGAATAAAAGAATATTAATTTTTTCACTTCGGTTAACCTCGTACATAATGAATAATGGAGGAATGGGTTTCAGAGAGTAATATTAGGATTCCAAAACAACAAGTATACCAGATTAATGCTCCTTGTAAATTATTAGAACCCTCTACGAGTTAATACCATTTTCCGTTCCATTAATAACTTTCTGATAACATTTATAATAACTCTTCCATCAACAATAGCAAATAAAGATGTTTCTTATCTTCAGACAAATACTTAAGGAGTTATGTAGTGACTTATGCTAATATCGATCACCTAATGGTCTCTAATAATGGTTTAATTTGCAAACTCAAATTAAATCGCAAAAATAAAAAAAATCAATGGAAACAATTTAAAAAAATTAATAAAAGCCAAAATAGTCAGTTATACAGTCTGACGCTTATGGGTTTTTTTCCTCGTTTTAGAGACAGCATTTAAATGGCGATATTACATTTCTACGAGTCGTGTATCGTACTTCATATCCAATCCTGATACCAAATGTTTATTATTTTTATCTTCATGGAAAAATCAAATAATAATACTTCATATGCATAGAAAACTCATCCAAAAATTATTCTCCGAATCATTTATTTCCTCTCATCACAGAAGCCGTGCGCCGAATTTTCCGATAATATTGAGATGCATGGAAGGATTAAGGAAACCGCTAATTCCCTACCCTCAATGTCTGATTCAAGTTGCCAATGGCTATTACAAAAATAAAGGACAGAGTTTTAATTTAATATTGAATTTAACAATAGGATCTAATTGCCCAATTACTTGACTTACGCTTTGAAAGAGTCCAAGATTTAGTTTTAACTGACGTCACTCGTAGTGTTGGCAGGATGCAAGTTCATATCTCTGTTTATCCACCTTGCCATTGAGTGACAATTATTTCGGAGCTGATTATAATTGGATAAGGAATTTTAAATTTTAGAAGAGGTGAAATTTACAAACACCAGGCCAAAGTCCTTTACTTGAAAGTTCCCGCTAGTGCTGAGGTGCGGTGTAATTTTCTCTCAAAGTGAAATAAATCATTCATCTTCTTATCTCTCGGCTATTGATTGATTATTGATCCTCAATAAATAACCAAACAAGTTGAATCGCTGGCCGAGTATTGGGTAATGGAAATTAAGTAGTACAAATTTGCATTCATTAATGGCTCAAGCCATAAATGAGCGAATAAAAGGTGCAAAAACTCGGCAAGTTATAAATTTTCCAAATAATTTGGTGAAAACCCGAAGAAAATTTGGGACAGCACAAAAATCATCAATATTGATTAAGTCTTTGTTAACTTGCAAAGCCACAAATTAGGTGCCTTCAGAATAAAGAAGATAGTATCTCAAAAATAATATAGGGATCGATACAAGACAAGGTAAAATGATTTACTACCAACACTGAATGAATCACCATAGGAATTCGAAATTGATGCACAGAATGAACATATCTTCCTGTTGGCTCCACAGACAAATATGGCTCAATCTGCAAATAATTCCTGTTTAAATTATGACTTTCGAAGTTTTTTCCGCTTCATTTCTCTCCGGCTCTACTGTTCAACGGATCTGTGGATTAACCTTTTTTTGGTATTTTTCGTGAATATGACTAGAGGCAACAGTATTTGCCTCAGAATATCATTTAATCCTATCAATCCGCTCAAAAAATTCGCATGTGATGTATTCACCCGTGACACTCCACAAAATAGGCATGCGATCACGGTAGTACCAAATTCTTTACTTCATTGCGGCGCCAAACTCGTCTAAATTTCATTCTAACTCATCCAGGTTTTAAAATTTACCCAAAAAGCACTGCAAAGTCCTCGTGAGGCCAGAACACTTTTTTCCAACATTTATCACTTCGCGAATAAACATGATAAAGCCACTACCGTCTTATACATGTTTACTATGCACTCAAATGGAGTTTTACTATTGCGTCAATATTCAAGTCCTGGTTGAGACAGTTGTAATGTTCCAAGAATAGTTGGAATTTTGCATGGAATAATTTTAATGTTAATCATGAGGTCGCTCACACTAAATTTGTTCTATGAAGTTTTTCTACAGCGTATTTAATTGCGCAAATACTTCGTTACAAAATCGTGGGTTTACAAAAATGCTGAGTAACTCGTATCTCCACCTTAGTGTACACATACAATTACTATAAATGAGGGAAAAATAATAAATAAATGTCAATCAATATAAATCGATATTCATTAGAATAATTTATATCATTAATGGAAGATTACTAGTAGAAGCAATTGTGTGACCATTCCTTACTTCGAAAAGGAAGAAAAAAGTTTTCACAAACAACGATTGAAGTCTGTTTTGACTGCACTTTTGCTACACGTTAATATAGATCTCACGTTTGATCGGCAACTTGAGGTGCTACTTTAAGTTTGTGAAACAAAAGTCAAGAAATGAGAGCAATAAAATTAATAAAATATTTTCAAATTTACAACGTCTCATGTTCAATTTGTGTGGATTTTTTCGACCCATCAAAAACGAGATGTCCATATAAGACAAAAGAAAGCCACGGGATGGAATCGTGTTCCTTCAACAGAGAGGAAAAATGATTTTTAAAGTCGGAGATTTCAATGCTCGCGGGCGCCATAAATTTTCACGCCGAGCGAAGCGTCAATTTTTTGCAGTAAATTAGTCCCCCAAAATGTATCTATCCAGCTGTTTCCAATCGGCGGCAGGATAATATTAGAGATGCACAGGGTTTATTCGTTTCATCCTCACCTACCCGGCTATTTGTCTAATCGGTCAGCACGTGCTGGGATAGATTTATTGCAAAGGAGCTCTTCGGGTTAACATGGCCTCCAGCCGAGACGTGGATGGTTTTTAAATTAGGCTCGAGCATAGCGCAAGGAACTGCTCAAAGAGGGAACCCATCCCAAGGATACTGCTCTTTCTGCACAGTTCAAAGTTGCACTTTAGTAAAGGTTACGTAAGGAATTGTTTTATTCTGACGATTCCGTATATGTGAGCGGTGTTGAGAGAAATACGTCCAAAATAATGCACAGGGTGGATTGTTATTATTTTCATAAAAACTATATTGATTGAAATGAAAGTAGCTCTAAAAAGGGGTAAGAAATTGCAGAGAAAGCTACGAGTTACTTTTAAAAGTCGATGGAAAGTAAAAAAAAATCACCTTGAGGAATTCATCGAACATTATTCTATAAAAATGATCGATAACCAGTTACAATCACAGTAAACATCTTGAATGGGAACATGTTTACCCTTTAACAGATAAGAGAAATGAAAAAATATGTCGTATACAAACTGTCATCAATGTTTTATTACGACACAAGATTTCATATTATTTTTTACAAATTACCCAATATTTTCAGAAATGAAAATAATCTTTTACATGAACGTCGAAAATAGACAGTGATAATCTGAATGGCTTTCTCTACACTACTTTGGATATACTACTATGGATTTCGAGTTTCTACATAGAGATAATAGAATAGCTGAGTATGCCAATTGAATTGATAATGGCATAAATAAAGCAAATTTTAAGGTAAAGTTACCTCGAAACGCTATCTACACCCGGACAGCATTGTTGATAACAAATCAACAAGAAGTGTAACATGGGGGATTGAAGTATTTGAAATAACTAAGCAAACGGATTTAATTGGTTTCGAGATTAAGGCAAACAGGAAACTTGTCAACGAAAAAATTCATAATTCTTGCCAGTGACTATCTGATAATATTCTTTTCAATTTTGGAACTCTTCAATTTTTATTGATGACAGATGCTTACTAGTTTTAGAATGAAAGTCATATGCATTTAAATTGATCAAAATCCTATCTCATGCGTAAAAAAAACCCAAACGCGGCAGGTTTTTTGCTTACTTTCAGAGGAAAATTAAATTATTTAGGATAATTCAATGGACCCTTCTTGCGAGTTTAATTTGTGACATCTGCAATGCACAGAAACCTTTCTTTGACATCCATATTTTGAGAGAATACCTTGGTTGTGCTTGTAGACTTTCGTCAAACAATCACGGCCAAAAGAGCTGGACTTTGGCCATGGTGTTCTTTCGCCGGACCCCGGGCATCCGGAAAGTCGTAGGCTTGTCAAAAACCCATGATGGACCCGGCGCCATGTTTTCGTAGCCAAAACACCAAATCACCTGCGTGTCAGTTTTGTCCTTTCATGCACGAGGAGGGAAGGAATGGAAAATATTTAGCTGGGGGCAGTTTAGGATATGGCCTGCCGAGAATAGGTCTCGCCTACGCATCGCCTTTTACTTTCCGGGAGCCATAAATTTGCTCCGGGTAACCAATAGACTCGAATGAGTCAGAAGACGCAAGCGTCCGTTTCTCAATCTGTCGGACAATGAACACCCCGAAAGCACACGGGGTGAAGAAATGAGTCTTTCCTTTTCGAAACCTTCGAAAATAGTCATCAAGAAATTTCAGCATATGGACTTCAAAAGAATTAAGTAAATTTATGGTAACACACTTCTGACACTGCCTTAGTGATATGCCTCTAAGGGAACCGATGTGATGATATCAGCTGGGATAATCACTCAACTAAATTTGAAATTCAAGTACATAAAAAATTATACTCTTGTGCTGACGAAGGAAACTCGAGCCTCATATTGGACCAATTTACAAACCAGCTCTCTTTTATCATGCTTGAAACTTTCTTCCACGCGCTACAAATAGATTTTGTTAAGTTTGGTATTAAAGAGATGGCATCCAAATTTTCACCACTACCACGTTCGTAAGATTTAAAGGATAAAGGGATTAGATTCCAGGAAAATGTACCCATTTCATTGATCGCAGGTATATATCGAACTAGTTAATTGTCTTGTATTTTCTGCGGAGCCGTGACAAATTTTTTCATCAGTGGACAAACTGCTATCCTAACGAACTGGGTTTGAAGCCGGTCAAAAAAGTCTTTTGAACACTCGACATTAATTTCACGATTCCCACGGAGGAAATTTTGAGCTAGGGCTATCGAATTATTCATCACTTTCATTTTACGAGCACACCTGGTAATACAATTAGGAATTTGACCGATGGTCTCGAAGCCATGAAAATTCGTTAATCTGAAGATTTTCCTATAGATTGCGTTTGGTAATCTAATTCCTCAGAAATTTCCCATTTCTTTTCTCGTTTCCATTACCTTTCTGAAAGACTCAAATTCCCCTCCCCCTCTCTCTTATTGGATTTTAATATTTCATAGGAGTGCTGGAGAGACTGAGCGACGGGACTTAAGGAGCACGTCTCCACGTTATTGCTCCCCGGGACGCATGACAATGGGAAGGGGAGGTCCTTCAGTGAAGACCTTTTAGCAAGCCGCCCATTGTTTCTGATGGATATCCCGCCAGGGAGTAATGGCAAATCATAATCACCCACAAAGTGAGCGAGCCGATCTTCAAACACTCGACGTCATCCACGCCTATACCACTCGCATCTCGAAACGGAACGAAAACCACGAAATAAACCAGAAACTGGTTATTGTCCGTGACCTATTGAATGATGTAAGAACAAAAAAATTAAGAATATATTATTTTAGAAAATTTTTTCTGTAATTCTCTTTCACAATATTTCATTTGCACGGCCTACGCTTAGATGCAGTCTAAATGTTTTGGCATCAGGCATTAATCTTGGAGCGAAGAGTTTCTGAATGTCATCTTGATTTTATAAACCTCTGACATAAAGCTTTGCTGGAAATCAATTCGCAAATCTAAAGAGGTGAGCACACATGAAATATTGGACTTTTATGAATTATGCATGCCAAGGAAAAATAATGCTACAATCATAATGGTAATAATGAGAAGACTGGCCTCAATTAAGGAAATGATCGAATGTGGTCATGCACTTATAAATGAGAAAATCACAATAGCTTGCACATATCATTATCCTTTCGGAGTTTTTTCTTAATATTACAGTAAAAAATGACGTTCTATTGAAAATTAATTTAATTTATTAACACGACTGTTTTTTAAATTGATACTGTTCCCATTAGCCCGTTCAAAACATAGTAACCCAGCAACTCCTCTCGAGAGGTTCAGTAAGTCTGAGAGTCACAATGATTTTTGAGAACGCTCTTCTTAAAAAATATCAACAAATTTTAATTATCCAGGAATTTATTTCATTATCTCTCTTATTGAGGATTAACTTCCATCTGCAAAGGATCATTCTTGTTTTTTTATTATTAGCTATAATCTACCAATTAAGGCAGGGAATCACTTAAAGACTGATGTACTACTCCACGACAGTAAATATTCTTAAAATCCATACTATATTAAATCATTTTTCAATGGAGGTACATAATTTTCAATCACTTCCGTCCTAGAAATGGGAAATGTTCATACTCCTTAGGTTGGAAATACTCCAAGGGCCTTGCTCTGAAAATATTTCAATAAGACCTTAGCATGGACCTTGAGAATAACGTTTGCACGTCGGAACCGCAATTCTTTAGAAAATTCTTTGTGGAAAAGCTCATACTATTCAGGTATTTATTTATACAGGCATCTATCGTAATTTATTTATACAGGTAGAGACATCTATTTATATAACAATTCCACCGTTTCCAATTTTTTTCACCCCACTCTCCAAGACTTACGCAAAAATCTCCACGTGATTTTCAAAAGAAGACTCATTTTCGCCATCACTTCCCTCATCCTGCATAAAGTCACCCAATTTGCATACTCATTTGAGTAACCTGCCTTAATTCTCCCTGCGTGTGCGTGCGCCAACTCCTGATTTACACAATAGCTACGACCCCAGGGTCAAGATCCAACAAACCCTGGTGACGATGAGCTCTGATATAAGACACCAAGCGTTCTTATCCCTGGACGGCGCGAGCGTTTAAATGGGGAAGAGAGGGGGGCTGGGAGGTTGCGTTAAAATAACAACGTGATAGATGCACCATCTAACGGGAGCGAGCGGTGGTGGGAGGTTAGCGAAAGGGAGCTTTTTAACTCAACTGTCGGCGCTGGCATTTTTCTCGGATTCCACAGCGCCAATCGCCCTTGGCATACCACAGGGGCGGGTGCGGGAATCGGGAGGAGCGGGAGTGGGGGTGGAGGAGCAGTCATGTGTGTGGGAGGAAGTGGAGGAGGGGGTCGTGAGGGGTGGGTGCGCTGGAATCGTGCCTTACCGTCGCTAAATGCAAGGGGGAGTGGGACTTGTCGCCACGGTCGCACCTCTGCAGTCCGCTGGGGACTCCCGACGACTCCCGAAGGAAAATCCCCATACATTCAAGCGTTCTTCTTCATTTTAAATATGCAAGTGAGCTGCCTAGACCGAGAAATGTTTTAGCTCTGAGGCAGTAGAAGTCTCCAGAGTATCTCCCAGAGGAGAGGTATTCAGAACTCTTTTATTCCTTCACTTAAAGTTAACGACATCAACTTCGTCGTTATTGGCAAGATACGTTAATTTTCCGACAATGCAGTGGCTTACAGAGATATTCTGAGGTTAAACTAATTTTGGCAGATGGCCTAAATTCTAAAAAAAGTTGGTACGACACCTAGAAATCAGAATTAAGCTTAAGAAAGTGCGTTGTGATGATTTTTTGGGAAAAGAGAATTTCCATCCAGAACGTCTCCTGATCAGGAATACCGAAATTGAATGTGTGAACTTGAATAAATCCTTAGGCATTACCCTCACCCATTACATCACATGGACGAAACTTTTATGGGGAATATGTGGACGTGCTAACAGAAAATTAGGATTTATTAGAAGAGTATTGGGGAAATGTGATGAAAAAGTCAAAGAGAAATGTTCTCTTTTGCTGGTTAGACCTATATACTACTAGTGCGTTATATGAGTTGGATTAATTATCGAATTAGATCACGTGAAGCGTAGAGAAGCTAGATTTGTGAAACGATGACATGATAAACTGAGTAATGTATCAAAATTATTAGAGGATCTAAGTTGGGAGTCACTTGCGGAGCAAAGGTTACATTAAATATTAAATCTATTTCCTAATTTTGAAAGATACCTCTTTATCAATGATATGGAAAATGCATTATTACCCCCATCTTACTACAGTAGAAGTGATTGTGTCAATAAGGTTAGAGAGATTAAGTGTAGAACGGATAGATTTAAGATGCCAGTTTTTCCAGGAACGCAAAGGGATCCGGTTAACGCTGTCCGAGCGTGCTAGGGGGGAAAAGTATTTTTGATTAAAAGTTTTCTGGTGGAAAATCACCCCCTGCTGCACACCCTAGCTTACTGGGTACTATGTACAGTAAAATAATAAAAACCGTGGCAAGATTCTGGACTATAGCACACACACGCAAACCATGATTCGCCGGAAGAAAGGAGTGCGATATGCTGACACGTTTGAATATCTGCAACGACAGCGAATATTTTTCAAGTCCTGATTTCAGTGATAACCATATAGTATTTTTTCTTTTAATTTCCTATACGTTTAGTATTTTTAATGAAGTGTGAGCATAGATATCAGAATAGCTGACTTCGTTAAAATAATTTATCCATAATGAAGTTATGTACTCGAGAGTTGTTATATTTCAAACCGATCTCCTGAAAATGTTTATGACTGACCTAATAATTATTCACAGTTGATTCAAATTTGAAGTAGCTGGCATATTACCAACAAATAAATATGTATAATCCATCTACAATTCACGCTTCTGTCTATGGCGTTATTGATGAGATAAAATTAATTACGCCATACGTACGCCTAGCATATAGCCTCTCAGTCAACTAGGAAGAGTGGCAAGTTTTACCCATGATATATAAGATATCGACATATCTTATTGATGGCGATTAAAGTAATATTGCTCATTATAATTTACATTCTATACCCCTAGATATGATTAACCATTCCCATTGAGGAATAATCATTCTTAATGTTTGAGTTTGTGCAACATGAGGTGAAACATGCTATTCTCAAGGAGAGGCAATATTATTCAATCGATTTAAATTCCCAAAAATTGTGAAACATTCGTCTAAAATGACCGATAACACTTTTTATTGAATACGCCCTGCTTCGGAAAAAAATAACGAGCGTCTATTACTCGTTTTGAAGGGCTAAATATTTTTTCCTGCATGCCAAAACTTGAAGAATACTCGGCACGTGAGTCAATGCTACTGCCGCCTAAATGAGAATGAGAAAAGTATTGCTACGCCTGGAACATGAAAATACGGAGGAGAGAACGAGGTCGCCATGTAACAGGCCGGCAGCAGTCACTGCTCACCTGAGCGTGACTGTAAAGGGGCCGTCCACTAATTTCAATGCAAGCATGGATTTACGAATTAATATGAGGAGTACAGAGGCGACCAGTGTTCACTTTCTTTTTTGTAAAATTTTATTTACTTCTTACACGTTCTGAGGAACGTGAAGAAGTTCTCAATACTTGAAAAAAATAACGTCGAGTCGTATGCCCATATGCCTCCCGTATGACACGAAAATAATAAATAAAACACCTGAATAACGATGTATGGAAAAACTCAATGTATATTTTTCGGGTTCGTTTTCATAGCGTACATTTTGGCAGTTATTAAGGAATAATTTTCCTTCGAGGTCACCCTAAGCTCCAAACATTTTACAATTGCATTTCTCCTTACTGGTTTTCTGAAAATTTTTAAACATCTACTCCACTAAACTTATTGTTATTAAAATGGTTATCAAAGTAAAATCTTGTTCAGCACGATTATACTTGCTTTTAATAAAATATGTACATAGATAATGACAAAACTGTTCAATAAAATATCTTGTTCTTATGGGAAATTAGCCCAGGGCAAATAAATTATACAATATTTACTCTTTTTTTGTGCGCAAAATAAAATGATTTATTTTTAAAAATCTACAAAGAGAATTCACTACTACAGTATTAGTATTTATTATAATAGGATAATGTTATTTTGAATTTTTATAAGACATTTTGTGCGCATACTTGGTAATTATAAAATTGATGATGATGAGGTATGAACGCCACAAATAACTAAAATGCTTCATATGCTTCACACGATTCCTACGTATAGAGATATGAATTGAGGCCTTGGGGATGATATTATGGTCACCTACAAAGGACTGCTCTGGTGGGAATACCGATATTCATGCATTTCATCCGCCCAAACATGCTTCGCCTGTAGGATCACCTTCACCCTTAATAGCAGTTCCTATTCTCATTACTGTCACTCTTATTACACACAAACAAGAAAGTTTAACTATTTCTGAATGTAATAAAATTAAAAATATTTTTCCATTTTCCACTACTTGATTTTATTACACCTCATCTGGGTTCAACGCTTCTACATCATTATCAAGGGGTTCACAAACGTTCAGGACTGGCGAATGTCATATTTAAACACTGAAAGGACGAGGTGGGGATGAGGTATATTAAAATTAAAGTGTGAAAAGTTACACATTATATTCTTATTTTAATACTATGCCTGTATCTCAAAAAGTTAATTTGCCCAGGATTATTTAATGTTTGAAGAACCATAATACCCAGGTTCTTTTCAGAAAGGGAGGATTCCTAAACAGGGAGATTATACGAAACTTTCCCTTTCATCTTATTCCCAATGTGTAGGAAACTCCTATGCGTAATTCCAAATGGTGGTAAGATTCCTAGACGCTCCAGCATGTACTCTTTCCCGAGGTGTCTAGGAGCGGAGATTCCTTGAAACCAACTTCATTAAAATCCTGCTCAAAAAAGGAGGAGAGGATTAGGGTGAGGGAAGGAGGTTTAGGGTTGTAGGCGAGGTATGCGGGGTGGGGTGGGTGGAAGGAAGGGTATGAACAGCCGAGGGTGCAGCAATGCGTTTTCCGTGTTCCCGTCTGAAACCGTCGGTGGGGGTGAAAGTATTCAGGACGTAGTCGGTAAACAAGGCGAGTGCGGCGGCGGCGGGGACGTCCCCTCGTGCATACTCTCCCGAGAGCCTCTTCACCACCCGCCCATCCCGCCAACTACCTCGGCTGCCTCGGATGGGGGACGGTGCACTGCAGCGGGACGATTAGCGCTCTCACAAATTAGCCGCTCGGCTATTTCAATTTCCCCATGCTGGAACTTGGCGTCACCTCAGGGTAATATAAGGGTAAAAGTTTTGCGTATCTCCGTGACACACCTCTCCGATTGCATGCCTCGTTAAAGCTATGCTTCCAGCACCTCCTAATATATATAGGCGAATACCTACGAACCCATGTATTCACGCTTGAAGCCCTTGTGGTGATTTTAATTGGAAGGGAGGATGATGCTCTCTGCAGAGTTTCTGAGATTAGCTCGTTTAAGATTACCGGATAAGTTTACATACGCACGGCAAGAGAGAATCTCAAGATGATTAATATAGAAGTCTCAGGAAGAATAGAGCATGCATTTTACATTGTATGAATGTGTGACAGTTGAGAGAAGTAGGCAAAAACAGGAGGAGCACGGAAGAAATCAGTGACAGAGAGTAAGTTCCCACAGATAAAATAAAATGAGCCTTTTCAGACTTCACTTTCCTGATATGGAATGCAAGAGTACATTTATATGGGTGTATATGATGTGTGTACCTTTTAGATTACCGACATCTGCATCTAAACGATAAACCGTAAGCCACCAAAAGGGCGTGTGGCGGGGATTGGTAAGAAACCAATTATGCCTACACAACTTTCGGTTCATACATGCATTTGAATATACGAGATGATATTAGCAGCTCCTATACGATTAGCTCATATAGAAATCGTATATTAGCTCATATAATATAAAAACACTGGTACACATCTTACAATAACTGACTAAATCATTAAGTTTTTGTTTTGAAGTAAATAAAATGAGTAATTGCTGGATTGAGCATGAACAATTTAAGCCCCTGGATTTGATTTTGTAGTGATTTCGTATTGTTTGAGGGAAGAACAATTACATTAATCTGTCTCTGACGGTGTACACCTTGCTAATTTTATCCAGGTGGTCGAATCTGCCGATGTAATTTGGTGCCATGATTCCATCAGTGTTTCATGGAAGCTCAGGTACCCTGTACTTTTTTTAAGAGTCTAAGATTTGCCTGCTGTCTTCATGAGACAAAAGGCTCCAAGTTATTTCTCTAACATGCTCACCATGCTTACTCTCTTCTCGGAGCAACATTTAGCAAACCTAGGGAATTTTCTCTGAATCTTTTCCCAATTTACGTTTTATCCATAGATCTTTATCGTTACTCCATGTTGTAGGATTTGCTTCAAAATATATTTTTTTGCGAGGGAAGTGTAACAATATTGCTCAAATGAGCAACATTCAACGTGCGTGTTGAGGACAGACATACTCACGGAGGTTGATCAGTGCACGTACATGTGGAAAACAAAATCATTGGAGAAACATCTCCGAGAAGTAAAATTGTATTTTTTTCATATCCAATGTCCATTCTTATAGCATTTCCTTTTGGTACAACTTACGGAGATGTGATTGAATTCGATATTTTCAGTTCCGTCAGCGGGAAATGCATTTGCTTATAACATATGGCATGGCAAACGGGGTATCATACAGCGTCCACCAAAGAATTGGAAGCAAACATCGGAGTGAGAAAGTTATTTGACGGGAATTCAATGAAAGGCAAAAAGGCAATTATTTTATTATACAGCCGCAGAGAAGTAAAAACTTAAAACTACGTAAAAATGCTTCCAATTCATATTTTGTGAAACTGGAACGTCAAATGATAATCTAATAAAAATAAATCTTGATTCTTTTCAGCAAATGCAAAACAATTTCAAATAATCGTGAATGAATTTGATGTATCAAGTATAACAATAATGACTTGCAGATTTAAAATTTGCTTACCATGACTAACGAAAACTTAAATTTCCTCAATTATCCTATCTGGAATTCTAGCATTCTCCTTAGACTTGACTAAATACACATCAAAACAACTCTTGATCAAAACAACTCTTAAGAGTATCGATGTATTTGACAGAACATTCTCAATATTTTGACCGGTGAATTCTGAGAATATTCCATTTTCAGACGAGTTCTCAGTAACGCAGCCCTCACATATACTACTGCTATGGACAGGATCACAACCTTGGCTGCCAAAATGATTAACAAGCTTAAAAACACGCCTTTTTTTACCTCCAACGCAAACTATTGGCATGGGATGTGATTACTGAAGTCGAAAGAAAAAAATCTGCTGACTCAAACGCCTCCTGTGATTACCTCCATGCCGATTCCCAAGGACTTCGAAAATTTTCTGATGTACGCTCGTTAACGAAGGAACAGGAGGTTAGCTAAGATCATGCCAGAAGTGTGAAAATTACGAGAGGTTTAATGACTGCATTTTTACACTTCGCATTAATTTAAGACGAAGCGGGAAAGATGAGCTCGTTTAAAAACGCGAATGAGTTCGCGCGTCTGCAAGAAATTTGTGATGGAAAAAAATTGCTTGCCACAATGCTTGGGAGAAATTAAATGAAATCTCGAGAGCCACCGACAAAAAAGGTCCAATTTTCCAAATGCCGACGTTTTATGAGCATGGAGAATGCGCGCCCGTACTAAAATAAGGATTGAGGACAAAAAACTTATGTACGGAACCACCAGCCGTATGCCGCTGTCGCAAGATGCGATTTGTTAAGAGAGCGACGGAAAATGAGGGAGTAATGGCCGAATTAGAAAATTATGAAACTGCTTTACTATTATGTGGCGTGAACGCCGATCATAGTCCAGATGGGTAACTATCGGACGAGCCTGATCGGTACGATACATTCTTGACCATGTTCCACAGCAAGATTGTAAACAGTTCGTCTGCTCTGGCTACGAAAGGAAGCTACATCAGCCCAATGCATGATATTGTCTTCATATTAGCGATTTTATTTGGGATTTTAACCTTTACAATAAGAATTTGAATCATAAATGGTATCGAGGAGGTTCCTGCTGCGTACCTTTAAGCTATGTTAACCTTTCGGCATTGAATCTGATTCCTAAGAGCTCCTCCACGTATCCAAATCAGTATTAAAATGTTGTACATACTGTTTTCTGATTACTCCTTATAAAGAATCACGTCCTTCCTTCTTTTACTCTGGTTTCATTAGCACTTAGTTTTCTATCAGAAATTCTTGGAAACAAAGGTTTTTACCTTCACCCATTCTGATCTTGTCTGCATTTTATGCGTGAAACTAAATTCGAATTCCACATTACTTATATTCTACACCCGCATTTTTGAAAGTTGGCCTAATTGGAAATGCCTAACTTAAAAAAATAAAATATTTTACAGACTTTCGTTGTCGTTTTATGGTTATATTTTAATTTTTGACTGATTTTTTTTATTTGAGCAAGATCTGAAATATAATCTTTAATTCCTGATTGATCCGTATCATTCCTTCCCTAGATCACCATCCCATAAATCTTTTTTCCACTTTCTTACGCAGATATTGCTCTTATACTCGGTGAATTCCCTCGTTCAACTTTCACATTGTTAATCGAAAAGATTCTTCTTCGCCCATTGGAGAAATAATTTACAAAACCACTGAGACATTAACGGTCGAGCTAATGTTGGCTTGTAAGAGTTAGGATACCCAGGAAACCCAGGAAGTAAAAACAGCCAGTGAAGTGAACTGACAGGTATTATTTTTCCGGGCAGGCGTACGAGCAGAAGAGGTGGAGTACATCACGGAAAAAAAACTTGAATTATTAATAGGGAAATGCCAATGAATTAATGGCCAAGTGAAAACCAGAAATTCCTCGCTTTCACTCCTCTCTCTCTCACGGACGAAAAAAAGGTCGTGAGCTACGCGTGCGCCTTGCGGTGCATGCATTGCGCGCTACATACCGCTAACTTCTCGACAACCCGTGGATATAACTCTCTCCGTAATGGAGTACACCTGGAATTTAATTGACGCCACCCACACTTTTTTATACGTTATTTAGAAAAGTATTTCTAACCCAATTTATTAGCGACGCCGCGACAGTGAAAAACACGATTCTTCAGGGATGCCGAAACCTCTGAAGCTGCTGTTGCCATGTCGGATTCACGTTCAGAGGAATTCAAACACCTTAGGCTCATTAATGCTCTAACGTTGACAAAATTGTGAGTGACGACGTTTTGCAAAAAATATATACGTATTAATATTGCATATATATAATATATATATATATATATATATATATATATATATATATATATATATATATATATATATATATATATATATATATATATCCAAGTTTTGTGATTTTTCGGGTACCAGATCTTCCTGGGAAACCATAACCGGCACAGGGAAAAGAACTGACCCTCCTACCCCGATGTGTAAATTTCACACCGCGCCGTCGGGCTTAGCACTGGGTGAACTCTACTGTCACCTACCAAACCGACCTTCGGGTTGATTACTGCGTTTATGGTTATATACATACATATATTTATATTAAAAAATTAAATTTTAGGCCAAATTTTATAATGTCTCGTTAAATACAATCTTTATTTAATGTGAACGTTTAACTTAAAATGTAGCTTGCCGCCAATTCGAATTTTACAAACCAATATTAGCGTTTATTAGTGAATGTATACATTGTAAATATATTAACCACGTCTGTCAGTTATAGAGCTGTTTAATGGTCGATTTAAACTAAACTATTGGTCAAAATAAATGTCAACCTTAACCGGAGATTAAAGTTAGCCCTCAGTTTAACAAGACATTATGAAACCTAGCCTTAGTTAAACGAACGTACAAAAACCGTATTTGCATTCCTACCGATAGTGACGACAAGGGAGAGAATCCTCATGCGTCGCGCAATCTGTGTCGGGATATATATCACGTGCACATAGAGAAATTAAGACCCTTATGTGAAGATGAAAACGATTTTCGTCAATTTATTTTATAGTGATTTGCCATAGAGATATCTCCAGCAGGAAATCCCAAGGTTTTCATTACGCTGGGTTAAGTAGGGCGTCCATGACTTGATGAGGAACCGGATTGAGCAACGACTAACCAGGTTTGTAGCTCGACGTATTTTATTATTTTATATATAGATATTTATGAAATATTCTATCGCGTATGCATTTAAAGAAATACCGAAACAATACGAAAGACAATCACAGAGGTATTTACCCTTTGAATCCATATTCTACCACGTTAAAAGAGGTCGAAAGAGAAACTTTAGTCGAGATAAAGTATGAATATCGACTAAGTGCTGAGGAAAATTGGGTACTTAGTGTTTATTGTGTAACTAAGAGAGATAGGGTGATGAATGAATGGGCCATGAAAGAATGCGGAATGAATAAATCTATGTTAGACATATACGAAAGAAGTTACTTCGCTGGTTTGTTCATGTTGATAGGTTTGATGATAGTCAAATCGTAAACAAGATGTATGAGAATAGTAAATGGTTTTAGAGGATAGGTTAGAGAGAGAGAGAAAGTCTTGGATGGATGTGATCGAAGAGAACTCGAGGTACGAGGATTGTTTGAAGGAACTGAAAAGTACACAAGAAAGTACTATATGTACTAATGTGACCGAAGTTAAAGAAACGGTCGTGAAGCAAGGAAACAATAAAATAGAGCACATTTCCGAAAATAGCTCAAAATTAGACCCTTTTGATTAAGCTCCCACGAAATGGAATGGCGTGAAGGTTATATATCCCCACCTTCAATTTTTCATATTTATTATCCTCCATCATAAAGTACAGAGTATTAATTTTCTTCCTCACCTTACAATTTCTCCTCTATTATACCCAAGTACACCTTTGATTTTCAATTTTACCTCATTAAACTTTATTCTGGCGTCTCTTTATTACATTAAATAACATATGTTCACCTAACTTATCCAACACAATGGTTGGGTGAGGCTGGTCGATTCTTTAACGACATAAAGACACCGTAGAAGCATTGAAAGAGAGAGAGAGAGCGCCGTGTGATACAAGCTCAAGAGTACGTACACTGACTAAGAGTCAATGTGAGGCAGTTTGAGATTGAGATAACCATGAACATATGCAAGACCCTGAGATTTTGGCGCGTGGCATCCCAAGGAATTCTCCTTTCTAATGGTATGTCATCTCTGATGGCTCCAACTCCTCAGGCATGCCAACGTTGACGGAACCATTCTGGCACTATCGCGAATCAGCTATAGCTTCAGGGGCTTTGAGAGTAAGGGGCGGAAAACTGACACTCACTGAAATATCGTACTGTGACGAACGGAACATTCGGTCCAGCCATGACCGCCTCGACACTCAAGGTTACTTTAAGAAGACTGTATTTTTCCCGCACTCACCTCAACCTTTTTGAAGTTGAGGGCAAATGGCATGCCGGTAGCGTCTCATCCCGAGGCGTCGTCGTCTTAATTCACCGAAACAACCGTCCGGCGCCGATTTAGATCACTAGGGAGTGGGGGGAGGAAGGGGACGTGGGAGGTTGAGAGGAATGTGGAGAATGAAGCCAGCCACAGGAATTCTTGCCGTGGACATGAAAATATGGAGAGGTGTCTGTTCGAGTGACAGAGCATAAAAAAGAGGAACGGAAAAGAGGGAAGAGGGTCGCGTTGACTTCAAAGGAGAAGAATGGCAAGAAGGAAGGCCTTCGATAGATAGGAAAACTCTCCCACCTTGAAGGCGGAATGTGCGAAGAACTCTTCCATTGGGCGCCAAAATTTAACTCATGGTAAACATTCTAACTTGCGATTAAAATCCTGAACTTAAATATTGACTTTTATTCTTAAAGGATGTCAAATGTATTCCGGGCACTTGATTGCGAGATTGATAAATACATCCACAAAATACTCCGCAAGCCACTGCAAGGGCGTATGGTATGGTGGGGGTGTTAGGAGTCCAGCCATACATACAGAAATAAAAGTTAATAAATTTATTTGACTGCATAAATATTTTTCGTCATTTAGACAAATAAAATTGCATGGTATTTGACTACAGTCCAGTGGTAATTCTTTCAATGGCAATTTCTGGAATGTATAATCACATAGATACGAGTACAACCATATTGGCGAGAACAAAAATTAAACTAGCTTTTTCTTCCTATACTATATTAGCGTAGTCTCTTTTTAAATTACTTTTTATGTTTCAGGTTGGGGTTCAACATTTCCTCAGCTAGGGCATTATATTCATCTGACGTCATGTTTAAGAAGGAAAAACTCACTTCATCGCTTCTTTAAATACATGCCTTTGTGATGAAATATTTTATCTCACGAGACTAACATGAATACAATTTCAATGAAATTATGAATAGAAAAATTTTCCTTTGGATACCAACATTATTATTTAGACAATTATTGTATACTATATTTAGGTATGCATGCGTGTATATGGATGAATGATTTTGTACACATACTAGCTAATACGAGTATACGTTAATAAATGCACGTATGAACTAAAAGGTGTGAATGTATGGCTGGTGCGTTGCCACCCCCATCCACATACCCTTGCGGTGACTTGCGGGGTATTGAGTGGATGTAGATGGAAACTTCAAATTATCAAAATCTTATACGCAAGCATATTGAACAGGCATCCAATAGCAATGCGGCCATAATTTAGACACATGGAAGATATCGTAGGCCTTCGAATAGGCTTTCTCCTCAGTTAGTATGTGAACGGGTTGTGTTCCAGCCAGAAGCAGGAGTGCAAATTTAGGTTTCCGAGACATTCAGCGGGAGCGTACTTTGAGGTTTCAAGCAAATTCTGCCCATGAGAACACGCAGTGTCACGGTCGAAACTCCCGCTCTAATTCAACCTCACACTTAAACCGATAAGCTATGGAGGGAAAGGAACAAAACCTCCGCCTAAATCGCATTGACGTCTGAGTTTTTCGAAAAACACGTGTTTTTATCCATAATGCGGGTTTCTTGATATAAGCTGTGGTGTAAAAATCGAGGTCATAATAGCATTTCGCAATGAAAGCACGCAGAATTTGTTTCCACGATATCGGAATTCCTGTTCTATCACGTAAATTCACTAATTTCAGCAGATAAATTGCAACTTACTAGCCAAATTCATTAACATTTCTATTCAATATAACTAAATCATGTTACCAGCCTGTATTCATTACTGAACGTAAGCAAACAATGAGCATAAGGTTATTGCTCTCGTGGCGGGGTTTAATTTTTCACCTGCTGACGCAAAAGTCGCTTTTTAAAAATTTGATTACACATGAGCCTCATGGACTTCTACGGACTGAGTTGAATTAAAAGAAAAACAATTAGGAATATCCAATCAATGATTTAAAGTTAATTAGTTAACAATGAAAAAAACAATTAATTTATCAATTAATGAATATGAATTACTATGGCTGTATTTTTTAAGCACTCATCCAACTTAAATATAGCAAAATGAATTACAGAGTATCGAGGTCCATCTGGATTGTCATTATTCCCACCCTTCGTCTATTTAAGTCTACCATGGGCGTCGCAGCAGTGGACAAGAAGGGTGAAATAAGGGAATCAGGTCGGGTTATTTAAATTTATTTTACCATTTCCAAAAAAACCTGCGGTAGGGAGCTGTGTACTATCTAGAATTTATCAAAAAATATCTGTTGCCTGTTAATTTAAACACAGACTTTCAATGTACTAAATAGTTTTGTGAACGAAACATCACTACTGAATACCTAGCAAAATTTTGCCATTATAATCACTCAGTTTGACGCCCTGCAATATATTTAACAAGAGAGACTTAGTAATCATTAAATACCACCGATTTTTGGGGTAATTTTATCCTACTGATAATGGTAGCAACTTTTGATAATACATGTTTCAAGTACCAATATTGAAATAAATGTAATGAATATCTATCGTGCTATTTTCCTACAGTGATATTACTAAACTTAGGCATTAATTAACCTCTCCATTTTTCATATAAAAACTAATTGTATAAAATTCTCATCTTTCTGTTCACATTTTAAAAGCTAATGTAAGAAATAAGCTATACTCTAAGTTACTCCCCTTCGCGTCTTGCATAGCCTCAACCACATGACACATGGCGTAGGTTGGAACCATGAGATTTCTGCCTGGATTGTGGTGAACATGAAGGAACATTCAACTCTTACTTTTTTCGCCAAATTTATCTGCCTACTCTCCCAATGAATCCACGTCTTTGACAAGAGGCCGCGGGTGCTTCCCGCCCGCGCCCAGGCAATGGGGACGGCGCAAAAGGAGCCGTAGAGGAGCCCTAAACGGGAGACACGGTCGGTCACCAGTGCAGAGAGAGGGAGGGGTTTCCGCGGGTGGGCGTGATCGGTCGTGGTGTCTACTAGTAGTCCGGGGTCCGCGGTCTAGAGAGACGCGGGAAGGGATAAACAGTAAGGCAGGGGTGGGAGGGAAGGAAAGGGTTGGTTGTTAACCGAAGGGAGGAGGGTGGTGGAGTCTGCTGTTACGTCGGTCGGTCGGCTGAAAGTGAAAGTTTTTTTGCCTCCGCCCGCACCGTTCCTCCACCCTCCCCACCGGTCTTCCTCCCCTTGTGATGGTGCGGGGTCGTTTGGCAACTTGTGGGCAGAAGCAGAGCGCCCACCCACCCATCCACCCGTCCACCATCCGCCCACACCCCAACGACGATGCCCAGCGGACCAGACTCACTCCCTCCCTCCGTTATGCTCGCTCACATTGTGTCTGCGCGCCCAAAATCTCGCTTACAAAACGCTTGTCCGCTTACGTCCTCAGGAGAATGCACGGCATGAACCAATATGCGAACGATGCGCGGAGTATTCGCGTTGTCGAGGAAGCGTAGGGGTCGCAATCGGTGATTTCCAATACGCACTGCGAGAAAGAATGACCGGAAATCGGCAAAACAACTCCGAGGCAAAGCGAAAGTAAATCACATGGCAGAAATATTTTTCAACTTTAAGGAAGAATACAATGGTCGCTGTGCTCAGACAGAAATTCTACGACGCATATGGACCTTGTTATAACATTCTCGTTTATGTTTAATCTTACATATATGTAAACGTTTAAGAGATGTTGATAAATATTAATAGTTAACATCAACGTTCTGCTGAGAGAGAACTTATCTACGTACTCTGTCCTAATGCACGTAAAAAGCATTAGAATAGTAATCAAAAAACTTTTCACAGTTTTTTTTCGCAAATATCACTCGACCTTTTCAATGCTTTACTTCCATACATAACCTTTTTGAATTATTTCACGCAAAATTAGAATTTATATGAGTGTTAAAACTTTGCCTGAACAGCGGATATGGTGGGGGTTATCGACATGGACATATTAAATCCATTTTCCTCAATTTTAACGGTTCCTTTATTTAAAATAATCTTAAAAATCTGCATATCGAGATGAATTCTTCATTATTCCACCTTGTAAAGCTTACAGTGATTGCTGTAAATGAACTGTGAGATAAACCTTAAATAGAGAGAGTGGTTCAGCAGCCAGTCTGAGCACAAGTTAGCTAAGATTGATGATAATACAAGGGTGGTCTGAAAAGTTTCCGACCTTGAAAAGTTACAAGACATTTTTTCTGAAATTTTCTGGGGTCGGAAACTATTCAGACCCCCCACGTATTAGTTTCGCCTTTCTTAGAATAATGTTGAATCGGTACAGTTTGGTTTAAAGTGGCGCATGACCGTGAAGCCTCTTGAAGAACCCTCTTTTGTGGACTCTCACGTGGAGAGGCATGGCTTCACAAACAAGTTATTTACTACAACAAGGATTGGGTATTGGACGGAGAGAGGCTTATTTTGTTCTGTATGGCATACAACCTTGGAAGAGCTAATTATTAGTAAGAGAAATTTTAAGTTTTATTGATAAATTTCTCGCATGTCCATACTTTTGGCTAGGAATAGCTAGATAGTGCAAAGTGCGCCTCTTTCGATTCCTAGCACAAACGGATCCCATGAATGGTCACTTAAACCCAACCTGTGCGACTTGCCGAGGAGAGCAGTAAAATAATTTCTCAATGAGACCTTGACAGCACGACTCCGGTGGCAAGACTTCTCGCAGTGAGAGTTGAGGAAAGTTTTTCGATTCCTGTATGCGCCTCGTTAATTTCTGCACAGCTTGACCATTTTCGATATTATTTCTCGTGAAAACGAAAACTAAATTAATATTTCACATTGGTTTTTTGTTACAATTTGTTTTGTTTTTATTTTGCATTCTGGTTATGTTCTTTTCAGGTTTAGCATGCTCGAACAATTATTTGAAACAATTCTAGAAAAAGCTTTCTGCTTCAGAATTTGACTGTGAAATAAACTGTCTGATGTTCTACCAATTATATGACAACTTAACTCGAACTTTAAGTGACTACTCCCAAAGATCTAATATATCCGCTTTGATAGATATTAAATTCGATATGTGTGAGGTCATAATCATACACTAAGTTCGTACACCAAAACTTGATTGCGGGTGGAATTGAAGTTAGCAGTAGTTATTTGCACGCATGAAAACTGGAAAGTTTTCACTGTATAGCTATTGCACAAAATCGGTCAGCATCAAATAGCAGAGATAAATTAGAATTTATTGAAAACAGTGCTGCCACAAACACACATTCTTATGGAGTAGATAGAATTAAACGGAAGAATAGTTGTGGCGAAAACTTTAGACGTTCATTATCCATCTATGCAAATTAATCGTGTAACTGAGTACGCAATAAAATCATACCTACATTTAAAATCCACTCTACATTTAAAAGTAAGAATAGTGTAGCAAATTGATTCGGATTTTCTCCAGTTGATCTTTAGTATATTAAGAACAACAAATCTCAGAATTTCTGTCTTTGGTCGTAAACAGAAAATAAATAGCCAATGTATTCGAAGCACGACGAAATTGTTAGCCATCGGCTGATCAGTGCAGTCAGAAGACAGTTCACGGTATAGGAATAATGTCGGATTACATCGAGAAATTTTCCATTTTTATAATTTAACAAGACAATTTACCTCTTCATGGAAAAATGCCCATTCTCGTAGTGCTTTCGAAATGGTGAAGGTTTTATCCTTACTTGGAATAAACCCTTGAGATACACTGAAGTTTTTTACATTTTCTTAGATAACAGAAATAGGATATGGTCAGATACAATGAGCTTATTTTGACTTAAGCAGGGGCAGAACCAGAAATCCTCATGGGGAGTAAAACGATTGGATAACATCTAATAAAATATCTTCGTATTGACTTTACATTGCTGATTAAAAAAAACGATTTTGTTATTTTTTTGATGTAACAGTCATAATAGGTCTCTTTAGAGGACTCTCTAAGCCCATTTGATCAGCTAGACAAATATCCCAAGAACAGGAGTAAGGAAATCTTAATTTTAAAGTAAGGAATTCGGAGTTAAAACGGAAGAAACTATAACATTTCTACAATATTATTAACTAATTATTTCGAAAAGTTCATTATTATCCTTTAAAGCAAATACTTGTAGAAGGCATACTGTATCCTTAAAAAGCGCCGCCAAATCCAATTTAATTTGGATAGCTAACCGCTATTTTAGGTTTTTGCCCTTACAGATTCTTTGAGCGTTTCCGAAACACGATTCTCGACTCCTCACGATAAAATAATTCTTTTTATTGGAAGGAAACGTCTCTGAAGAGACTTATAAAAACTCTCTCATCGTGGACTATATAAATATATGATAGGAATTAAAAAAAGAGTCAGATAAATAATATGTACATATAACCGGATGATGCATAATTAGTAAAATATTGTATCCCATCGAGAATTAAATGCGAACTTTGCTACCATACTTTGAAAAATAATAACAAACAACTGCAACAAACAAAAATAAAGAAAGAATGAAACATTATCTAAAAGTTAAAAGGTCCCGAAAATAGGTCCGTGCTTGTAATGCGTAGTTACATTTCGAGAAATTCATATTTTTTACTTTTAAACGGCGGTTAGCGGTGTAATCGGTCATTGTAAATTTTCAACATACAGGTATATATTTTTTATAATTAAAACTAACATGCACTTGACCGCTAAAAAATTACATTACATGCCAAATAAAAGTCCAGAGTGTCCTGCTTAAGGATGTTAAATCGGGAATGCACGAATCTATGCATTCATGACGAGTAAAGAAATTAATCTTACACCCATTCATACATATTTAGTACACAAATATGAGGTAAATACACAGTTTTTAAACCCTCTATGTGGACCGTATTAATTTTTCTTACTAAAACTTATTGTGGACTAGTTATAAGGCGTCAAAATGTGCAATTATTCGATTTAGGATTTCTTTCCACATCAATTAATGAATATCACTTAAACAAAGGCGTGTATGTGCTGTTACGTTGACACTAAGACAACTCTTTTATAAACGTGCATATTATATCAGTATTCCTTAAGAAAGACATGCATTTATGCCCAAAATATCCGCTACACCTAGTGGCGGTTCTCCTATGTCATGAGAGTGCATACAATCTTGAATTCACAATGCAAATTTATATTAAAAAAACGTAAAGGTAAATTCTTATCATCGCCATTTGATACATTGCATTTAAGGCCACAAATTCAGAAAGTTGTACCAAAATCACATATATTTGGCATCTTGATGAAGTCTCCTTAACGCAAGACGTAGAATTAACTACCCACATTCTTACTATTTCACGTTTCAGCAGCTTAGGAACTCGTGGGCAGTCGTCGTTTCTTGAATTAAGATGAAATCCGTTCTTCTCAGGCGACGCGCCTGACGCTTGAGATGGTAGAGAAGGGATTTCGTCCACCCATCGGCCCCACCTTTAATGAGGATGGACGTGGGTATATAAAATACTGCGATGACTAGGCTCAGGGTGTCGTCAGAGGGCGTCCCCTTCGCAAGGGCGCGACCGCTTCCCCGAGAGATCTCAAGATCAAGAGGAGAGAAAGGAACGGACGACTTCATCCAAGCGACTCCCAAGGACGAGATACGGCATATCTTGAGAGGGCTGCGGGAACGTTTGAAACCATTCTCTACTCACTCCCGTCCGCCCTCAAGTCGTCTCCTCTATGAATCCCGTAATCTCAGTAAATCCCTACCGCCTCCGCCACCCGCCGCAATTGGTCTCTCGGTATCCTGGACGTTAGACTATCCCGCTAAAAGGAGACTTTAATGCCTGCAACTTTGCAATGGCGGATGGATACCTATAGCGGCCATTGGGAAGGTTTTGTCCTGGACTCGGGGAGGAGCGGAAATCGGAAATATAGTGAGTCATTAAAATTCTGCAATTTTTTCACTGCCAGTGAAGCAGCTGTAGAGGAGAAGGAACGTGGTAAGGACGACCAAATGGGTTAAATCCCTCTGGGGAATGAACACTACTTATAAGTCTCTTTTTAATTTTCGAACGTTCGAGTAGCTTTTTATCGAATGTGCTTGAAGTGAGAAGGAAAAAGTCATCCTTAGAGTGAGTACTTTATCATGCAACATTTCAATGTATCGTTTTCATTAAAATTACTGCATTTGGAATTAAGTAAAACTATCAATTAAATGCAGTGGTCATGGGGTTAAAAGTTTGTGGTTAAAAATAGGAGCGAGGATTAGTATTTTGGTTGGATCATGAATTAACGTGGTTTGTATGCACTGGTTAAGGACCAGTATGAAAGGAGTGTGCCACGCTGGTTTGGTCATGTTGAGAGAATGGATGAGAGTCGAATCACTCCATGGATATACGAGGGAAGAGTGAACGATATGAGAGGAAAGAGTAGACCGAGAATGTCTACGGTGAATATGGTCGAGAAAGTTCTCGAGGTGAGGGGTATCAGAAGTAGTAGATGCAGGGCGTAATGATATGCAATAGTACGTACCTATGACTGAGACTAAGGAAGTAAATAATTTTGCAAGTATAAGAATGCACAAAAGCTATTATTAATAGGAATTAAGTCTCCAAAAATAACTGAAAATCAAGCTTTTTGGACACTATTTATCCTGAAAGAGAACTTAGAGAAAATGCATGTATGTACTTTCCATTTCTGAGTAAGTTCACCTAATCTTAAAATAATCTTTGTCTTACTCCATCTAATCAGCTATTCAGAGGACTTAATACCTATAGATATTACTAACTTGAAACATTAACTTAACCACCTCTTAATAACTCGGTTATTTGCTGGGAAAGAAATGTCGTGCCAATGAATTTATCCTGGGCTCTCAGGAAGTAAAGCACCCATTGCGAAGGGTGCAGACGTGTGATAGATCATGACACCGAATCACTTATTCACTTAGATGGAGTAGCCTTTTAACCTTCTTGCTAAATTAAATTTTGTGGTCGAATTTAAAAAATGAATTACACCATTATTTCCCAAAGCGAGCTTGGAACCATCATAAACCGGAAAATAAAATGATGTAATGTACCCACCGATCAGATCTTTGTGGGATGACATTCTTTGGTACTTCATACTAATATCTCAGGGAGATTAAGGGAAATATTAATTTGACATGGAAATGATAAAAAATACATTATTACAAATAAATAACCTGCGAGAAATGAAGGCCATGGAGAAGTGTAAAAATTAACATTTAATGTATATTAGATAATAGTAATCGATATTCTGAAACGTAATGATGGCGAAACAATGGCTTTCACTAAAACCCTTAATACAAAAAAACACTATTGTATTAGTAATGAAAATTTGAAAAAAAGAAACACTCAAAGAATGGATCAATTTAATGGTGATTTTAATAGTTATAATTGATAGCTTTCATTTTGTTATTCCTACAAAGGAATTTCTGAAGCGTAAAATCAAGCTCCTGTCATAAAATGGTAATATGATCATTAATAGATGAGCGGTAAACGCCTAACGCTTTTCCCGACCGTAAGATGTAAAATTTTTGTTGTTTCTCCTCGGTGTTTTTACGGTTCTCCTAAATTCGGCAGGTGTAAACAAGAGCATGTCCCCCACAGGGGCTCCGTGATACGTTTCACAGTCACCATTATAACCCACGGCCACAACGGCTCGGTCGTTTCCACGTCGGGGGCGCCTCTGATCCGAAAAGTATTTTTGTTGCGGAGGCAGGGAGGACGGGAGGGGAGGAGAGGCTCTCGGCGACCTTGGGAGTAGGGCGGGGTTGGGAGCGGTCAATTGCGAGACGGAGGGTCGGGGAAGAGGTGAGGCGAGGGACGGAGGTGAGGGAAGCCTGGGCACATGAAAAGATGATAATAATTGCTGTTGCAAATGGGCCTGTCTTCCGTTTCCTCCACCGCGGGGATGGGGGAGTCTCTCGGCGACTTCGAGGGCAGCAGGCGAGCTGCTTACTTGGCAGGGGTAATGAATGGGCTCGCGCGAAATGGGGAAATAAGAGGGGCAGTGAAGTGGCTACAGCGAGAGGGCGTAGGGTGGACGTGGGGGTGGGAAGGGTTAAGGCCGGGGTTACGCCGTGGAAGAGGATTTTTTTTCAACTTTGCGAACAAGCGGACGAATCAGACGAGTTCGATTATTGAGAAAAAAAGTAAAAGAGAGATATTTTCGTGGCATCTGTTGGCACCCGATTCCTCTGCAAAGAATTGAAGATGAAATAGCGGAATTAAAGGAACGAAAATTGGAAAAGTTTGCTTCAGTCAAATGACCAAGTTATATCCCACATTCATTTAATTTTCGTTCCAAAGTGCCTTTTTAATTATTTCTTTAAAGAAATCGTCTTTCGACAATTTTCAAAGCGAAAAAAATTATTTCCTTGGACCGGTATGATCAAGGCGAATGATTTTTACAATTCGAAAATTGTAACGCTCATTAGCGGAATACTCCGTAAAAAGTTACTGTTGGGGCATTCTCCGCATTATCTTCGAATCACCTTCCTTTTTTCTCTTTTCGGTTGATGCTAAAAATATTCTTGATAATTGGGTTTGCGTCAGTCTTAATATGTATTTCTTTCAAATTGAAAGCTTTTCCTCCAGGAAATACTCGCTTAATCGCTTAAGCCACAAACTATAATTTCTAGCTGAATTTGTTTATTTTATTTCCAAACCCTAAGTACGTATTCAATTTTCTACTGTACAAATCTTAAGGGAATTTGTTCGAATCTTCTCTGTTAATCATACTCATTATTATCGATAAAGGTAGGGTTAGCGTCAATTAATGCATTTTACACTAGTATGTCAGGTCAGATTTTGTGACTATCATCTAATTGTGTCACATGATGACTAAAAATTACATATATACTAATTCGACCTTTTTGGTTTGATATTATATCCAAAATATGAGAAAATGTTAACCTACACTAGTGTCTTACTTTCAAATATTATTGTTTGATTTTAGTAATATGTAACGAGATGCCACATTATCACGAGTATAGTGCTGCGAATGAAACTACTGTATGTATATCTTCATTTATAAAACATCTGCGATAGCTTATAAAATGGAACTCATTACAATGGAGAGAATATGGCGGCAAACATGAAGCAGGTTAGTCTCACTCTTATCGATCAATCAAAATCGCAATTCCCATGGCGACATGGAGAAAACATTTTCATGCCAAGTAAAGTGCATACGATAAACCAAAATGAAAGACTTCATTCTTCGTGGACATGTTACTGATTTGACGTCTGTCTCGGTGTTTTCTAACACGAATGGACTTTGTATCTACACTACGAATGGGAATTTTCCCAGTTTTTTTTCTGCATAATGCAAGAAAGGTTTCTCCTTCTTTTCTATCCTTCCAGTTTGAAAAACCCTGTCACAATGATGTTACAGACAACAGCACTCTTGAGATGAGATGCGGAGATATAGCCTTGTGCGTGAAGGCGTGTTGAGGAGTGTCTGTAGACTTCAAGGCTCTTTTACATGACACTTCTCGAATTTCTCAAATAAGTTCCGAATCGTGATAAAATCCGTTATTGAACGTTATTCTACACTTAAAAACCAAACCTTGCCAATAAGGTTTTTCCCAGCATGGTCTAGCGCTTTCTATCCTACCGTCTCTCGCTCATCTCGATCATGAAATGCGTTTCGAAATTGTTCTCGTACGAATTGAATTGGGATTGGTGTACCTGTCATGAATGTAAACCGTACTCAGATGCTATCATTAAACTGATTGTGAGTATATGCAGCCAAAAAAAATTGCCTTTGTTGAGTTTTTTTCCTGCAAACGACGTTGAAATCGACCTGAAGTCCGTAATCTCTGATTGATGGTTGCATTCTAAAATAGAAAGGAAAATAAATGCAGGTTTCGTTTTGATTTTTGTCACGGATAATCGAATCCAGCTTCGGAAAACTTAATTTGATTCTATGATACGCATCAAAATATTTCAAGTCCCGACGTTCAAATCAATATGAAGTCCCTGATCATTGATTTGCGGTCGTATTCGAAAATGGAAAGAAAAATGAGGAGTAAAAACTTGATTCGATTTTCGATACGGAGAGAAAAAACAAATTTTTGAAAACTCTTTATGGAATTCTAAACTCTACAAGGTATTATTCCGAGGGTATTAATTGCACAAATTCGATGATTATCGAGTGAAAAACGGTACAAGTAAGGAGGATTTGTCGCATGATGGCAGGAGATGAATAAAAGGACTGGACTTTTGCGATGATGCGATGATAAAGGTAAAAGGGTGCGGACGGCACGTGATTATGGGAGGGGAAAGAGGGGGTAAGAGAAACGCCTCCGTTGAGGAGGTTCCAAGGTCGGGAGGCCTCGCCGTCGATTCGGTTTCGAAATCCAATTCCAAAAAGGTTGTGCTTAGATTAATGAGCGCAGAAATCGGCAATCATTGTGGGGAGATTGAAAAATAACGTAAAAAATGATCACGATGACTTTACAGAGGCTCCGTTGGCGAGCCCGGGGTAAAGCCCTCTGCTCGAGAAAAGTTGAATATTACGATCGCTTCGACGAGAACTCGGGAGATCAAGTAACAACCTCTTTCACTACAAGAAGCTGTCTAAAAAGTGTTATCAAAGTGGAAAATATGTTTTCATTCAAGGAAAAAGTATAAAACAATGTATGCGCATAACTTCGTTCTTCTGATTTGGTCACTGCATAGCTAACTTCCGTAATCTCTCAATTTTTTGGTTACTTAAATATACTCTACGTCGATATGATACCATGCAAGTCACCATAATTTGACACCACAAAAGTCTTATTTGGTAAGTTGATCAGGGTTGTGAAAGGAGGGTTAAATTAGGAGTAAAATATGAATCGATCCAAAGGACGATTGAAACTTCACTGGTTTAAAAAAAATATTTTAGTGAAACAATTATGGTGGTATATTTGGCCTTTACACTGCAGTTATAGATTTTTTGAGAAAAACCAAACCAATTTCTTGTATGTTTACAATTTGGAAAAGGTGTTGGCTAGGGATTGAAATATTTTCAAATCGGAAAAAAAGAGAATTTCTACAAGCAAAACCATGAGACCAATTGTCTGCACACAATCCAAGTTGATGCGTTGCGATATTTTTCGATTACAAAAAATGACATGCATCATATTATTTCCTCTCTCAACGAAGTTCGGAAATTTATAATATACTCGTACCAAAATATACTGATGTTCACTAAATAAATTTGGAATGATAAAAGAGAATGCTGAATGCTATAAAATTGAAAAGCAAACATAACAAGAAATTTTTTAAAAATATTGAGCTCATTCCTAAGGTTGAGAGATTTTGTGAAGTTATATCGTAAATTTTTCATGAAGTAAGCGCACTAGGCATTTATTGTAAGAAGAACATTTTAAACGATGTAATTCCATTGTCTAAACGCTGAAGGAACATAAGCTAGATACCTTTAGGCCACAGCTTGCTTGAAAAAAAATTATCATAAAACAATATCGGGTTAAATACACCTATAGCGGCTCGAACTGATTCTCATATGCCTGTACATGTCCTAAATAATAATCTTTGGAAATGTAAAAAAAGCGATAGAATATTCAGACAAGGACTGAGAAGTGGAAAGAGATCAACTCTCCTGTCTCCCTCCCTGAGAATGAATATGACTCGTGACTTACATAGCTGAGCTATTATACTCATCTGCATTCGTATATCTCATCCGCATCTGCGGAACGACCGAAGGGATCCTCCGGTGGAAACGGATGTAACCGCGAAAGGGTTAACGTCCTTTCGCACCTCCCCCTTCTTCCCATAGTCCTTTCCATTGCCTTTAACCCTCTCGCAAACTCCCACAAACCCCACTTCTCTCCCCACCCGGCCTACCCTTTTCTGCGATTCAGAGCGCATGCGAGACCTTTGGGTGAGCGAGCCCACGTCTCTTCTCCTTCCCTCCCCCTGCTCCTCCCAGCCAACCGCTCCTTTGCGGACGGACGTGTGGACGGAGGAGGTCGTTGAATCCGCGACGGAGAGCGGCGTGGGCGACGCCGCCGACGACGGTCCACTTACTATACATTACGGCGTGGTTTGGGGCGGGGGGTGGAGGCTTGCTCGTCGGAGCCGCTATTCCGCGGGACTTGAAAAAATCGGATGGCACGCCCTGCGGACGATTATTTCGTGTTGCTTTCATTAAAAACTCTCGGAATCACGACGATCACGAGATCCAACTTATGAACGCTCAACTTGGAACAAATATGAGACGCGTCGCCCGAAGGACGGAATCAAAGACATACGTTCTCAAATGGAATCAGCAGGACCTGGTGTGATAAAAGTGAAACGTGTACATCAGCATATAAATGAAATTATAGTGACTTTACTCTCTACAATTTTATTTAAAACACTACGCTTAACGTATTATTAAACGTAATCATATAACATATTAAACGTAATATCATTATGTATATATTTACTCCAGCAAAATTACATTGCTATGATCATTGATTCATTTACACCAGAACTTATATACGTTAATAATGACTGAGTATGATAAAGTTTGAGATTGACTCAGGTAAAAATCAGATTAGGGAATTTATTCGGGTCAGGATTCGATTTTCTACTCTTACTCCATAATAGTCCATACACTCTATCAAAGTTGCTAACGTGACCGATTGTAAGTAGTTCAGAATTCCGCAAGAAAAAATGTGTATAAAAGAGCTTGCAGAGGAAGCCAGACGTTATTTCTCCATAAAAGTAATTTTGAAGCATTTTGAGCACTGGTTTAAAGTTGGCTGGTTAAGCTGACGAGTATTCAATTGGAAATAACATCGGAAAAATATTAATGAAACGCGATAAAAGCAGCACATTGGGAAAAATTATAAAGCCGTGCATATGCATGACAAATTATTTTTCGTGAGTTGTCGATGAATCAGAATGAGAAAAATATTCTAAATAGAAAAATAGTGCTTTTAACCAATCAAACAGAAGCGAAATTACGCAACAAAAAGTTTGGATTGATAGTCGAGGGTAAAGTCTACCTCAGACTTAGCCTGTTGTGGGGTGAGGAACTCACTTTGGAGGTAATAAGGAAGAGCCAGTTACCTTCTGCCACCGTTAATTTTCCAGATACACCTGGTATCCACAACATCACACACCTTTGATAAACCCGAGCTATCCAATGATAAGCCCAACGCCTATTGGATTATGACGCTCCTATTGACTCTAACGAGAGACCAAATAAAATGAAACATTTGACAGAGTGGCTGATACACTTCTAGTACATTATCTATCAGTCAGTAAGTGGTCAACGCAATAATTGTGTTTATCACTACCCTACAGTGATGTGCTATCATATTATGAGTAGTGTAGGTTAATGAAATGGGGCTGCATATTATTTATTAATATAAAAAAATACCCTTCAGTCCAAAATCTGCCATGGGGGAAGTTTAAATATTCATCTTATCTTTTGGTTCCAAATAATGGACAAAATTGTTTCTAGGGCGTATGCTATTAATGACTTGGCACAGTTTAAGCGAACAACTCGGGACAAGTATAGTATTTTCTCCAATTTTTCGCCTTTTATTTCGTATCACACTGATGCACTTATTGCAACTTATCACCGAATGTTCAGGATCATCCAAAAATTTATGCTCACGTAGGTAAAATACAGAAGGCATTTACTTGGTACGAAATATTGTTCTCACTAATGCTACTTGGTCAAGCATTGGGGAGGGTAAAATATTTCAAAACTTAGCATTTCGAATAAACTACTAAACATAGTCAAATGGAGTACAAAACAAAACAGTTCTATTTGTAGTCCTCCACCAGAGGGTTGCGGGAGGTAGGATCATGTATTGGAGTGAATATAGCGCGGCAGTTGGCGCATTATTGGAAGAGCACTGGATGGGTTTTATTTTTATTCTTCCTAAGTCGTCGATCATCCCGGCAAAGGAAATGCTCACCGTGAATCTCCAGGGGAAGGAATTGTGTATGAGGTAGTCGGCGCCATGTCCGTTGAGTTTGGCCCGGCGCCGTTCAAACGCGAGCAGCCTTTGTAACAACGACTCGAGAAGGGGATCGGACCGAGGGGTGGTGAAGACTAGCCTCTTTGTAGATACGCGAAGAACACAACAAACAGTTTTGCGGGGGCGGGGGTGCGTGGGGGCATCGCGTCCGGGAAGACAAAAGGGGACTCGTGCAAGATGCGTGCTTACATCCTGCTCTTCTGCGACCGGTCGAGAGGGAGCACGACAGATGGGTAATCAACGTCGACCTTAATGAGACACGGCGAGGGGTGGCGTCTATTCCCACCCCAGGAACTTAGTTGGATGCTTAATTATATGCAAGCAGGAGTGCGACCGAACTCGGTTCTTTTTGTTAAGATCCCTTTTATTTGCATCGCAATGATGGACTCGTCCCCTAATTACCGAGTTCCGCGAAGTCATCCGTTGTCTTCTGGGCGATTCGGTTACACCTGTGCGTCTCAAGTCTTTTCCCTCGTTTGTCAACTTATCTGATGCGTTAAAATACCCTCGCTCTCGTCAACGTCCCACCCACCCACCTATCACCTTGTCCTTCATTTTTGAACTGTTACGATCACGATGTTCCTACAGTTTTACAGCGGGTTCGAACCAATTTTATGTTCTGCGCGTCAATTTAAATTATTACGGTATGAAAAGGTTTAGATTTAACAAAGTCTACGACGCTCGCTGGCGAATATCGCAAGAGATAAGATAGCTGAATTACAATGGCATACAATTAGGAACCTAGGGTTGCGAGGAATGTGAATTCGCCAATCTAAAACAAAAGGTCTGCGTTTCGAATCTCTGTTCTGCCGAAGTTTTTCCAGAAATTCGGATTAATTTTTATAAGGGTAGACAAGGATATTAATTACCGATTATATGCAAACAAATTGTCATGAAAGTAATAAACAATAGGAATTCCAATTCTATTAAACGAGAGAGTATTTACAGTGTTATTAAATTATGCACTAAATACTTTATTATTATTTTATCAATCTTGTTGCAATTAGGCAATTGTCCTGGTGACAACGGTCACTCTTACAGTGTACATACAAACACACACAAGAAGAACTGATATGAGACAAAATGCTCTTATATACGATGACACTTTACGATTACCAACTGCAATTTTACCATCACACTAGAGCTAGCACACCTTACCTACAACGCTCCGTCCATTCCACGAACTCCGTCCATAATCACGCACTATTTAATTTCATATACCATTCAAGATCACGCACCGTTTACACATCATTCACTTTTGCAATACAACTTCTCACGCCTTCCACAACGCATGCAAACAATATTTTAACAAGTACAATAGTATACAAACCACTGTTGAATAAAGTTCATCACTCAGTGGCTGATTTACACTTAATTCTTAAAACTCTTAAAATTGGATAGAAAGGGCTCAAACAAACCTCCAGACCCCTGGTTCCATTCAACAATAGTTCTGTTTAAAAAAAGAGTATTTTTTCTCATTTGTTTTTTGCATTCTTATTTTTATCTTAAAACTGCTGTCGTTTTTTCCCTTCAAAGTTTATTTTTTTCTTTCTCTTTCCATAAATCTTCCCACGCTTCATCATTTTTAATAATTCTATACATCGCACCTAACCTTCTCCTTTTTCTTATATTTTTCAAAGTCCCCCATTTCAGTATGTCAAACATTTCCGTGACACTATCTGTTCTTTTATACCGTCCGAGTCCATTCCTTGCTGACTATCTTTGAAACTTTTCTATCTTTTTAATATGTCCCACCTCATATGAATCCCATACTATGGAAGAGTATTCTAGGATAGGGCTAACTAGTACCTTATACACTTTTTCTCTTATATTTATCGTGCAGGTGATGTTTTGTTGGGAATAAATTATTGAGTTTTAATTTAATCTCAGGAGTGCAAGTATCCTTCCCAGAGTTTATGATTTGTTTAGCCAAATGTAAAGGAAGTCGATATTATTCGTAGTTATTTAAAATCCTTAATATTTGTGCATTTAAATAACAATCGTAACTGGCAAATAAATTCAACGTTACCGACAATGACAGCATTGTGCGTGTATGCTACTTTCTGAATAGTTCAATCCTCACCTCGCGTATCCTTTGATCGAATGGATACTAACGTAGTATTTATTTCAGCCGAAAGTTACCAGCTTCAGAAAAGAGAGAAAATTCCATGAATAGTATGGCATAATGATAAGAGCTCACGGAAGATATGCATTTAACTTCCAAACCTCGTGATCTTCTCGCATATTTCAGTCTAACCTTGTTTTTTTAGCAATCTTCTAGGACTTATTACTTCTCAGGCACTCCGTGCATGCTAGGAGGCCATTTAGAACGTATGGCTAACAACCGCGACAATCCGAAAACGTTGACCACGCAGATTGTTTCCATGGAAGAGGTGTGCACGCCAAGATCCCATCTTTCTCGAAAGCAAGAGGAAATGGAGGAGGAGTAACAGAGGGAGAACTCCATTTAAAAGAAATCATTCCCTGATAGAGAGAAACGTGCAAATGCATAAGATTACACGTGCAGTACTCAGTACTGCACCGAGAAGAGAAATAATTAAATTTTTTCAAGATAGTCCATTTTTATCGGCCGAATTTTCACTAGTAAAAGCGGTAATTAAAACAGTAAAAAATGTTAAAATGATTAGTTTTATGATCAACCTGTGATGGACTAATATTTCTCCATCGGAAGGACACCAATAGGTTATTCAACATGATTACATTTAATACATACGCTATATGTTCCCTGAGAAGTGACCTCCAATGGTTTTCAATAGTATTCATTTCGTTCATTGCTGCTAAGCATTTCGTAAACATGTTGTGAGGCGGAAGAGGAAGAAGCAGGAGGTATCGAACCAGTGTAGAAGAAAAACCCAAGAAGAAAATGCTGAAAATGTTCAAATTACATAAGTTAAGGAAAGGTTGATCTTAAAAACTTATTCCGACTAGATTTTTCCCGAAACATAGAGTTTTGTGAGATTTGGACTAATTTTTTAAAATCAATTATTCAGATGCGTCAAATTTCAAGAAACTGCGGGAGATTCCGCAACAGTAACTTTTAACGGAGTCATCCGCTAACATGCATTTCACTGCAACAATATCAGAGTGTAAAAATCATTCGCCTTGACCGGGATCCCGGGATTTTTACTCTCTGAAATTGTTGCAGTCAGATGCGTCAAGTTGCCTTCTTGGGGAGAATTTTACAAGCTTAAGCCTAAATATAGGAATTATTTTTTTCATATCAATGGAATTAGGTAACCTTTCTGGGCCAGCAACACTGAGCCATGAACAGTCAAAAACACTTGGCTTGATGAATTTACGTGACTTACTCCCCTGCGTTCCAAAGGCAGGCTTCGATCCCAAGAAATTTGTTTCGCCTGGAAATTAATCACTTCCTGGTTACCACGAAATCACAAAATTAAATACAGAAATTATTTGAAAACAGGTGATTTTTGACTGCATTGAAATCAATGACGGAAGCTCAAGGCAGGGCAACGCCTTAATTTGAAGATTAGGGGTGTTTTTGCCCGAGGCCGTTTCGACCGATAAGGTAACGAGACCTCGAACACGAGGGATCGAGCTCCCTCGGCAGACTCGAAAGGTTACAGGGCTTTAGGCCATTGTCTTGCGGCCACGGGCACGATTAAAGCCTTGGGAGCCGCGGCAGATACGACGAGAGACAAGAGAGAGTGATTATAGTTTCGAGAGACCTCGCCACTAGACGCGGGGCTTGCCTATCTGCTTGCATTGATTGTTATTGTACCCAATAGGAGAAAATATAAAATTCAGTGGGTCCGATTGTTTCTACGTCGATGAAAGTCGTGACCGCTATAGATAATTCCAAGTTAGAACAGTTTAATTTTTTAGTAAAAGTGTTGTATATCAATACCGTTATATCCTACCAGCCGCCAGGGGGGCGTCTGGCAGGGGCTGTTAGACCATCAGACTTTATTACGCAAAATCAGGTGCAGCCATATATCTGCCTGGGAATGTCAGATGATAGTTAGGTTCTTTGATTACGGTTGTATTTAGGCCTGCTTTAGGATTTTAGGGAGAGGGAGGAGAATGTGTGGAGAAAGTTGGGATTAGAATACATCGGCTTTTAATAATAGTATCTATAGTAAACAAATAGGGTCGACAGTTGACTGAACCATAGGTGAATGATCTACTAAGCTCTCTTGTGCTGTTCGGGATTGGCTACGTGAGGAATTTGGGGGGTTCAAACTCTTCATTAACTTTGTGTGCATTAAATTAAGATTAATTTATCAAAACTAAAATTTATGGGGGTATATATGTCATGGCATTAATTTCCGATGCATTTATGGTAATTAATAAAATACGATTAAATTGATGGCGAGTTGTGTAACTTACTTCCAGTTGCAAAGAAAGCTTAGGAGGAAATCAATAGTCATTACTAGTGCAAATCAAAAACAAATCATATTTTATTAATGCATGATAAAATTAGAGTTGAACGGTGTTCATTTGGCCTCATTGAAGAAAAGGTAACAATAGTTTTTTGGTAGCTATTAATAAAAGAGACCACTTACACTATAAACCGAGCATATCACCAACAAATGCTGAGCGTATTTGATTCAAGTCGTTATTTTTCCATGAATGGTGTGAAATTAGGATAAATTGCGAATTTTAAAACTTGTTATTTTTCGCGGTCATGCGGAGAGGGTGAAACATTTTTGCAAATAAATAATACGGTAACTGTTAAATATTTGCTTAAAGAAAACTGAGATATTCTTTTCTATTTTAAATAATTTTTCATTATAAAGATATCAATATCGTCCAATGAATACATCCTAAAAATACTTTTTGAAGGGAAAATTACGGGAAAACTACGCAGAAAGTATGATAAAGGAAAATTTCATAGATAAAACCTTATTTAGTCATTCGGCCTGAGAGTAGAAACATTTTAAGCTAACCAATCCAAGTAGCCTTTCTGTCTAAAATTGTAATTTTGACCCCCCAATAAAAACCTAGACTTACGTTAATTAGCCTCTACTGACCAGATGCATGTCTTGCATAAAAAGTATTGGGAAACGTTTCAGCAAAATAGATATCATACATATATTGCTACAATGCTTCAAAATTCTTCAAAGTACATCCCTTGTCGTCTTTCAAATTTCAATAAAATCTAAAATCATACGAACACTTAACCAATAGTCTGAATTCAGCACTCCAAGCACACTTCAGAAAAAAATTGTTACCGATACTCTTAAAACAAATCATGTACGTTCAAAATTTTTGTGATTAGTGGAGTGTTGCATCGCCTGATACATCGATGGTCGGTTTCCGCAATGCCAATCAATGCTGCACTCTTATTTTCACCAGTATCGAGCACCGGCAGTCATGTGGTGCTCAATATTCGCTTGGAGGGGGAGGGATGACCATTCGATTGACGGAGAAGCATAAGCGATAGGGCGCTTCCACCCACGGACTCGGGGGCTGCTCTTGTCAGCCTCGTCCCACAGCCCGTCGCCCTTCCCCGCCGAAGCCGAATACGGACGGCCGCCATTGTTTACGCGCGAGCATCGCGACTCGCATTGTTCCCTCGGAGGCCGTGAGAGATACGAGACGTTCATTGTCGCTCGGACGACCCACATAAGTGGAAGACGCTGCTCCTCCCAGGAAAACATGCAGGGCCCGCCTCGGAAATCGGTTTTCTGGTCTGCCCTCCCCATTCGGTCAGTCACACTCGGGCAGTCACACCGATTGCTCCCGATGGAACCTTCCCACCTCCCCCCACACCTTTAAGCCGTTTTACACGATGCTTACTTCAGGACTGAATTCACGAGACCGAAAATCACATTTTCTTAAAAAGAGGAGTGATCTTATTTGACAAATGAGTTGACTTCGATTTTTCAGAACTGAAAACAGACACCAAGTACACTTATTTCCAGTACGATTTTTGTATCCCTTGAATTAAATTACCAATCACAAGCGAGCAGAGGCTTTTCAAGAGACTGTTGAATGCTGTACTGAAAGATACGGGTGCATTATTTGTTAAGGAAGCATTTTCGTCATCCGTCGCTAAATATGTGATCTTGGACGAGACAAGTCTCACGACGATTGGGCTATCTTATCTCTAAACTGCCCATTGGGAGATATTTGCAAATAATTTCTGTAAATATCGGTGTTTTCATTCAGCAGTTTCTTGCGCAGCATTACCAGATCTCCAGTAGAGTTCCCTATCGTTATCCAATGAATCAAATTTCTTTTTTTTCCATGAATTACCATTTTCACAATTGTAAACGCTTGACAGTTGAAAATGTTCCTTGCGATCAGAACATTCATTTTCTCGTCATAACTATTGATGTAGTCTAACGAATAAAAAAATACTTATTTGAACTCAAAGGTGCGCCGACAAAAAACACAAAACAAAAGCGTGAACCCATGCGCAAAAATCGTCATTCGAAAGGAAGGTTGGATAGAGTAAAAGGGTTAAACCAAGACAGCACCAAATTCGCATCCTATGATTAACATTATGGTTTAAATATTGATTCCAGTAACGGAAATGCGAGTCGTGTAGAACGATCTGTGAGGGCGGAGCAAGGATGAAGGAAGAAGAAAGAAGGGCCGCGTAATCCCAGGTGCAGTTGCTGAGCGGGAAGAGAGGGCCGGGTGCGGATGATAGTAATTTCGAGCAAGAACTCCATGAGGGCCTGAGTGAGCCCTGACGGGAGTTCTCAAGGGCGGGCGTTTCTCCCTAGATAGATCGAATGTTGCGATAGAGAAAGGGCGGGAGCGCGTGACTCTACCTTAAGATTCGGAGCTCTAATTCTGAAGACCCTTCCCCCGACCTCTGCTGGCTAACTCCTTATTAAATCTTCGAAGATAAAAAACAAACAACTATTTAGGGAAAGGAAATTATTTCAATGAGAGGACTGAAATCGCTTTGGTCACGACCGAACCAGCCTCATTGTTCCTGCGTAGATTACTGAATAAAATTAGATAACGTGATGATAAATAAGATCCTCTTTTTAGCTTAATATCTAATATTTTACCAAACTTATACTTACGGTGAGATAATATCATCTTTTTTTATGCATTGGCTACCATGGAGTTGCGTAAAAAACTGGCAAAAATTAGAAATTATTTAAAGTCATTTTGAGGTTGTAAAATTTAAACTTAGAAACCAACTATAAATGGATTACATTTATTCTGGCTATAGTTACTATCAATGAGTTACTAAAAGATTCGCAAACACGACTTTTAATATCTGAATTTTGTTCTTCAAGGGCACAGTTTTAATTTCAAATATAATGGTTGGAATTTTAGGAACAGAGATATTAATTTCTCGATTTCGTAATCTATGCAAAACAGTTAAGAATTCGGCGAATACGAGATTTTTGCGCTTTGTTAGAGGGAAATTTGAAAACTTTTCATCAACCAGACTTTACGGCGATATCTAAAAAATGATGCTGATTTTACGAGAGAAATTGATTATGTGCGACGACAAGGCTTAATTATAACATTAAAACGGGCTAATCAAACATCCTAAGAACAGACACGTGCCTTCACACACGAGCCTACAGGCGGAAAACATGAGTGAATTCCTTAAATTTACCGTCAAACTCCATTTCCCGTTTCTTCAACAAGTTCTGCAAAGTCTACTATTGGGACGATGTTTCACGTCCTCATAGATAAAAATATTTCACGCGCGGTACAGCTGTGTGAAAGAAATGGTGAAAACAGGTTCCGGAGCAAAATAGAAAGGCTTTGGAGAGAAAAAAATAAATGTTTGGTGTTCTACATAACACGGCGTCTCTTTCTCTCTGAGAATGAGAGCTGCAGGTTCGGTGTGATGCTCATGTCACGCGAGCGATGTGCGTCTTATCCCCAGTCCCGCGCTTCCTTGAGACGATATGCTTGAGGTTGTACCCTAGAAACCAATGAACGAACAATAAAATGCGCCGGTAAACCATAAAGTTCTTAAGGAGTGCATCGCTTTTAGTGTACCGGAATATAAATGTCTTGTTCCATTGATGCCCTTAGAAACTCACGGGGTACGATGAAGCTCACTCAGTCGTTGGGAAAGGGACCCATGATACAACACGCAAATGGATATTTATGAGTTCTTACATACACTTCAAACAAAATACGTGACGGTGAGATTGTGAAAATCTGAGAGAAAAATTTTGGAATTATTTTCAATAAAAATGATCTATGAAAAATTTTCCAAGGCAACTAGACGTTGAAATTAATTTTTAGAGAATTTCACGTCCTTTTTAGTACATTTAAGGACCTTTGAAAAGAAAATCAAAAGCTAAATACTTCAGCATAAAATAAACTTAGCAATTTCCCTCACTGTAAGGCCCAATTGCAATGATGTGTTTCGACTTTTAAGCTGTCACTACAAAATTTCCACCCAAAAATAAGCGACGTGCCCCGATACGAGAATAAATTAAAACTCGTTCAATTTAATTGAAGAAAATATAAATGAATTGATTGGAATTGAATTGGAAATAAATAAATAAATAATCACCTAAATACAAAAATACGAATAACTATTTGTTTTTTAAATGATCATTTAACTTATTCAAATATGGGATATATCACTGAAATTACACATATATATTTTCATTTCCTTCCTCAATAAAAAGTTGACGTGACCACTACATGACTTGATGGAAAAAATTTCCGGCTCTCAAAGAGCACGTACGCAAAAAAGGAGTTTATTTCGTAACTTTAATACACACTCATTACCATTACGGCTTACGAGCATGAAAAAAACAACACGGTAACAAAATGCGGTAATGCGGACATTTACATTACCACAAATCTGAATCGTTTATCGGAGAACTTTCCGTCAAAATACAAATGCGATCCCGGCCCCCCTTTGGAGTAAAACACAATTAAAACTATTTGAGTTTCGTAACATAGACACCCAAGAACTCAAAAACTCCCCGATAGTTATTTGGTGAAAGTGAATGGCGAGCGAATGCATTGTTGCCGTAACGTCCACCACTCGACACGCTCACAATCAGCAGAAAGACAAGAAAGAAGATGACCGTGACTTCTAGCCTCGGAGTGACCTTCGCAATAGCTCTGGAGACGAAAATTTTTCTCCCGTATTTTTCCTCCGTAATAAATCATTGGTATGAAGCAAATGGCTACGAGATGGCAGGGGCAAGACCCGAGTATGGTTGACGGACTGGTTAACGTGTTCGTGTACTTTTCTCTTCACCAAAGCCTAACAAAGACAGACGGTGGATGCAGACGGCTAAGCAGGCACAGAGAGAAACTATGAGAGAAGGATCCTCCAGAGATGTGTGCAGTTAAATGCTTGAACATGAGCACTGTTAAACGCCAAAGAATGAATTTATGTGTGTGTGTATATACAGGTACCTGTATATATAAATATTTAACACTTCTGTGAAAATCTCTCGGACGTGAACAATAATGTAAATGGAATTAACACTAGTAGACACAAACACAGAAACACATATAAAAGAGGAACTCACTGGGTTGTGTACTAGTGTTAATTCCATTTACATTATTTATATATATATATATATATACAAATGTATATATATATATATATAGTTAATGCCAACGTTTTACGATATAGTGCGAGGCTTTAATAGTTTAATAATCCAGCGATTAACAAAAATTATCTAAAAATGTTTTAGAGCGTTTGTCATTTCTTCACGAATGATAGCTCGGATGGTCTAAAAGCCAGTTATATTTTTAAAAACAAGCAAAAAATTAATATTTGGTTGACAATATTCCTGACTAAAATCTATTCCCACACTTGGTTAGCAGCGGAATTTTCAGTCCTGTCTTCCAAATTAAATATTACACAGAGGGCAAGACTATTTAATTTAAGGTGAGCGACACGTACATGCAGGAGAAACTTTATTGCTTGCAGAGTATTTTTAGAATGGTTAATAATTCATACTGATAAATAATAAATAATGTCTATTTTGGCATATTTATGCGTTGATGTAATGAAACTAATGTCGGATAAAATTAAAATTTGTGCTAGATTTATGCCACTCGCTTAGAGACATCTAAAGAATTTACCGACATACGAAACACGTTTTACCCACATCCGTGGAAAATTATCGTGATTATTTAAATGAACTTTAGTTAGGCGATTAATCGTCTATTGTTAAATCGAAGGCAGCCATTACGGGAGAATATATCGAGATTAATTATCTCTGGAGTAAGGTAACTTGAGAAGATCTGACGAGGAATCAAAGAGGATCGAAACGTTTTCATATACATTATGAATTCGATTTGAGTGATGAAGAGAACGGCTACGACTATTTAGGATTCAAATTGCACCGGAAGTACAATGGAGAGAGAAAATTCAGGGTTTGCCCATTTAATGAACATGTTTTAGAGTACACAATATTTTTTCAATTCGATTTTTTATTAATATTGAAACTGATTTGCATTGCTACATCAAACTTTATATCACGCCGACAATATTTTAATTAAATGATAAATACACAGAAAATAGTACTGGCTTCAAATATTACGGGGTTCTTAGAATAGATATGCCAATCTTTCAATCGAATCGGTCATGGGAACATAATTCAGTGAAAGGTGATTTTTTAAATATGGCGTTCAATCAAGAGACTTAATGCATATACATGACTTCACTGAGCTCGATTATTCGACGAGCTCGTAAATTTCGCCTAATTCGTCTTCCGTCAACTTATTTACGTGAAACAGCTCAAATATATGGCAACAGCTCTATAGAAATACCATAAGCAAACTGATTTTCCTGATGGCTATATCAAGGAATCGACGTACCTCCGACAATATTTCCAAAGAGGAAATACAAGTGGTGAATTACGAACGAAAATACGAACTCAAAATAAAACAAATTCTTTTATAGTCAAATTAAACAAAAGAAAGGCGAACAAAATGAAAAGTTCGGCACGAAAAATAGCCAGTGCTATTCTGAATTAAGTTATCATGAATCTGAATGTATGTAAATTAAACTATTTCTGGCGTGACTTGGTGGAAAATCTTCATACTGAAATGGAAAGATAATCAACTTGGCTTTTCCACATAGAATATTTTTAAATTTACGATCTAGGTTTCGATATGGTATAACATCTTCAGGTAAGCCAAGCCAAGTTGGTTATTTTCAATTTGAATGTACGTAATTCAGTCCGTATTCTAAATGAGCATTTGACTCAACACTTTACGTACATCTTGCGGCCTTTTATCGCGTACCTAATGAAATTCATGGATTACCACAGAGCGCTCACTGCAAGTTACTCATTGCTCATCATATCGTAGCTTTAATATGACTGTTTTAGGTTGAATGTGTGTCACGATAGTCCAGGGGTAAAGCGTTGGAATATTGACCGGAGGGTCAGGGTGCGATTTCCGGGCAAGCCACTCTAGGCACCTGCATCTTCATCCAAACTATATGATTTTTCAGTTACCAGATCTTCCTGGGAAACCATAACCGGCACAGGGAAAGGAACTGGCCCCCCTACCCTGATGTGTGTATTTCACACGCTGTCGGGCTTAGTGCTGGGTAAACTCTACCATCACCTACCAAACCGACCTTCGGGTTGATTACTGTGTTAATGGTTTTTTTTTGTAATACAGTACACTATTCATGCTTCGGGTAAGTAGGGAATTCATTGTATTTCAAAATCGATTCGCATGCGTGGAAATGCTGATCATTGTAGCACGTCATTTTGGAAGAGAAACCGATTCAGTCAACGCAATATCGTCGAGTGATGTGGTCACAATATGGATAGCGCCGTTGAGTGTAGACTTTTCCCGCTAATCCGGGGACTTCAAGTCGGTATTCCGTTGCTTTTTCTTTTCATCTGCAGCTATATGCAGCCGGCACCTACCTCCGTTCCTTCTCATTTGCCATCTTGGCTCAGGGCTCGCCTTTTCCTTTCACATAACCTTTGGCATTCTGCATGCCTTCCCTTTCCCTCCTCCAAAGACAACAGTCGCGCTATTCCCTGCGGGCAGAATAATCCTTGAAGACCGCGAGCTCACGAGATCCACGAACGAGTAGGTACACTTATCTCTTACAGGACGAAGCGGGTGACTCTATCGTCACGCTTAACCCCTTCCGTCAACCCCCAACCCCATCCCACCCGTTTTCGATCCCTATGCGTCTCTTCTGAATGAACACAGGGCGAGGAAACTTGAGTGACCAACTTTAAGATGAATGGGAACTTTTTCTGTGAGAGTACTTCCTGAGTGAGGTTCTCTCTCTCTCTCTCTGGGAGAGTGGTTTCTTACTGGGGCAGTTTTTTTATGAGTATTTTAAGAACTTTTTTTTAAACTTCAGATTCGCAGATCTCAAAGGCGTGGGAAATTAAATTAATCAATTCAAACTGAATTAGATAATCGTCTATAGTTAAGTGATCAATTAGTTTTTTATATTTAAAAATTAAATTTATGTCGTAAAAAAACCAATGAAAACTCATTTAGATATTCGTTCGTTGTTAAGTGGTAGTCAAATAATTAGGCAATAAATTAGACTTAAGTCCATTGGCTGGTGGAATATATATTCTGTGGCGAAAGGTTCCAGAATTCAAATGAAAGGAGAGACTCTCTTTGCGAGTAGACACCACATATTAATTGCAGGTTGTATTTATTTCGCTCAAGGTTTAATGGAAATGGAAGGAACTAGGAAACCTATGAAAGCTCTTTAATAGGAATTCATATTTCCAAAAGTTGGTTTCAGAGTCTTGCACATTCGAGGAATTCATACTTTCCAGTTCTAATTTCGTTTTGATGAAACAAATTCTTCAATTACTTATAATAATTATTCCGTGTAATTCAATTTACCGCTAAATGGGTCATTAAAAGTAGGAAGCAAACAGCAGCAAACCGCCAGGGAGAAAATATGCATAAAATGCGGCAAAATTGCTGAATAATTTTAGAAATCATCTCGCGGAGTTTGCAATCACCAGAGATCTTCCTAAGTGTGTATCTAACGGTTGTTTGAATGGATTTTTCATGAAGAGTGAGTGAGGAAAATGGTTACGTAAATTCTTTTTGCAGCTACGCCTTTCTGTGTAGGAGAACTAGTGTCCTCCACTGTTTGTATTTCCGCATTTCGGTCACTCCCAATGTAATTGAAGGCTATCAACGTGGGCTAAGTGTTGGCATTGCGACACGACGGGATCGAGGCAGGAAGCACATATGACGAGATTTATTCGATCGAAATATCCCCCACCCTTCCTCCGGTCGAATCTGTCTTATCCACACCCTGCGATTTATTTTTGCCGTTCAAGATGCAAACACAGACTCGAGGGCCACGTGACACCACTTATCCGCAGCTGAAGAGAATATGAGCACACGTTTAAATGACCCTCTGTATTGAATTTTTTGGATGAAAACTTCCTTCGCTTGACATGTCTACATGCACCCTCAGCCTCAAAGGCACATATCTATCTGTGTACCTACGTACTTAAGGTATCAGAAGAGCGATGGTGGCTGGAAGCAAAAAGGAGGGCGGGGAAATATATAGTAGACAATGTTATGAAGTGTTCACTGTGGATGGCGCAAGGAATGCAGGGTGAAAGGAGTGGAGAACGTCAAGATGATAGGGAAGAATTTCCGAGGTAGGAAATGACTGCTTGCGTGAGAAAAAACGTAGATATTCAGTACAAATATCTGGCTACGTGTCACGTGTGATAATTATCTTTTCAGTAGCGTCTAATATCGTTCCATTTACAAACTGGTGTAGAATCACTCGCTCGGAATCAGTGCTGTGATTAATTCATTTCAAAATGCGTCGTTAGTTAGCATATTCATGTAGTAAACTTTCAAGAAGTAAACTGATGCGGGGCATAAACTGATGCATGGAAAAATACACACGGTTCGTGTCTGTGAAAATGTGGTGCTAGATATAGGAGAGCAATGTATATTACGAGGTAAGATAGAGGGACTACCGTATACACTCAATGAAGTGAGAAAGAAGCCTGGAGGAATGCATTGAAAATAAAACACGGGTTATACTAGTAGAATACATTCTTAGGAATTAGAGATGGATGAATATGGGTGTGGAAGTCAAGGTGAATGAAGAATTCTAATGGCAGATCCTGGTTGCGAAAGGCACATGAAAGAGGTGATAGAGGATACAACGTGGAAGAGAGACGATTGAGATTAGGACGGCTTACTTTGTGTTATAATAAGACTACTTAAATCATACATGAATTGATTACATTGGCAATACCATACTTATCTACAACATGAAAGAGGTAGCAGAGGATACGCCGTGGAAGAGAGACGATTACTATTAGGACGGCTTACTTAGTATTGTATTACGATTACTTAAATCATATATTAATTACTACTTGTACATTCGCAAAACCATACTTACTTACAACTAAGTTGTTAGTAAATGAATATATGAAGAAGTGCGCACTCTTGTGTTGGATAACCAACGGTTATATGAGATTCAGAGATACGCGGAAGCGAAAGCGGAAGGACATATTGTCCACCCGGCTTCGAAAGCCTGTACTGAAAGGATTTTTAAAGCTTTTCTTGAGTTATGCTCTATAAACTGCACTTGCATGAAACCGTTAACTAACATCCAGAAGATCTCTGGGTTTCATTGTTGGAGAAAGAGAATTTTAAAATTACTCAATTAACTCATAAAGCTTCCTGTATGATTTTAAAAATATTTTTTTCAACGGGAGTAATTTTGAACTTGTGTTCGGGCTATGTTTCCGGCATCTCATTTAATGATACACATAGTGTGAAACATAGGCAAACGACGAAGGGTTTGGTTTGTGAACAGCGAGAGGTAACCTAAGACCCTACCGCCTTTCCTACTCTTGATGGCCGCCAATTACGTCGGATCAACAGAAACGCGGAAGAAAGGGAAGCAGCATATTACTCCTCCAGTGTCGAAAGACCTCCTTAGGAAGAATTTGCGCAACTCTTTTCTGAGGTTCTGCCTCATACCCGATGCATGCATTATACCGTTAGGCTCGGAGATAAAAATCCACTGGAAACACCGGGCGTCCGAACGATAAAAATAAATCCGTGAAGAGCTACGCCGACGCAAAAATCAACACGACAACCCTCAAACGAGATTTCTCCCGTAACGGAAAGCTCGGCTCTGTCGAAGTCTGCGATGATGAAGGTGACGGCGGCCAAGGGGACAACGGAACAAAAGAAAGGCGGAAAGGGAATTTCCATGGCAACGAGCCCGTGGAGGAAGTGCGAGCACTCTGCAGCAGGGTGGAACTGTAAAATCCGCCTGGACTGACGAGGAAAGGGATGGTTGCAGCGTGTGCAGTCACCGGGGTCGGAGCAGGGGCGCGTGGGATTTGGGAACCGCTATGGGAGGCGATGGAGCGGGGCGGAAGGGGGGTGGTAGAGTAGGAGCGACAGATGGACAACGAGTGCTCCAACCTACGAGATGCCAGGAAAGGCCATCCGCCCTGGAAGCGGGGGATGTTGGACTCCACGAGAGGGGGCTCGCTAGCTGTTACGCCGATTAAATATCACCTTCCCACGGAAGATAGCGGTTAGATAAAACGGGGAATTGACTAAAACTGGTCAAACGTGACTAATTAATCGTAGCATTCACCTGAATATGGGTGTGGTTGGAAATTAATCATCACCATAATCAACGCCATCATCAATATTTAAACCCTAAAATTGCTTTACAGCCGCCCTGCTCATTTTTCTCTATTCAGGAAAATTTTATGAGTTCCAAAACAAAGGAGCCGGAGGTAGATTCTCTTAGAGCCGTACAAGAGATACGTATTATCCGATGCTTCAAGTTTCACTAGGAAAATTAGAGTAAAATCAGAAATTTCTGCCTGAAATTTGAATTATTTATTACATCAGCTGGCGACCACATAAAATAGCAGAGAAATGGATAATGTTTTATCAAATTAAACAATAGAATTATTAAAATCATAGGAAAACAACTAAATTTTAATGTGAAATTTCAAGTGATGTCAATTAAAAAAAATCAACATCGGGTATCGTGGGATTGAATAAAAAGCAATGGCAGTTCTCTTGCTACCTGCAGGTTGAGCACCAAATCCAAAAGGTGTCACGAATTTGTGCAAAGAAACCGCCACTCACTTGTTTTTCTTGAGCGCAAAATACAAGGTAATCTGCAGGGGATTTCGAATATCAGTCACTGACTTATTGTGCAACAGAGAAATACCACAATATTATTTCCAATGAGGTTGTCGAAAAGGAAAGCGACGAAAAACAATTAGTCATATCAATGTAAAACCGAAAATATTGTGAAACGTTTTGTTTCAGAATATTTACGCTGCAGCGTTTAAATTTTCCTTTACAATGATGACAAAATGAGTGATGCTCTAACTTTAAGTCAGTCTATTTAAACGGTTTTATCGATGCGGGGTCTCTTCGGATGACGTCATCGGGGTGAAAACGATTTCATTGGCACCAGAACTAAACTAAAGTCGTCAGTTCAATAATAAACATTTTTGTCTCATCTCCTGTCTTACTAGTATCACAATGAAGGCCCACCCCTTTCGTCTTCATCTTTGATTTATCGTAACTTTTCACGAGAACAACTTGACAGTTCCAAGGAATAAACTCTGAAGTTCCTCTAATGACTTAATGAACATATTGAATTTGGGCGTACTTCTACACGTATAGGCTCTCCCGGAAATCATCTCAAGGATTTGTGGTAGGGGCTATTGGACCACTCGCCATACTACACCATCTCCAATGCTTCCACAAACACGCAGTACCCTGAGTCTACTTTAAAGGACACGTGGAAGGGGGCAAATGGACATCATTCGTGCAACATCCATTACACACATTACGACTGTTATACTGTTACACTCAAATGACTACTCTGAGGACAAAAAAATCGTCAGTAAAAGGCCTAACGTATACTTGCAGCGTATTATACGCAGAGTCTATACAATGCTTACGAGCTACTCAATTGCACACAGAATATTTGCACGGTTCAGGGTGGAATAATGAATCACGAGCTCATGACGCAAAGAATAGGAATGCCATCTCCATAGTCCTTCCCGCAGCGTGTGTTCTTAGTTGTGGGACTGCATTATGCGAAATCGTTCGGATATAACCCGGTACATCAAGGGGGAAAAATTAAACTGAAAGACAATGTCCAATAGTGTTAATTCGTTTGACGGCGTTATTTCTAGCTGCCTTCTGGTAAAAAAAATATACTCACGCTAGCATTTAAAAATGTATTTTCACTATTTTTTTCTCTTACTCTTCCCTTTTCCTAACTATATTACTTTCACTCTCAGCCCCACAAAAGCCTGCAAGCGAATTAGATCACCTTATCATTAATAGCATCACCATATTTATTGGCGAAAGTCATATTTACGTCACAGAGAAAGATCTCGCTTCATAAAAGCCAAGGAATTCGATAGCATGGGCATATACACATGAATAAATTTCAAAGGAAAGAAAGATAAGTATTTCCAAACGTGCGTGGGTTCTGAACATAGAACCCGTAAACACATATTGAGGAGCACTTTATGGCAGCAGAAATATATCGTCGTAAATATATATATATATATATATTCAAGGATGAGGTCATGGCAAAGAAATCTTCCATCCAGATTGGTTCGAATTATTTTCAAGAGAAAGTTGCATCATAAATCACTTTCTTTCTGTCTTGGTAATTCGCACCTGAGGGCCATAGTTGGAGTCAAAGAGACGAGTGCTGACAAGTAGATAGCACAGCCTCTGGCGGTCACATTTTCAACTTATTTTCGCTGGATCTGTACCGCTCTGATTTTATAAGGAAAGTGGTACGTGAGAATTTGAATGCTATGACCGTATTTTTGAAGAAAAAGAGGAAAAACAATTCGTTTTATAAGTCTTAATATGAAGTGATATACGAGTGAAGGGACAGTTGTAAAGACCATTAACAACATTAAGGGATAGGTTTAATGATGCATAATGATTCTAAAATGATTAACCAAATGTATCCTTAAATTTTTTAAGTGTAAAGGGAAGACATATGTGACTAAATGAGTAATGAAATAGCAGGATGCGTAAGGATGTTCTCGATGTAATGAAGGATCTTAGAGGTAATTCATAGGTACTTGATACACATCTTTAATTTTGAAAATATCCTATAGTAATGATGGATAATGTAGTATAGATTGGGTTACGACTCCAATACACACGTATAGACTCAGAAAAAAGAATAAATCAGTGTAGAAAAAGTGATGGAGCCATTGAAATCCAAATAACTTGTAGGTATTTGCCATGATTGTGCAAAATTCACACTGGAATTGATGTACATAAAAAATAAGATAAATTAAGTAAAATATCTATAAATATCTTCTTCAACAAGATATTAAAATTAAGAGCTATCAGTTTCGTAGAAGAATGACTGAATGAACTATATTTTATTTGCACTGAATGGTTGAGGCCTTAACTTTGTAGAAATCCATGTTTAACTTAAGAAATTAAATATTATCTTTGCTTTCTACGGGAATATCTTACTACGGGAAATCATATTCCCGTAGAAAGCAAAGATAATATTTAATTTCTTAAGTTATATTTTATTTGCCTAAAAGATGAATTTTTAAAGTAAAATCGGGATTTAAAATTGGATCTCGGAACCTGAACACGATAATTTCGATCCGGATCCAGGAATTATGAGCAAAAATTAATATCGTTTCATCTGTTGGAGAAGCGATGAGATTTTCACCAATAAGATTGCTTTATTGTTACTTTTATTACTCCTTCGTGTGAGGTGAAAGAGGCAGTAACAATGGCTCGGGTCCTTCCGAGAATCGTGAACTGAGGATTTAGACTTGAGGGGAGAGGGGAATGGAGTCGTGAAGTACGGGAGGGGTTCCGCCCCGCAATGGGGAAAGATGAAATCGGCGCGTGAGATTGGTCGAGGGGACCATCCGGCCGGTAAATCCCCCTACCCATGAAAATGATCCCCATTCCTCCCCACTCGGGGAGATGATGCGGTGTCGCCCCTAGGCTGTTTTGTCCGAAAGCGGGGGGAAATCGTTCGGGGGGTGTGTGAGTATGTGAGGGGGTATGCGCGTGGGAGGGAGGGACTTTTACATTGGCGCGAGAGTGTGCGTGAGTGGACGGCGGCGGATTTTCGAGAGTGGGCGAGTCGGGGGAAACGACCCCTTCTCCGGGCGTTTACTCACGGATCCTCCACCTCTCCCTCCACCCCAAAGGCATCCGATAAGGAGGGGTTCGGTGGGGGGAGGCGTCGCGAACGACCGGGGGCGAATCGCAGTAAATATGAGGGCGGGTTTGGGCGGCCCAAAGCTTTTAATTCAAAAAAAGGAGAGGTACGGGGTTTCCTCGTCCCTCTTTTATTCCTTCCTGCTTCGTATTTTCCGATCCACTCATTCGCAAATCACGGCGAAACCCGTGGGTTGGGGGGGGGTGGATTAGGGAGCTCGGGTTGGGAGGGTGATGCATCAAATTGCGGGGGTACGTCTCAAGCTCTTCTTCTTCGAAGGGCAGTCACAAAGTTACAAATGAAATTTCTTTTTACATTGTTCCCCAGATCTCGTGATTTAAGATTCGCTTACCATTTCATATTAGCGTAACAGACCCGATGGATTTTAAGACACGTCACACTTTTTTCACCGAAGATACCATGTGATAACTATTGATTAGGAACATAATAATAACCGAAGATGATGAAAATTGAGACATTGAGATTGCTGAAGGACATTTTCGGTATGCACCCAAACATGATTATGTTATACAGAAAATAAGAGGAATAAAATGCTCCAAAAAGTAGTTTATGATGACACAGTGAGTTCGGTGGCGAAGATTAAGAAAATCAAAATCATTAGATCAAATAAATACGGGATGATTTACACATTGATTTTGTAAGTATTGTTCATACGTATACCCATCATAGGACATTGTTTTGAATACAAAATGTTAGGAGACATGATAATGCCTCTTAGTCTTAGCTTTCAATCCCTACTTTATTCGAACATGGTCATTTAACAGTCCTCACCAGCCCATTTATGTTGAAATCGAATTTTTGTGTCTCAAACTGAATGCAGTCCAGTAAATAGAATTGGATTAATTTCCATCGTAAAAAGAAATCTACGCAACATATTAGTGTCCTAGTCCGCAGTCGGCAAGAAATTCAGAATTGTCGTCAAGGAAACGGTCGCTTGAAATTGAGGAGGGGGTCGTGGTTTAGGATTTTCGAAAATAGCGGGTGATCCAATTCTTTTCTCCAACGTTTCAACTTCATGCTTTTATGAGGTTTTTTTTACTTTCTACTGTCTTTTTTACTATCTTTCTACTGGGAACTTTCCCAAGTTTTTTCTTCCTACGTTCCCAACGTGAGCGGATCAATATATTCTTGAATCAACTTACTTTCTCTGGCTCCTGAAGATAGCCCAAAATTCTATCCTACATGAAGTGAGTTTTATAATCGTTTTGAGATGGGATAACCGCCCGCTATGGAATGCAATCTCATGAATTTCCTTTCTTACCTTTCAACAGCTAAATGGCTAAACCTTCGTATAATTTCTAAGGTTCACTCACCTGGAAAGAAAAGGATAATTACATTAGTTTTTCCACAATGCCAACTTGTGCTTATATATATATATATATATATATATATATATATATATATATATATATATATATATATATATATATATAATCTTGAAAATGACGCACTAACACACAAACACTAGGTTAATAAATATTAAACACACAGAAACATAAAAGAAGGACACTTACTTAAGTTAAGTTTAGCTTAAGGCGCGATGATGGAATAAAACACGAAAAAAAGGAAAAAAGAGGACAATCAAGATTTTATTTTTTTATGTTTCAAAAATATTTTTTAAACATCACCTTTTTTTAACGGAAGGTAGGAATGAGTCGTCTTCCTTCCGTTGGAAAAGGTACCACCAAAATGTTGTAAAAACCAAAATCGTGAGTGTCCTTGTTTTGTGTTTTTTAATGTTTTATACCATCGTCACGCCTTTGATTATAGTTATATATATATTATTATTATCATGTTATAATTTTTTGCAGGCAGAACATACACTCCTGCTTCAATAGAAAGAGTTACCGAACAAATGAATCTTTGAGTGAAAATTTATTAGGCATTACACATTTTATATTCGTATAGACAGTGCTATAATTTACTTGGTCGCCGCTGACTCTCTAAAAGTGTTCATCGAAAGGAAAAGTCATTGTAGGAAGGCGAGCGAAACGAATTTGTCAATGAAACCAAGTGAAAGTTTCACGGAGAAAGACCCAAATTCGTATGCTCAAACATCCACAGACTCGTGACGTCCATTCACGGCGAGTGACTCAGAACTGTGGACTAATCACTCGTCTACCACGAGTCGTTAGTTCACGCGTTCATTGAGAAGGGTGATTCTCAACCCATGTAAACCCGACGCAGAGGTGAATCATACGAAGGAATAGTCGGAATGGACTTACTTTTTTGTCAACTTTGCGTGAATTAACGAAATAAACCACCTCATTCTATTATCAGTTCACACCCTCCGCCCAACTTTCTCGTAGGGCACTTTTATACCTTAAAAAAATGCATTATTTTCAGTCTGTCAGACTGCGTGTTCTTTGGTCTGAGTGGATCAAATATAAAAATCGATTGAGAGAGTGAGATGGGTCATTCTTTTTTCTAAAAAGTCTATATTGAACAGTGTGTGGCATTCTTATGTTGCATCTAAAATATGATAAATTATAAACAATCCTTAGTAGATGGAGAACTATTAAAAATAATGACATATATTGGTTCAGCAAAAGGCAAATACCATCGTTACAAACCCAATAGTCCAACAAATACTGTAAATTTTATCAAATTTTTAACGTAAAAATTACGAAACTATAAAACGTTTAAAGAGATATCATTCAAGAGATGAATAAATTCTACGTAAGACGTATGCATAAATTATAATTAAGACAAATCGCGTTTCTAAAAGAAAGAGAAGTTCATCAAATGCTACAAAAGTCCTTTGCTATTCTCTGAATGAATATAAGCAACTTACCTAAATTACCTCAGTGACGACCTTAGACATTAGTTTTAAGGCTTACTTCATTCAAATGATTCCAATCGAACATTTTTGCGAATTGTTTTACTATTATTATTATTATGGTTTCATTTTCTGTTTAAATTTAATGTGAACAAAAAAACTCTCGAAATATTCCCACCACCAGTCCCATTTTTACGTATTCCCACCAGCCACCAACTTACATGCTTTTTCCTTAACAGGAGACAAAAATTACGCTTCCGATTCCGCACGCTACACCACGCCGAACGCGTCGGCACAAGAAAGCTTGAGGTCTGCGGGCACGGTGCCCAAATTGCCGTTAAAAGTTTCAAGCTGGAGAATAAATGAATCACATATCAGCTGTCATGTTTTCCACGGCTCTCTTTCGCTGCGTCGACAAAAGGTTACTAGACATTGGCAACGCGTCCGTTCTTAAAACACACGTTTTACCTCACATAAGAATAGTCCCATTCGAGATACCAGTTTAATGGCTAATAAAAATTCCGAAGTACTACATCCGTGACTTTGTTGTGGATTGAAGTAACAGATGGAAATTAAATTATGCATACCACATTGTGCTCATGCCGAAACCATGGCACAGATTTTCCTCTTTTGGTAGAATTATAGGTTGACTTAACTTTTTCCAAAATCTCAGCCTTCGATGCTCTGTTGTGCGTGGAAAAGTAGGTCTCACTTATGTAAAGCAACTTACAAAGTAGTTGCAAATATAGTGCATGCAAATATATTTATCAAGACCTGCATTATTTGAATAATTTAATTTTTATTTATTATTCTGCACTATTTAAGACATATATTGTTTCTAATAATTGAGAAAAACTTCATTTTCGATGCTGCATGCGCTTGTTGCATGCAGCATCGACTGCATGCATGTGCCTGTTTATTCACCCCCTGCCACGCACCCTAACAGTGACTAGCGGGATATTATGTAGAAGTAGAAAACAACCATAAATCTGCTATAAATAATAACTATATTGTAAGTAACCTGCTCAGAAAGTACGATACGTAACCATCGGCTTGCATTCACGAATTCGAATCCCGCCTCAGCGTGTTGCGTGATGACAAGAGAAAGCACTCAAGGATTACCACCATAGATACTTGTAGGAAAATATTTTAAATTTGCATCTGCGTTGGACGAAATAAATTCAATTCTCAAACGGACGACTTTCTTTGGGCTTCACTTCGCTCTAGGCTACGTTTACTCCTGAAAAAATGAACCCAAAATGTAAACGAGAGTCGGTTATTTTCGACATTATTTTGAAAAGCATGAATCATTTGGAATGACGGTGGGTGAAGTCCTCGATGGCTAGAGGCACCAAACCTCAGAGGACATCGACCGGGCACGTTTTCCTTATTCGTAGGTCGATTATGTGTCATAGGTTGAGCGTTTACTATAGTCTATCTTGGTTTTAGCATCACAAAAAATTAAATGATCGCCTTTTACACCGACGCGCCCTTACTAGCCAAAATGAATAATACCTTAGCAACACAGGAGAGCCAATCAGTACTTATAAGAGATTGGTGGTACTGAGTTAGCCTTAGTTAGTATAAGATAGCCAATGCATGTCATGAGACACTGAAACAACAAAAACGAGATATTTTAACATTCCAAGTACGGAAATGCCAAGGGCAAAAATGAGGAAATGTGGAGTTATTGCGAAGGAAAAAAATCAACTGAGCAGTGCCTTAGTTAACATTTAAACTGTGCTTTATAACAGCAAATGAATGCCGCTTTTAAGTAATTTAAAATAATTATCGGACAAACGTATTTTCTCATCGATTCTGAAAATGTTCTGCAACACGCCAGCCAGCATGCTCCAACTTAGTACGGAGTCGATCCAACTGAAGGACTGTTGCCGCTCCTGAAATATCCGTCAGGACACAAGTTGACCTTGGTCTTGAAAGATTTGGCTTTGGAGAGGCGAATTTCATGCGGTGGGGGGAGGATCCCAGCAAACCGGAGCGGATGGCGTCCAGATCCAAAATCCCCGGCTACGCCCTTCCTAGCAGACGCTGAAGCTTCAAAGAGATTTAAAAACGTGAGGCGGATCTGAAGTTTGTCGCTAGGTCCTTAGCAAAAAGCCTTGAGTGAACAAACGCGAGTGAATTGTGGAAAATCTTGTGCACATACATAAAATGTGCCATACTATTATTGTGCTCATTCACGTGCATAATTCGTGGAGTCTTGGTATTCGACAAGGTAGGGACGTGATCTTCTTTTTCAAAATTCGCAAACGCCTTCTCGGATTTTGGAAAAATCTTTCGACCTCTCGGGGGGGGGGGGAGGGGGGAGGGAAGGATTAGGGGGTAAAAGGGGATGCGGGCAAGTTTCCCCCTCCCGCCCTCTCCTCCCCGTCGTGGATCCGCGACAGCCTACCGCCACGGTCGGTCCTTCTAAATCATTTCCTTTTTTCCCAGCGTCGCGTTTTGTTTCCGCCGATCGCTACCGCGAATCCGCGTTCCCCGAAGCGGTCGCCGCACTTGGGGACCCCTTCTTCCCCCGCTTCCTCCCTCTCGCCCCACCCAGACGGTTTCGCAGTCGTCAGTACCCGTCACTGTCAAGGGTCGAAAGCAGGCTGGGCGTCGCGTTTTCCGGCATTCGTCCGTGATCCCGCGTTTCCCTTTTTTTGCCCAGCGCCATCGCTTCACACCGTCTTCTCCTGAATGTGCACTCGGAAATCCAACTGACTGCGGTGCCGCGGAGAATCGTACGCCAATGATGAAAGGGAATGGATTCGGAGTGGAGATTTTCAAAAGAAGCTACAACGCATTTTTGCCGAGAAAAGGAAATGCTAAATTGTATTTTCTATGATTTTCTCGTGTTTCAACCAGAAAATACCGCACAAGTTGGAATGAGTATTAATCACTGGTCCTGGGATATCACAGTGCTTCTAGCTTTAGTCAGTTAAATATCTTTATGATGGAGGTTGAGGAGTAACATTGTCCTTTCGTCTTTCCATCATGGAATGATATTGTAACAAACGATAATCCTTTTATTGGTCATCATCTAAAACAAGCCTCAAATATCCATAAGAAAACATATAGGAATGATTATTCAATTAAAGTATGTTACTTTGAGCAATAAAAGTTACAACAAACAACATACTTAAAGTATGTAAGCTGAGAGTTACATAGGTCTTAACGAGATTGAAACTTGATGTTTAGGGAAAGAGGATATGCACAGAATGGAGATGTTTGTGATGTGGGTGAGGTAAAGAATAGAGGAAATATAATCGACAGGAAGGAAAATACGAAGTATTGCTTGTGGTGGGGAAAGAGAAGAGATGTGGAGAAATTCAAAGAATTCTAGGAAAAGTGGACCGAAGAGATATTGGGAAGTAATGGAATGTTGAAGACTGAGATAGAGGGGAGAATGTTGAGTAGAGGAGGGAGAGAGGGAGGAAAAGTTTGGGAATGCTGAAAGGAATAAAGGGAGACGGAAAATATGTGAAGCCGTAAAAAAGATTTATGGCAACGTGGGACGTTCGGGTATTTAATATCGTGATAGCCTGGGTATAGATTTGCTAAGACTCTGGGCCTTCCAAAAATCAACCTTGAATACTATGTTACTAGTTACAATAATTTTGTTTCACTCAACTACCCAAGGAAAAACAAAACTAATAAATTTTACCCACTACTAAGAATGCCTACCCTTTTTCTCCTGTCCCCGTCGCTTTCCCAAACCGTTGTCGGGAAAAGTTCGTTTGAATGCCTGGTAGAAAAATTTCCACTCATGACACGAAAGTAGTATTGCCATATAAGAACACAGCATTGTAATTCCACATACCTGTAGATTACGGGGGGGTATTATACATCGGAGCTCCTAAACACCCAATCGATTGTATTACAACCCATTTCGATCTGGAAACCTTTTTATAGGCCTTTAGCTTTCCATCATACCTAGAGGCAATCGTTGTCGAAATCCACGGAATATATTTTTTCGCGGCAGAAATTCTCATTCTTTCAAAGTCGTCAATCCTAAGACTGGTTTGGAAGTAGAATTACATTGAGAGGTAATCTACCAAGTTTCACTTTCATTGTCCTCCTTTACAATACCTGTATGAAATTTATGTTACCAGTGACTTTAACAATCTTTCCATAATAAGATGGCAGTTGAATGAAGTACAACTAAAATGAAAACATGAGAATAGTTATCATATCTTTTAAGTTAAAGAATACGCGAACAAATGGATACCGATTCCGGACGTCACTACAGATACAAAAACTTCAAGCTAGGACAAGATTATTGAAAACAAGGTAATTGCGAGATGAGCCCTGATACACGAACACGAATGACATATATCATGGATTGATCTGAAGTATGTGAACGTAACGTAAATGTAGTGTAATGAAAAAAGGGCATGGATTGAAGATTCTTAATAATGTTAGGAGATATTGGGGACATGATGCGTAGACATTCTCTGCGTAGTTCTTCGATCCTGATATCCTGTTTGCCCATACGTGATGTAGTTAGTAATGAACCTAATTTCCAGTGCAATTAGATGAAATTCTCGAATATTATGTTGCCAGTGGCTAAAATGTATTCTCTAGTTTAGCCTCCTTGACAAATCATAAACTTTGTACCGTCGAGAAAAGAGGAGCTAACATTTACAGATAATTAATGAACAATGAAGAGCAAGAGATGGTCGGGACGCGGGCGAAGTTTCATTGAGGGTAGACGGCAACGAGGCTCTTATGGTATGAGTCTTTTAAATATTCGTCGGAGCTCTTGTCGCAAAAGATGCAAGGAGTGGGGAGGGTTGGATGCGGACGGCCATGAGATGAGGGAGAGAGAAGGGGAGAGAGAGATATAAAAAGTCCGCTCGGAGCGAGAGAAATGGAGGAGTCTGGATGGGACGCCGGTGCCGCGGAGGGAGGGAGACGCAATGAATGCGGTGGTTAAAGCCCTGGAAGGTGTGCTTTGGGTGGGTGTTTGTGGTGTCAGATGAGATAGACAGATGGTGCCTTTATTAGAGGCGAGATTTCTTCCACTTAACCACGGGTCGGATATTTATATCACGTAAATGTGCGGCAACAATATGCAGTGGCTTCGCATAATTCGACCATTTTAACGTACGCGAGCTCACATACAGGTACTCACCTTTCATATATTTCTCAAAGTTTTTATACAGTAGTTTTTCAAGGATACTCGTACCACTGTATATTTTATGAACGTTGCTGAGCAGGGACTAGGTTTACGTTTCATGTATACAATTTACTACAAAGAGAAAGAGATATTTACTAAAACTGTATATTGTATTGAGTGAAAGAAGCTATTGAGGAAGACACCTTTAAGGGTAACTGATTGAAATTTATTTCTTTCGTAAAAAATTACTGGCGCCTGCATGTAGACCTTGTAGACTCTGCGTAAAAAGCTGCATGACCGCCTATAACTCACAGGAACAAAATATATATGCAAACAAATATATAGTGGGTCGCGGTGGTCCAGTGGGTAGAGCGTTGGACTACTGACCGGAGGGTCCCGGGTTCGATTCCCGGGCGAGGCACTCTGGGCACCTGCAGCTCCACCCAAGCTAGTCGATGTTTCGATCATAAAGGACACAAGGAAAGGAACTGGCCCTCCTACCCTGATGTGTGAATATTCACACGCCGTCGGGCATGGCACATGGGTGAGCATCACCTACTAAACCGACCTTAGGGTTAATGTGTTTATGGTTTTTTGTATACATATATATATATATTTTTATACAATATATATATATATATATATATATATATATATATATATATATATATATATATATATATATATATATGCGTGTGTGTAAATGAAAAAAAAATTTTATGAACGTTAAAGCACACGTACAAAAAATAATCGTAGCTATTCTTTGAATAAGACATTCGAAGGAGCGGAGAAAATACTCAAGATTGTTGACTACATTATCCGTAGCAAAAAAAGCAGCTCACTGTGGGAAAACGCCCACGCGGCAAGGAGGAAGGAGGTGAATTTGGGGGAGGGCGAATGAAAAACCAGCGAAGCCTTCCGAGAGACGTATAATGATATGGGCGCAGAGGGAAGAATTCGAGAGGAACATTTTTAGGGACGTAAAAAGCGAAAGGACGAGAGGGAGGGGAGGACCATTCTTTCCTCCACGACGAAGGGTGGAGTGGAGAGAGAGAGATCGGTCGGTAACCGTGCGAAAGGCAACAAGGAGAAACGGAAGAAAAAAATTGCGAGGATTTAAAGACGGATAGCCGCGGTGGCAGGGGATGGATAAATGGGGGTGGTGGGTGGGGAGCCCTAGGGTTCGGTGGTGCGGCGAGGAGTGTGGAGGGGTGTGTGCGGTTAAGTGGATGGGGCGGGAGGCCGGGTGAGTGAGGGGTGGTGATCGTAACATAGGGGGGAGAGGAGGGAGGGTGTGGTGGGGGGGGGTAGTGTTAGTATCGCGGTAGGAGGGAAAAGTGGTTCTGGAATTTGGGTGTGGTCGTTTCAAAAAGCCGAGAGAGTGAGTGGTCGCATGGCGGACGGAGTCGATCGCAGCGCTCTAATTATGTGGACGGCGGAGATTTTCCGAGGTTCCCCGAGATCTCCCAGTTGAAGGGCGCCTCTCGCAAGGAACTACAAATATGCACGTGCGAAACGTAGTTAAGAGCACGCGATGGCATGCGAATAATTCTTGTGTTTTTTTTTGCCCAATGCACAAAGATGAGAGTAGCAAACTCAACTGCGTATTTCCGCCGTATTATTATCACAAACCCCATCAAATAGTATTACCTATCCATCCAATTTTCCCTCGATCATGTTCGTAGTTTTCATGTCAGCGGGTAAAATACAACTCCGATCCTTTAGAAAGTTATAAATATCTTCCGAAAGGGGTTCTGGGTTTTGAGACTACGGTCAATCCCACCTTATGTGTGATTTTTCGTCTTTAAAATATATTTTCGAACAAATTTACTCATATGTGATTTCATTTCCGCGCGAAAAAGCTCGAGTTATTTTTACACTTAAGATTTTCTTTTGGAATTTTCTTTGATCTAAAAACTAAAAAAAAATCTTCTTCCAACTCTGTCAGCTTCATGACGACTTGCACCATAAGGACCACAAGCACAATTATTACTAATACCACAACGAACAATGATAATGGACAAAAATATGTCATTTATTTTTCGCTCACGCTCGCTGACATATATAGACAAATAAATAGAAAAATTCCTTTGAGTTTGTGAACCATGGGGATCAGGGTTGACTTAATAAATTAATTCCCATGCTTTATTCATATGAAGCGGTAAATGCCGAGCAACCATACCAATGGAAAATTAAACCTTGAAAAGGAGCTTTGTTTCTAATAAGTAACGTCATATGATGATTATCATTAACAACGAGCAGAATACCAGCCGTTTTAAATCCCACGGTAAAATAAAAGTCCAACTGACAGTGTGAAGATTTATAACATGGAAGAGTTTGGAAAATCCAGTTACACGAGTAGAAAATATTATATTCCCATGCGAACTCTACGAATACATTTCTCGACATGGCATACAGAAAAGAAACAAAATCAAACTGAAAACCCATTAATCGTGTTTAAAATGACGTAGACATGCATTACAACTCACATTATGATGTCTATGGTCCATGGTCGAGTAGTTTGTGCAAGTAATGATTTGAATGACAATTTATCACGTTTGGTGGGTACAACCATGAGTTCGTACAATTACGTAATTAAAGGCGGGTGACTCTAATCATACCGCTGCACGCCCATTTGTCGGCTCGCAGGATATAATGTACGTTGTTGCAGGGAAAGTGAGGACATTAGGTATTATGGATGGACTGAGGCAACAAAGAGGTACTAATCTGATATTATTATCTCCCAGTGGAAATTCATCCGGTGGTAAGAAAATAGTTTTTGAAATACCAGCAACGATCCGGCACTTTTATGGAAGAAAGATCCCATAGAGTAATCATGAATGTTTGCAGAAGGACATTCAATCAAACTTACGAGAGCATATGCATGCATATACTTTAAAGAATTTGTTTCACTGGACACCCGGTAAAAATGCCGCCCTTTTCCTCCACCACTGAACGTGCCAAGAGTACACCAAGTGGCTTAAGTACACGCGTCGGAAGGTTGGAGGCTGAGAGCGCGATAGAAGGACATCTAGCCCAACCAGCACTTTCGCCGTCAGGACTCTTAGTCACACTTATTCTATACGCTGTTGCCAGCATTTATTCTATAACTCAAGAGTGGTGGCAAAAATCGTCCATTGACTTCCAAACCCTTCAGGATTCCCTTTTGACTTTCGACAAACAATCACTCCTGTTTTTGAAATCTCGCTCAATTAAATCGACATCAAAAATGAAATTAAATGCTATGAGCGTTTAGAATATCGATGAATGTACGAGGGTAGCTTGAAAGGTTCTCGGAATCACCACCAGATGTCAGTGCCAGCGTGACGGATTTCCTACGTAGTAATAGGTAATCCTTTATGAGTAAACACGTAAGGCGTCAGTGCTCTGAGAAGAGATCTGTGGTGCGGACGCCTCTCTGTTGTCGTTCCCGTGTAATGATTTGTGAAGATTGTGAGCAAATTGAGATTCGATCATTGATTAAAAACTTCATAAAAAAAGGTATGAAAGCAAAAGGAAATTCATACCGACTTTCAGAACACTAGGGGACTCTGCTCTTCGTACCTTAGCTTTGGGCGTCTCAGGCGTCATTTGTATCAATCCTCTTTCATGAGCCACCTTGAGCTAGCTGTCTTCTGTGTCCACTCCTAATTTTGGAAAATGGGACAGAGATTTTTTTCTGTCACAGACTTGAATTTGGATTTATAGTTTTTCGGTCTTATGTTTTGAAACGACTGAGGTCATATTACGCCACAAACCTACCTATATGAGTGAAAAAAATAAATATACTAAACCCACGGTGGTTTTTAAAGCCTGCCACGAATCTAGCCGAAAAATTACTGCCCACCTCAATAAAAAGATGAGCTTATAATTTGCATTTTAATCGAGTGCTGAAATTGAGCATAACTCGCCCACCGGAGTTAAATTTTTGATACGGTTGTGTTTCCAAATTTTCTATTATTCGAGCTACCGCGTGTACGGATTACGTAGGCAGGGTAATCGAGTTTCGGCCAGATCTTTACGCACTCTTGTTCTTAAGACGTTTCCGTGAAAGGAGATCGACTCCTCGAAGTATTTAAAACGAGTTTCAGAGCGAAGGGTTTTCAGACACGCCTTACGTAACATTTAATCGAAGTCCAGAGACAGCGAGTGGCTTCAGTAAAAAAGTTATTACCGTCCATAACCCAGCGACAATCACTTTCCAAAAGACCGTATGATTTCAGGGGTCAAATCGGTATCGGCATTTAAACGAAGGATCAAAACGCAAATAGTAATTCAAATGCAAAAAAATATTCTGCAAAGTATTGACAGAAGCAAAGTGTCATAGACTAAATTTAGTAATCATTATTCTTTAAAAAATTTCATTATTAACGCACAAAGCTCTCTGTTGATTCAATTGGTGCGATTTATATTTTGATGAAATAACAAACTATGGGTTTAAGCTGACTTAATATAGAATTGACATGGTGGGTGAGTTTGAAGAACAGTTATGGATGGTACTTGATGAAATAAGGTAGGACAACTATAATTATTATGTAATTAATCACGTTTTCCCTGCGATTTAATTCCAGATTGCGCCTATTTTGAGGGTCCTCTGAAATGCTTTGTCAGACTGGCTGGGATTGTAATCATTAAAAGGATGGTAGGAAACTTTTGGTGAAATTTTCGAGTATACACATTAGCTATTCCACAATTTTGAGCAATTTGGAGTCAGAAGTTTGTTAGGGATACTAGAAGGAAAATGGTGAAGGTTGACTAGAAAAGCTTGGATGAATGTCGCGGCACTTTCAAAGTGATGACCAGGTAGACATTCAGATTCATTAAATTAAGAAACACAATGTATACATCCACTGTTTTTTAATGTGGTACAACTAGTTTCAACGCTTAGGCGTCATCATCAGGTACAATAATAAAACCAGCTGCGGCTCGTTTATATAGCATTTATAAGGGAGAGTTATAAGTTACTCTCCCTTATAAATGCTATATAAACGAGCCGCAGCTGGTTTTATTTTTGTACCTGATGACGACGCCTAAGCGTTGAAACTAGTTGTGCCATAATAAAGAACAGTGGATGTATACATTGTGTTATTAATTTAATGAACATGAACTTCCACAAAATTGAGCTTGAAACGATAGAAAGCAGACATTCAGATGATTAAGAGCATACGATTTTAATTTTGACGCAAGACTTATGGAAGCTCCATATTTTATCGGAATTATCACACCACCCGCATGAAATAAAAGAGAAGATACCGCCACAAATGATATATTTCGGAAATCATTTGTCCTCGCATAACGAATAAGATTTTCAGCCACATACACAACAGACTCGAGTGTGATTATGGCTAGAAAATAAGAACCAATACTTTGACGCTCCCTTTTCCCCATTTTTGGCACGCAATCTGATGGAGAGCTTCACCGTTGGCTAAGGTACGAATTACATACGTACGCCACAGCGCCGTCCCGGATCCACCACTTTCAATGCAACATGCAATTACTCAGGGTGGGAATAACGCCGTTGGAATGCTGAATGCGAAAAGTCTTACGCAAATCGATCCCCGCGATTCAAGACGAACAACAGACCGCTTGGAGCAATGAGTGCGTAACGGTTTAATTTCGAAAACTAACCTGCCCCGAAGAGAGTTTCTGACGCGATCCTTATATGTCTTGGGAGGGGGCTAAGGTGAGTGGTCGGCTTAATGAAAAAGGTCAATTTTAAAGTGAAGGACGCGGAGGAGGAATGTGGGTGAGTGTTCTGCATCCCGACTATACCACCACTCTGATCTCGTTCGTCTCTTTTGATTAATCATTAAAATTTGGTTCGCCTGAGGGACTGAGTGAATATAGACTTGGAAAATCGGGCCTTATAATGGAAACTATTAAAATCGTATATTTTTTCTTTATTTTAAAATAATATATAAGAGAACTTAAGAGTTTATTCAGTCCACTTGTGAGAAATCATTTGACTAGAAATACCACTTATGGTTTAATTTTGACACAAGAGCTATCGATGTCCTAAATTATCTCAGACAATTACGACACCTGGATAAAATAAAAAAAATTAAATACCATCATACATTATAGGGTTTGAAAATTCTTTCACCTTGCATAGTTGATCATATCAATACGCTGGGGATGTAAATTGTTTTTTTTTACCAGTAACGTAAGATTTTTTTTAATAAATTGTAACGCCTATTGCAAATATATGCACAAGCAAGATTTTTTTCGGGCGTGATCTTGTATCAGAACTTTCTGCTACGGTTTTTCTTTGTTTCTTTATCCATGAAGGGTGAATAGAACATTGCATTCATTTGAAACTAAAACTGCTTATACATTTATTATTAATTTAGCAAAAACTAAAGGAAACATCACGAAACGTTATGTGCATAGAAAACGGCGGAGGACTTGCATCACTTCGGTAAAAATAAGTACAAAAAAAGCAAAACATGTTAACAATAGGATGGAATGTCTTCAGAGGTATTTTGCAAATGTTAACTCAAGTCAGGGCAATTTATATTTCGCTTAAAGCGCAGGTGTACTCAATGCATACACCTACGATATAATTAGATTTACTTCATTTTCTCTTCCTTTAAAAGGAACTTCCGAGTGTCTCGTATTTTAATTAAGAAAATTATTTTATTCTTTGCAAAAAATCTCTGAATCCAAAGATTGAGATTAACAAACATATTTCTCCGTTTAAAAAATGAGTGACGTATTAATCTAATTTATCTCTCCTCTTCAATAAATGTTTCCTCCCTCATATGTATTTTTCGCATCACCTATACAGGAAACTAGTAGTTCCCTATGCCTATTTTCATTCCCATACCATTAAAACACTTTTCTTTTCATGCCATCCCATATAATCTCATTATTTCCGTATGCGAAACGTTCATGATTCCATTCAACACTCGCTATCAGGCGCTGACGTCGCAATATTTGGAGACTTCAATGGCTGACAATGGTGTCTTTCTCACTCTCTACATACAGTGACTTCAACGCTGGATTATTTCGATTTCTGCATCATCCTTTATTGTGCAGGAAACTAGTGGGCGCGACAATGGCTACGCTTCTCGATTGCTTCTTCTCGGCAATCATAGAAGAACCATAAGGGAAGAAAGAACGAACTTGGGAGAAGGCTCCAGCTGGGAACCTGTTCACGAGGTGGTCACCACGGTTATCCACGGCACAAAAGCCTTACCAAAGTACTTTAACTCGAGGTCAAAAGACTGTAGATAGGATTCCACAAAGAAAATTGGATGATTGAGAGGATGATTTAACCCTTACAAAGCTATGGAATGAACTTCGCTCCTTTGAAGCACCATCACCCTTTATGGGCAAACCAAAAACGGGCATTAGCATCATGTGTCCAATACAATAAAGCTGAAGAAGTTGAGGAGATTTTGATAATTTCAAGAGTTTCAGTGAATGGACACTCGTTTCAAGGTATAATGACAGTATCACCATGTTCTTTCCGAATTCTCTGGTAATTGTCGGAATGCACTTTTATTGCTCTATTCCATTTTAATGATAGTATTTCATATCAGAAAAACGTATGTCAAATAAAATATTTACGTGTTTTATACTTTAAAACAAGGACTAAGGAAACTCAAGTGCAAAATGTGTGTGCCCAGTGGATAAAAACAGATTTTTATTTTCAAATCTTTTTTGCCCACGGCAACACATACATTTTTTTAAAATTTAGTAATAGGTTTTGTATGTAAAACTTTATTTATAAAGTGCATAATCTTTTTTCCGGCACAAGAAACAAAGGGAAAAGATGTATGGTAGACATGAGAATGGACTGGTAGTCAAAGGTGTAGGCCATTTTCCTTAACTCCGCAACGCCATAGAAAAACTAAAAATACATTTACAGGATTAAAATTTTTAACGTTATTCATGAAAACAATTCTTTCGTATTTATTTAGAGGAAACGACAGTTTTTTCTACTGACGAAAGTTAGAACTTTAATATAGTATTCTCCTATTACTACTTTGACTGGTCCTGAAAACTGAAACTGAAAAAAGTCTCACGGATAATAGTAAAAACAATACCTTTAATCCGAGATCGCAATTTTATAATAGATATATGTACTTCTTGTAAATAGTCTCAAGGACACAGACAACTTGAATGATAAGGGGAACAACGAAATACGCATTAGATATTTTCAAAATGGCAAAGTTTCTTCCTAAAAACGAGATATTTACCGCCGTTCGCGATGAAAAAGGATCTATATGACACTCCCGGAAACAACAAAAGAAAAAGAGTTGAAGTCCAGTAGTTCCAAATGTAACCGTTTAATATTTATTATTGTTATTTCTGCTGTTTGCCCTTAAGTTGCTCCGAGGGTGAAGTTTCGTATTGTAACCTGATATTAATGTTGAATAGTAAAATAACATTGAAACCATTCAATAATTATCTTAAAAATGTATATCATAAAACGATGTCCATTTGCGTAAATGCTTCGATGACGACCAAGAAGGTAAACCTCCCATTTTACTTGTCTTCTTGGAGCTACGTTATATTATGCAGCGTAGCGTTTCTTTCCCAATTTTATCTGTAAATGAATTTTGGGTCTCTCTTAGATCTGACCTATTTGTTACACTACGAATTTTAATTACTTTTCACTAACGTTGAGAAGCAACTCGTAAAACTATACATTAAAATATGGTGACCGCACCAGAGCTGACCAAATTGTTCGAAGGGAGGCAAACATTCTGCTGAAAAAATGTAAAGAAGATTTGGCGTCTATTGTTGGCATGGAAGCTACGTGGCTATAGAATGCGTTTATTACTATTTCATCAATTTTTTGGAGTTTTCCTCAACAATTTCCGTCGTACGAGTTTTCCCTGCGCTTCAAATGCTAAGTCCTCCATCTGGAGGAAAAGATAGTAAAATTGGAGAACCTAAAAAAAATTACTATATTCTTCACGAAATGAGTTGGGTGTTAAGTCGTTAATATGGGAAAAAATGATTAAGTAAACATTTTTTTCTTTGAAAATAATAAAGGTAGCCATCTAAGGTCACCAGAAAACAAAGGAAAATGTTAGTTTTTCTTTTAAAGAATTATTCATGCTCCTCTGACTGCGAAAAACGGATATATATTTTTAGAGGCTACTTTATGCCGTCGCTATCTTCAAGACTTGATCAAAAAGCGCCACCATTAGAGCCATAAACCAAGATACACCCAGAAAGAGACCTCTCCACTCTTGCCACTTAACTCTGGAACGCATGGTTTTTGTGTGCAACATACGAGTCTCGTAAAAGTCAAGGAATCCTCTGAAGCACTCAGAATTAGACTAAACGGTATTTATGATATGATATATCATTCATTTTTAATTTTAAAATTTTGCAATATAATCTGTTCTGAATTATGACGATGCCATTTGCAACTTGGCAATAAATATTTTTTAGTTCTCAACAAGATTAAATATAATGCGTGAGGATAATGCGCCGAGGTCACAGATGTCCATATCCATCCACATCAATTAAGGGCGATGTGAATGCGAGCGCTCACCGTATAGAATTTTCCTTCAACTTCGGAAATGACTACGAGCACAGAACCACGAAAGCAAGCGGCGTAATCCACAATTAGTTCGCCTCCCAGCTACGGTAATAACACGTATGGCCTCTTGAAATACGGACGCCCCACGTAACAATGAACGAAAAAAAAGCCACGGAGAGCGGAGGTTTATGGGAATCCTCACGGAGTAACGTATCCTTGTCGCAAGATCCCAGGCGAAAGAGAAGAAAAGGACTCATCGACACCCAATTCCCACCACCACCCATCCTCACCCCATCGCGGGATGAATAAGGGATCTGAAAAAAAATGAATCTTGCGGGTGGTGAAGTTATTTCCAAGCCGAGGCATACATGCTTCACTAGGGCGTGATTGGAGGGGGGTTTGAGGGAGGAGGATGGAGAGAATGAGATTGGTAGTGGGTGATAACTGCAGAGGGAGAAGAAGTAAGGGTGGTGGAGATTGATCAGGGAGGGAGAAAGCGAGAGGAGAGGAGGGAAGATGACGTGACGAAGCGTATGGGCAAGCACGTGGATAAGCGAGGAGAATTCCATTGTCGCGGGCTAGCTCTGCGGAGACCTATGATGTCTTTACTTGCGCTTGACACACGTTGGGGGATAAATCACTTTTCGAAAAAGAATGGAAAGTGCCCACTCTTCTGCTCTGCCTAGCGAGCACGCGAGGGGATGATTCGAATTAAGGGGACAGAACCAAGCTATTCAAAGGATGCCACTTGGCAAGTACTACTATAACCGTAAGACGATTGAATCCGAAGAATTGATGAAAGAAAACCATTCAACAGACTTGATCAAGAATGATTTTTAATCAGTTGAGACAATTTTACTCTTAATTTAACTGTTAAATTACTCTAGGGCGACTGTTTTGAAGAAACTTACGGGAATGCCACGGCAGTAACTATAATTAAGGGTCATCTAATTAAATTTGGGACGCAAGGGTGAGAAACTTCGCACTACAAAATGTTTTCGTTTATTAATGAATTAAGAAAATAGATGAATTTAATTCGATCTAATTTCGCCTGTATCTATCCAGGAGAATTACTTTCCCATTTGAAACTTCTCGTTTATTGTATGGATACTAAATATTAAGAGTGAAAAGGTTAAAGAATCAACAAACTTAATATTATACCTCGAAGTTCGACTTAGAAATGAAATCCTGAGGTTTAGTCATTTACGTTAAGAGAGCGTTGCGGGGTCGCTTTCAGGAAGCCCAAGAGGCAGGAAGGGAAGCGAAGGCGTGAGAGAAAGATAGATTAGGGAAAGCATGGCGTTAGGCGAAGGAATGCAATAGAACGTGATGTATGAGAGAGGGCTTGCGCTATGCTCTTTGCTTACGGGCCAGTTTGTTCAGGGAGCAAGAGCGGCCGACTCTCCTCTACCGATCCATATCAAGGACTTAAAGAGGCGTACGTACGAATGGAGGACTCGTTTTCTTATCGCAATTCATTTTGCCGCACTGAAAAGAAGGCATCGTTACTTTAAACTTCGATTTTTCTTCATGAAGTATATCACGACCCAAATCTAGATTTTTACAGCGAAGAGTTTATTCTTGGAATAAAAACAGACAGGTGGAAAATAAACTCGCAGACCTTAGACAACAGGAAATACGTGGTTTTTCTTTTAGGCCTCCGGTTACTTGTAAAACTTTCCAACTGGACGTGGCATCAGTGATCAATAGTCAGCCTTGCCGAAGGCGAAACATTTACTTGACATTCCATTTGTTGTACGGCTGCCTTGTAATAAAAGCGATACCTACGAGTAAAATGTTTTTGATGAAAATCTACAACTTCGCACACTAATTAACCATTTAAAAAACTGCATCCCAACCGGAGAAATAGTTCTTATAAACATCAACTACATTAAATAAACATAGGATATAAGGTTCTTATAAAAAAATTTCAAGAAACTGCGTGAGATGCCGCAACAGTAACTTTTAACGGAGTCGTCCGCTACGTGTGCATTTCATTGCAACAATTTCATCATCAACAATTTCATGGCATCTCCCGCATATATAGAAAACTCGACCGGATATCGAGGGATCCGGGTTCGAATCCCGGTCAAGGTGAATGATTTTTACGCCCTGACATAGCTGCAATGTTCTGATAAAATGTAGATTTTTAATATGGTTGAATCTGGGAACAAGGAATGGTATTGTAAATAGCAATCTTTGTACTTATAGCAGTCGTCTCTCCTCTCTAGCTATGATCAGAGCACAATTCGGTATTTAACGCGAGTTATAAACGAAAACTTTGGAACATATAACTGACATCTTAACAAACGACTGCTGTTGATTTTAACCGTAATCCAAATATTTCACACGCGCCTGCGCGAAGAAAAAATGAGAAGTTCAGTCTGTTGGCTTCAATCCCACGGTGTCGACGGAGAGCAATAAAATATAATGAGGGTTAAATGGAATAAATGACGGTAGTTATTAATTAATAAGATTAAAAATGCAATTAATTAAATCTTGATGACAGATCAAGTTAATTGAATCTTTTTTTTATCTTAGAGAGTGCAAAGTAAAGCGAACTCTCATGGAATATAAACGTAGGAAATGAGGACGAAAGTCTACGATGATTATTTTGAATAGTACATTTGATGCACATGTGAGTCAGCTAGTTCTCGGAATTTTATTTAAAGGCAACACCTAGAGAAACTCGGATAGGGACTCGATTACGTTAGTCACAAAGTCGATAAGCAATAACAATAGTTTAACTTTCATGAAAGACGACGGCATTTACGTATTTATTTACCACCGGTGGAGATTTTACAAAGTGACAGGTATCGATTTGATCAGCATTCATGATTTATCGAAAAAACCACGACTCATGATGCGACATCAGTTTTAACACTTTTTTCCTAAACATCTGACATTTTTGACTCGAGTAATTACACCGACTTCGACGCGGTCAGAGATACCGCTCCCAAACGACCAAGTATATCGCGATTCGTTCTTCAATGACTCCATTCTCCCATTCCCATCGGAAAGACATTACAGAAAGGGGGCAAATTAAACTCAGGGTCGTTATTGCTGGTTGGGAGGGCAAGTAACAACTTTAAGAGGTCGCGGCGGTGGGGGGGGGGGGTAACCGACCGAGATGGGTTGGGGAGATTCGGTCCTCGGGAGGGCTTTAGGTGGGCTGGGGGAGACGGTGGGGGAGGAAGGGGGAGGGAGAGTCGATCGCGTGGGGAGGTGGGTGCCCTTATGCACCGTCCGGGGGTTGGCGGTGCTGCGGAGGCGAGAGATGAACGTCCTTGCTACCCTCGACGAGACCAAGTACAGCGACCTGAGGAACCTCCCCATTGCACGCCATGATATCACGCGAGCACATGCCCGGGGAAAATAATACTACCATCCTCTTTGCTTCTACGACCCGCCTTCACTCTTTTTCTCCCATTTTTTTTTATCCCATTCCATTTTACTCTTTTCCAGATCGGCGCACGTATTCACCCGATATAACTAGATTGGGAATGTGTGAGAAATGACAGAGCAAAAAAGAAAAACCTTACTATAGCTGAGAACGCCCAAAGAAGATTGAGCATTTGTTAGGGAAAAGAATGAACCGGTTGATGGCTAGAGTTCAAGGAAAGAAAGGTAGGGCAGCGGAATACTTTAATGAAAGAGAGCGTGAATGAAAAAACTGAATGTTGAGAATGAGTAATTTACATATTTTTAGGACAATACATTTAAAAAAATTCTGCTAGCTAATATATCTGAGGAGTTATTAATGAATAAGCTATTCAAAAAATCGAGCGTAATTACAAAATTGGATAAATCAGAGAAAATTTCAGATCTCTCTGAAGAAAAAAATTCTAGAGATCTTACCATAACGATGCTGCCAAAGCACAATGTAATATTATCTCGCAGGTATTAGTTACACTAAGTATACTACTACTAAGTATAACAGTATTAAGCAAAATAATACAGTTCAATCGAAAAGAAATGACGTAACTTCCTTCTATGCTTAGATTTATTCGATATACTGATCATAGCGTAGATAAAAATTTGCGTTAAGCCATATTTATTAATTAAAGCTATTTTCGTTCAACTGAAATTATGTTTGATAAAAAGCCAGTTCTTTGAACTGGCGTAATTCTTTTCACCATTTATTGATCGATTTTACTGAAGGAGTATTATTATCAAGGAAAGACAAAATATAATTTTATTTATAATACAGTGACGTTTGCACAGTGTACTTAAAACTAAGGCAAGATGAATCGCCAAGTTTACATGCGATTTTATGAAATTATGTAGAAAGTAAATAAAACAAAAGTACATCAAAATGCGCCCAGAAATTTTATTCACGAAACACGCTAAAAATGCCAGAGGATTTGGAAAATTAAGGAATAACTACTTCATGAGCTATTCCTTAATTTTACCAAAACTTCGTCATTTGAAAAAAGATCTTCGCATAATAATAAATGATGACGAAAAATATGCAATATGCTGGAGTATTTGCAAATGTGACCCTATTCTCCTGGAAACTAGCTCTATTCACAACGATATCATTAGCCGGATATGGCATGACGGCGGGCTCCTTGGAATAGTAAAATGAATACTAAATATACATGCACCATTGACGTATTTTCACTTTTTTCTTATGTTCTTTTCATTGATTACTTTTAATATTCCCAAAAACTAGTAATTATTTACAATCTTGTCAGAGATAAAAATATGATTAATTTGATCATAATGAAACAAAGTTGAATGGTTGAGACAATTAACTAATAATAAAACATAATAACTCGTGAATCTAGGTAAATGCGATTTCCAGTAGAATCATATGTTCTTGATATAAATAAATTATTAAATAAAGCATTATAAAGAGTCCAACAAAAATGATGAATGAATCCTGGAAGAGAGTATTTGGCACTGAATGTATTACTGTAGTGTTGGGGGTCAAGTTGCGTTTATTATGGAGAGGCTTGGGAGTATAGCGGTGGTCAGTCAGTGTGTCCATTCAAAATCTATTTTTACATGTGAACTATCATTAATAATAATGAAAATAATAATGTGTGTCCACAAAATTTATAAAATTGTGACGGGATTGATGGAAACCTTCCAGGGAAAACTTTCTCACGATTTTTGGTCAGTAAACTCTAGGAATTATTGTTCTTTTTTCCTGACTTTTAGGGAACTTTCGCGAAAGTTTTTTTCGCGTCAGTTTCCTGAAATTGATGCGTCCTGCAAACCTTAAATGATTCGGCTGGAGATTGATGGCACAATGTGACCAATCCGTCCGCTTGACTCAACTCTTCCGAACGATCCTTCCCCGTTCCACTTCACCCCTCGACTCGCACTCTGGCCCACCTTTACTCATCCGGCCGCTCGGGGAAGGAGAAGAAACAAATAAAGGAGCTACGACGGAGCGACGCGGTGGTGGGAAACGAACCCCTTTTTGACATCCACGTTTTCGCATCGCGGAGCACACGGCCGGGTCGCGAGGGTTCGAGGCCCGGCGGTTACCCCCACCGGTTCGGCGACCTCCCTCCCTCGGGGGAAATGAGAAAGGGAGGGCGCACGTTGGGAGATGAGGGTGGGGGGAGGGGAGGAATAGGGTAAGGGGTGGGTTGGAGATCTTTGACTTTTGAACCTTCTTCCTTTAACTCTCCTTCCTCCTCCCCTAAACTTCCCCACCGTCGTTCCGCGGTGGTCGTGTTTCATTTCACGTGACACGTGAGGAAGAGAAGAGGGAGAGAGAGAGTACTCGTGCAGGGAGTGAATGCATCCAATCGCAAGTGGAGGCTCACATTGTCCACCACTCCTATCTTTCACCTTCCCCCCCTTCCCACCCAACCCTCTCCCCTCCCCCATCCGTTTCATGGGAGAAAAAAAAATATGCAGATAGACGTTAGGGCACCGTCATACCTTCCCTTCCACTCGGGGGAGCAATTACGCTCCCCCCCATCGTCTCCCCCTCCCATCTCCACCTCTCCCCCCCACCCAGGGTCCAAGGTATGGAGACACTCCCACAGGGACGCTTCCAATACGCGCGGATGCTTTCATAAATCACACGCACTCCGAACGCACGGTCCGTTGCGTACATGCGCTGACGGTCACGACAGCAACTACTATAAACTCAAAATTAAACATTACAAAGCGAAGCAATATTATTATTTGATTGACGTGATTTTTTTTCATCGACCTTCGAATTCCTATTGGAAACGGTCTCACAATGGTAGAAATCGGATATGGAAAATGAGTTTTGCAAGGAATGAAAGCTGGAGTAAATACGGCATATTTCAGCGCGTAATGATAAATAGAAATCCAACCAAGCATTTCTCAGCAAGAAAACGTTGTTTTATTTATTTGATTGATACATTTTCATCTCTTCATCGGCCTTCTAATTCCTAATAAGGATGGTCTCAAATTGGCAGCGATGGAAAGCAGGGAATTGGTGTTAAAGCAGATGAAAACTGAAGTAAATACAATATACGTATAATAGGGCAAAATATGAGCTATTTTCTGATTGAGTTGATTTAATGTTTCCTTAGCGCTTTAAATTATATGTGACGTTAGAATTTATTCTAATTTTAACATTATGAACAAGTTAGGTAATTAATCTATAGTGAACATGAGGCTATGATTGGGAAATATTCAATTTATACTTCTAATTCATCAGCCATAAGAAAGTTAAATATCTAAATCGGCACACTATATACATACGATGGGGTGCCGATTTCTCACTCACTCACAGATGTGTGTAGCTTATTGGCAATTCATCGATTATAATAAAGCTTTGAGATTATAACCGTAGATCTTTATTAGATTAATTTATTCCATCAAATTTTATTCCTCATTCTTGCCACATTCGTTATACTATATCTTGTTCGCATGAAAAATATTTCGACAATAAAACCAATGAATTTATTGATCAACCGTTGTATTTCATTCCCAATTTCTTCCACACGAAAGTGCACAAAATACTAAAATGGGAACAAAGTAATGATAGAAGGAAGGTGGGAAGGAAGGTATATAATTTCATCTTGTACTTGGAAAAATTAAGCACTTCAAGACTTTGATTTTCGTCTGTAGGTTTTGGTTTTGCCGAGATTTGCATTCGATCTTGACAAGGACTATTAAGTTACGTAAAGTCAGGGGCGGTTACACACATGGGCCCCCACCCATGGGATCGAGCAAAGGAACTGGGAGAAATTCCAGATTCCGTCAGTACACGTGAGAGGACTTAATTTCATACAACTATAGTTGATTATCATTCACGTTGGCAGTGCCAGGTAGCACAGGCAACGGAGGCGTAATCACTTTCCCGTCATTTCTTTACTTGGCTGCTTTTACTGGACGAATGCGGATTTGACTCATTACTTGAAATCTTTGAACATGTGCCAGAGAAACGTTTAAAAAAAAGTTTAAACGATTGACGTTGCATCACGGTTGAATATTCCCTACCCATCGCTCAAAATGGCATATCGAGAGGGAAACGTCTATTCTGAATGGGTGTGTGGTTACAGCTAGAGGGGAACCAAATGGTGTTATTGTATTTTAGCGATGAGTTTCTGAAGCCTGGATTTTCACTGGTAGAGGATGAGATTTTGCACTCAAAATCAAATTATTTTACTCGGAAAAAAAACTCAGTAATCCAAAACTAAAGGTTGGATCTGAAAGGTGACGTTAGAGTTTGCATCCAAAAGAGTACATATACATAGAACCCAGTAAGAGGCCGCAAGGGCGTGTGGCAAGGGGTGTTAGGTCGCCAGAGCAGGGTGGACAGTGCTGATGATAATATTACTTAATATGAAGTAGGCAAGACAGATGGTCCACTTATTCGAAACATGGAGCAGAAGTAAGGGAAACTTGCTCTTCGAGACAAAAAAGTAAGATTTTTTGGTGGTAAAGGTGTGGAAAATGATGAAGAAAAATAGCTTTGGCGAAGAGAAATACTAATGAAGAGATATGAAACACAGTGAAAACAAACGGGCAAGAATGTCGAAGTGAAATTCGAAAATGTTGAAACAAGTGAATGGAAGAGAAACTGCGATGAAATTGGATAGATAAGACTGTGCAAGGGAGGGACACGCCGAGCAATTGGGGAAGAAAATAAGGTTTGTGGACGAGATGAAGGTTTCTAAAAGGTTGGGGCACCAAAGAGGAAAATAATTTAAATAAAAAGAGTAGAATTTGTAGGAGAATTAAAATATGCTTCAGATGTTACGGATAGTCAAAAACCTACCTTTAATGAAAAATGCCAAACCAAGACGTTTTCCTAAACTCTAGAGTGTCTCTGTAAGAATTTTATCTATTCCCACAGCCTTGTTTCATTTAATTTATTTCAATGCCTTCTTCATTTCACAATCAAGTTCGCCAGACCCCAAGCTGAGCATCGACTTTATATCATCTCTCCATGTCCAAACATACTAACCGATTATCTTTAATTATGTTGTGATAATGTGCGTTATCCTTTCATACGTAGGCACTTCATATAATAATATAATAAATAAATATAATCACACGAGAAATTTTATCCAACAAATATACATATATATTTTTCAAATTTGGCTTTCTCAAGGAGGAGGGAGTTGATGACGGGGACGTTGAGTAGGGAGGTTAAGAAAATACTCGCAAAACTCGCAATATGGAGGGTATAGGGAGGGAGGGATAAGAGGGGTTTGTTGGGAGAAATCCTATGGAGGCAAGAAAAATGGATGAAGGGCGTATTGATCGGCAGTGGGATGTTGAAGACGGTTATAGAGGAGAGAATATTGGGCACACGACGAAAGGGTAGGGACAGGATAGGGATATTGGACGGGATGAAGGGAGGAAGTAAGTACACAGAGATGAAGAGGGACCTGATATAGAGTATATTGCTGGATTGTGTTTTGTTTGGAGTTACAAAATATTTGTTTGATAGTTTTGTCCATCTAAAAACCTACTTTATCCGGTAGATTACCTTATAATAATTTGCCAAACGTTAGTATACATATAATGAATTCAACACTCTCCATCGCTTCATTTACAATAATCTTTCAAAAGTAAACAATATTTCATGCGTTTTCGTACATGCAACTTTGTTTATTGCAACAACAACAACATGAGCGAGTATTTGTTCCGAAATTCGCAATATATTGTAGAGAACCAATTGAAGACCACCTCTTACTACGCATAGGCAATTTTGGCTGACAAGCGCCGTGCTCAAATATGCAGGAGGGGTATAATAGAAATGTCGACCATACGTTATGAGTTCTTTGAGTACACTGACTGTAAATTTACCCTCGCCGTAACTACGAAACATAAAATGCAACACAATGTGGTGTTTTGTTACCTTATTTTCGTCCGATAGTTTCCGAGGACTGGAGAAGACCGCAGAATACGCTCTTTCGAGAAGTTATTTAGTGCGTGTACTCCGACGCCTTTTTTCACCGCATTCCCCGAAAGGAATTATTGCTCATAAAGAGCGCAACTAATCTCAACAAGCCCCATAGCAACCGATGGAGAGTTTTCTGTGTCTATATGAAAGGACTGCCAGACTGTCAGCATGGTCTCAAGAGGGTAAGACGTCAAAGGGCAATGAATAGAGCTTTGAAATTTTACTGAATGGAGAATGTGGACATATTTCCGTGGTTTTGTGGGATGGCTTGTACATACTATCAACAAGGAAAATATTTAGATTGATTTAGTTTTTTGAATGAAGATATGCGTCAAAAGTCGTGATGACCGACAGTAATAAAAAATTACTCAGGCACATTATACATACTAATTGTTATTAGGTTCGTGTTAGATGAACTGAAAACGTTCCAAATTTAAGAGAATACTCGTGTTTGACTTAATAATTTCCTGCCTCCGAATGTGGTTTTTCAGTTAAATTTCGAGAGACAATTATATTAAATTAATTTTTCTCATTATCACATCGTACCAACCTTCCACATTTCCAGTAAGAATACAATACCTTGTGAATGATAATTATTATTTCTGATATATAAATTAGAATGTGTAAAATTAAAGTGATACTTTTTATTTTTCCAAACCAGATCTACAAATCTGTGCTCGTTGAACCGGAAAATGAGTTCGGATATTTAGAAGCTATGGGAGAACACACAGAAGTGTAATGTGAGCGCGACTACGAGTATTCCATGGCTTCCGCTTGACTACTCAATGGCCAGAAGTAACGGTGCATTCCTACACTGCTCTCACCGGAAAACTTTACGGGAGTCTGGATAATAATAGACTTCAGGTCTAGGGAATTGGAGGTAGACTAACGAACGGACGGGAGCTTTATCCAAAAGGTATAATGAAAGTCAATGCTGACGTTCATCCAATGGAGTCGGAGATGAAAAGGAAGCGCCATTACTTATGTGAAACATTTTCAAAGGATAGAGACCCGGAAATCGGACAAATGGATATCTGTGGAGGGTAATTTTAAAGGGATATGAACAGGTATGTCCAGGGATATCTAAGCGAGCGATGGGAAAGTGTGGACGTGGGAACCCCGGCTCTATCACAGAGAGCGTCGGAATTCAAATGCAAAGTCACGGGGGGAGGGAACGGGTGGAGTGAGGGATTGATTAAACGAGATCGACGCCTCCTTCAAGAGGGGTACGAGGAAGATGCTGCGAATCGATCTCCAGTGAGAAGTGAGAATACGATTACCGGATGCCGTGAGTGACATTGGTGAAGGAGGACTGACCGTCCGAAAACGGACCCTTTACTCATCTTATACTTTTCCGGACCTAAAAAAAGTAGACCATACGGTCAACGTTAAAGAATTCGAAATGCAATCTAATTCAAGTCGTCGGCTGTTGAGAGTGAGCGGGCACATAAAAGAGACAATCGTCTCCATTATTAAACCGACCATTCCGCGTAAAAAATACTCTTCTCGGAGTAGGAAAACCATTTCCGTGTTCAGAGCTATTCGTACAGGAACATCTGCTAGCCTAAAATCGCAGTAGATCGTTATTGCGGGGCCAAAACGACCCAAAGGAGGTTGTATGCCAGCCGATAGAAATACTCAAGTATAGCTGTTGTCGCTAGGTGTTTTAATCACGGTTTACTCAGTGATACTTATCTGTTCCAAGCCTTATGACCGATCCGAAACCCTAAAAATGGTTATCCATGGCTCCTTCTGCATTTGAAACAGTTTGAAAACCCAATTTTATAGCAAAATGAAGCAAAAACTCCAGAGAAAGTACCATTAATCAGTCACAGGATACTTCTACAAGCACAAAATAACCTCTGGATATAAAACACGTGCACAAAACTCACTATACTTCGACTATACTCAAACTTTCATGATATACTTTCGGCCTGACAACTCTGGATTATGTAACTTCCGCTGGCAGATATCGAAAAATAAAGTTTTTATTTGTGTATCTAAATGAAGTATCTGGATACAAGAATGTGTTGGCTCTTTTGGGCACCCCTAATATAGTGACAAGGTTAGCATCATCACTTCGAAATATAATAATTTTTGTGTTATTTTTTTTAATTCGCGAACTTTGAAGATTACACTTTACTTTTTGTTCCACTAAGTTAAGCTTCTCATTGAAAGTTGACACAAGGGTGAGGCACAAAAGGCGAATTTTACCCGGATGGTATTCGGCATATAGAATGGTACTATCGTCATGATTTCAGATTTTTTCGACAACGAATAATGTTTTGGTCTTCCACCGGTGCAATAAGAATCAATATTTAGCGGTAATTTCCGGCTGAATCAAGACAGAAATAACAGTGAGGACAAACATATTTCAGGTGCAAATAGGAGAAATAGTGAGTAGTAGTAGGAGTGGAAAAACCTTAGTCCTTCCACGTAATGGCGGTTAAATATTACCCATACTAGTCAAAATATCTACTCTCTATAAAAATCTTGCCGGCGTCTACGATTCGGAGTGTAGCCAACCAGAGGATCAATCGAAAATAGCCTGAAGCTCATTTCTCGCGCACCCGATATTGCGTCGCGTGGCCGCAGCTGTGTGCGGCGTCGACATACCCAGTTTTCGTGCCCACGGGAACGACAGGAGGAAATAGAAGACGAAGATAGCAGGTGCACTGTTGGGTCTTGATGGGCGATTAACGTATGCCAGCCGTAGAGCGTCGGTTTTACTCCACTGCCGCAACTGCGGCAACGCAGCCTGCGGTGAAAATTATATAGATTGGCAGCTCACGAGACATCACAGCCAGCGTTGGCGACCGGATTTGCTGCGCTGTCTGCGCCGACGTGGAATTGAACGAAAAAAAAACAGCTTGATATGCGTGGAATCTCCAGATTTTCTGACAATGAAAAATCACATTTAATTTCAATGAAATGACTGGATGACACATATCCCCGAAAAGGCGTCCGTATCTATTCACCATCTATCTGATTCGAAGAAGAATGGACGATGGTAGAAGCGAACCTTGAAGGTAAAAGAGTTTGCGGAGTGGGGAGGGAGGGCATAGGAGTTGGTTGGTACCCCATTCGGAGCAGCAGATATGAGTGACTGGAGAGAAGAGCACATGTTGAGCACGCGGAAGATGATGTAGATATGGTTGTAGGACGGACGGAGTGGGAGGGGCAATGCGGGGGTCGTAGTGGGAGAGGGCGAAGGAGAACCAAAGGAATGACTCCCCTTCCGAAGAAGGAGGGACAAAGGGGAAACCGAGGGATATACCCTTTCCAGCGACGCCTTGTATTCGTCGTTACCGTCGCATTGCCGTATTCACCATACGGTCAGAGACCCTCCGTCATATAGTTACTTATTCAAAACAATTCACATGCGGCAGACGTCAGTTCTGGCTGAATCGGTGAAATAATAGAAATGAGCAAATAGAAATGATATAGGTGCTGGAAATGCATTATGCAGAGATCGTGAACAATGAGTAAATAGGCATGGATGTTTAGAGACCTATATCATAAGAACAAAACACAAGAATAAAGGTACGCTAGAAACCCATTTTGTTTGGTGAAATATGTTTCGGGAGGATAGAGGAAACGAAATGCATAGGCATGGCAGGTTGTAAATCAAGAAGTAATAGAAACGGACGTTAGGAAACGAAAAAAGGGATATAACAGATGCCGCGTGAAGCTACTCTCACCACTTGTACCTTCGACGAGTCGAATTTTGACCGAACATACTATATTGCTGAAGAAACTACAGACAACCATGTGATCAATTTACAAACTTGTAAAAGTAAAGTTATATGCATTTTGTATTTGATTTTAAATTGTACTATAGGACATATATTACACAAATATAAGTGTATAGGTACATATTTCGATAGATTTGCAATGATTTAAAAAAAAATGGGATAATATTTATTCAATTTCTGAATTCCGTGCCTCTTCTTACACTTGGGGAGTTTTCACCACCACAATTTCTCAGCAGAACAGCTAATACTTTCGTGGAACAGATCTACAGTTTGATTTTGATATTTTACAGTTGACGTAAGGTAAATTGGAGACTTCCGTAGCTACTATCTAATATAGCGAGGTTTCTATCTAATATAATATATATACGCATTCTCGTGATTGACTTCATTTTATAAGTACTCGACGTTTCGCTTATCTTACTCTAAGCATCATCAGGATAGTTTCTACTAACGATGTCCCAGTTAAGAGTAACGACACGTCGAGTAGATAAAAAAGCATTGCAGCTAATCTCTAAAATGTGTAATGTTTTAAATTTCTCGATATTTTTAATGCTCCGTATTATGCTTCCTCCGTAAGATATGTACCATATTCCTAGACTACACGAATTTTCTTGATACCCTCTTGGGAATAACAGGCAATGTTCCACTCCATGCCATTTTAATTTATTTATTCCACCAGACTTAACGCATTGTACGATGGAGAAAAGGCAGCAAATTAAAAAGATAAAGATGTTAGTTTTAAAAATACTAGTATTTTTTTCCAGAATTCAGATAAATCAAGGACACTGCTGATGCACGAATCAGCTAATACTAGATAGATCGTAGTCTAGTGCTGTCATTTTCAATTATGGTCACGTGACAGGCCTTGTAAATCATTTGTGCACGACTTTAAACTACGCCCGTCTTAAAAACATCTTAACTGCGGCAGCCACACTGAATTTATGGTGCGAAGATTTTCCGCGGAGCATGAGCATGATAAGTACACTTCACTCAACTAATCGGAAAAATGTCATGCGTGCAGATAAAAAGTCAAGCCTTGAAGCAAACAGGGACTATTTTGACTTTGAAACCGAATGCAAATGCTCCGGAGATCACTCTAACATTGAAACCTGAGGAAGTTGGTAGGGAAATGGGGTTTAGACGAGGGGCGTACAAGACAACGGCGCAGCCAAGAGGGAGACCGGCAGTGAAGCGAATGACAGATCGTATCGCCCGCACTTTGTTCTCCATCGCTGCCTGCTATTCATTTCTTTTCCTACCACACTCTCTCTCTCTTTCTCCCTCCTTCGCTTTCCCCTTTCGGCCTGTCTCCATAATGCATATCCAGCGTGGACGGACGAGCCTTATTAGGGACATCGTTGGAGGCCATGGACCCCTCCTAAGGATCTCTTTTTGTTTCAAAATTGTCTCTTAGTTTCTAAAGAGTCAAGAGCAGTATAGTACTGCACTGCAGGAATGGGATGCTGGGAGATAAATGACAAACGGACTCGCGCATGTGATGCATGCTTGGCGTCTGGCCAATGTCCAAGGGGAGCTTCAGTTGTCCATTATCATTGGTGTGCCTCAAAAGTGTAAATCACGGATGAAAGCTCAGCAGGGCGGGGGGAGGGCAGTCTATTATGGAAGGATCAAGCAATACAAAAAATGCATCTGGGAAATGATAAAATCCAACACCAACAAAAGAATGTATTTCCCTGGGAAATGAAATAACAAGATGCTGAAATAAATATTACATGATTATTCACAATCATTACTTGGTGCATTGAAGAATCAGTTTGGTTGGTGAGGGATGAGAATTAATCATAAGAAAATGAAAGCAATGAGATGAGGACAGCAAAGACGGTAACGAGGAATAGGTTATGACTAACATTAAAATTAAGGTACAGTAACTAGAACAGGCAAACAGTGAATCTATTTGGGAATTTTTTCGGATGAGGGGGAGTAGAGTGGTGGGACATTTAAAGAAGAATTAGTTTAGATGGAGAGAAGTTTACGTAGCAGCAGGAGTTGACGGAAGGCACCTTAAGTAGGGTCTATCTAGTGTATCTATCTAGTAGTAAATTTCGTGTAAAAACTTAGTCATTGCTGCAAGTAATGGTCACAGAGGATCGTGCTAAGAGAAGGTGGGGTTTTTTCACTTCCAGGACACTCTTGAGAGAAAGAAACTTGGACCAATTCGACCAAATGAAGACGAGGACACAGCTAGAAAAATTCAAGCCTGAGTACAATGGTGGGTCAAACTAGTTGGCTATGTAATTTACCTTCCGACTTTTGGGGCTCGTCGATGACATTACTTGAGTGATTACCTTCAATGAGTGCGACAGATACATTGTATGCTAAAAGTGAATACCACACCCACCTTTTAACTAAAATGGGATCTTAATGATTTAATTTTATTTCGTTTGATCCGTCATACCTAAACAATAGAAAACTACTACGCACGTTCCAAAATTGAATTATTATCATATTTACATTTTATTTGTTTTATACATTATTGTATACACATGAAGGACAAAAGAAGTTCGTTGATCATCAAAATTTCTTTTTTATCACATCAGGACAGCCTCTTGAGATCGATTTTGGAATCCTACTCTTGAAATAATTCATAAACATCGTACGCTCCTTAAGGAAAGGCCGAAGTTTTTACCACGGCGTTAGCGCGAGGGCGCTATTTGGGCTCGATTGAGGTCACATCACAAAAATGCATATCCATGAAAGACGTTTACCTTCGCATAAAAGAGAAACTGGGATTCTGTAACGTTGGGATTCGAGCAGCAGGCGACATGAATGTCACTGATATGCCGATGCCATTCCAATGGAAATTTCCACAAATAGAATACAAAGAGCTGGCCGAAACCAGCACCTCGTCGTCCTTTAATCATCTCGGATAAAAAAAATGAAAGTCCTGGGTTGTCCGCGGTGGAGTCCGAGGTGTAACATTATTCTCGAGGTGATGGCTTGATTTTTGAAACGGATGCAAAAGGCGGTGAAGGACGTGAGCAGTTGATTCCGCGTCATCTTGTGCGTTGTTAAAATCGTATAAGGAGAAAAATGAATTTACGCATAGGGAAAACAAATATCATTTACTTTCAAAGTGCTCTGTTAAACTCACCGTAAGGAGAAACATGACTTATTGGTTCATAAATAAATAATGTACTTGACAGTTTCGGCCTTACTATACTAAGCGGCATAAAACAAACTGAAATACCAATGAAGCTTACACGAAAGCCGTTGTTTAAGTGTCTTCAATAAAAACACAATCACTTTTGGTTCAAAATATGTTTCATCTCTGATTTTTTAAAATTTTAATTCAACACTATTTTCAGCTTGCATCTACATGATAACTTGCAAGTCACCGGCATGGTACGTGGCAGGGGATGCGTCAACAGTAAGCATGCATAGTCCCCGAACCTTGCATGGAAGACTAGTAGCTTAAAGAATATGCTGTCATATTCGGGAATGAAAAATTAGAAGTGTCAAATTTGTGGAGAAGAGACCTTTACCATTTCTAGAGAAATCATGAAAGCAAAGAAACAAACTTCACATTTCTAATTTTCCATGGTGCTATTATATTGTCAATACACATCCAAAACGTAGGTAGGTAGCGGTTCACTAAGGATTACTACACTTCCATCGATTGCTGTGGTGGCAAAGAAAAATTACAAGAAGGAATATAAACGAAGAGAAGGATACTCTTCCAATACTTCACTGGTTTTGAAACCGTGACTTTGGCTTTATCTTGTCATTGGATTAAGATTTACTCAGACTCTTAGGCAGATCTTATAAAGACTCACTTAATCATTTACCATTGTAATGAATGCATACTCGGGGAGATTATGGATTTTCTAGGAGAGTAACAAAAGAGGACTAGCAGCAAACATCCAGGATAGGAGGCCAAAAGAAAACGGCTGAGGAACAAAGATGTATAGAATGAAGATTCTAGAGATAGAGAGTTTTAAGGGAGACGAATCAAGGCGTACAAGGGAGTTAGCATTAGGAAACAATATTTGAGAGGGCTGTAACAAACCAATATTCGACATGAAATACTAATGCTAATCACAATTCATCACACTAGCTTCAATTTCTCTTGGAACGAGATAGTATAAATTCAATCTTTTTCTATGGTGTGACAATGACTCTGACGTGGAGCGTTGAATTTTGGTGGAGTCTGTCTAATACGCATGTCGCAGGCTTGAATACTTATGGCTAAGAGCTTCAAGCTTTACAAACTCTCATCAACAAGTGTTCGATTTAATCTCCGGTGAACGACTCCAGAGGATTGATGGGAGGCGAAACGGCTGCTCCCGCTGTTGAAAAGCGATGCGTCCCCTATGGGAGAAACCTATCCTCGAGCGGAAAGTAGTATCTCACGCCATCACGGCGATTTAAGATCAGCCGGGTTGCTCCGTTTGGAAACTGCGCCCTGGGGCAAAACCTTTCGTCTGAGGAGTTGCGTGCGCATCGTTATTGCGTAACTTGAATGACTTTCCTCTTAGAAACAGGTGGCAAAATAAAACCAAAATCTTAAATTATAACAGAAAACAACGGGATGCAGGTATTGTCGAGAAAGGAGGAAGGAAAAAAAACAATTAAATCGCGGAACGGCGCTACAAAAGAAAAATATAAACATTTTACTTAAGTGACTGCTCTTGTGAGAAAAATAAACTTAAATAGGAAAATTAAAAATATTTTAATAAAAAAAATGTAATTAAAATTAATTTTGACATAGGAAAAAATTACTACCAAGGCTGCAGATTCAGTGGATAAAAAAATAGCACCCTGACCTGAATCCATAATCAGAAAAAATAAGGGGTGCTCCTGGACTTGTTGGAAGAAATGTACATCAAAATCAAGACTGATCAAGTTGGAAAAAATTACTGTTTAGGCTGGAGTAGTTAGAGAAAAATACTACCGGTGGAACTGCACAAGTCGGAGAGAAAAAATAATAGAGGGATTGAAGTAGTCACAGAAAAAAATAATTAAGCCCAGGATTGTACTAATCAGGGGATAAAATTCTTTAATATAGGGTCTGAATTAATCAGAAATATTATTTCACTCTCACAAAAGTATCAGAAGAAATTACTTACAGATATGATAGGGAAGTCAACACCCAACCAAAAATGTTTCCCTATGTCTTTTAAGTCAACTTAAACAAACCAACTACTCGTAATTCAACTTAAAACAGTAAATTTAATTTTATTTAGAGCCTGAAATTATCTCAAACCACCACCAGTGCGATTCAATATCCATAAAAGAAAATCGAGTGCATAAAATAAAACTAAAATAAAAAAAGAAACACTAAATAACTTTATTTGGTGTACGAGCTCGGTCGGCAACATCAATATATCTCCTTTCTGAGCAGACCATTGGTTTAAAATAAAAGCAAATATCGAAGTAGAATTTGAACCGAAGGTCTTTACATTAGCCAGCCAGAATCTTGGTCATTGCGTTGTTCTGTTTTGGTAATTCCAGAAATTGTGAATGCAAATCTTTTTAGAGAGCTGATACTTGAATACCAATGAATGCTGTTTAAAGTATAAGAATGATTTGGCCTCAACCATCCTGGTAAATAAAACTAAAGACAATTCCTCATTGACTGTTGGCTGTTAATAGGGCCTAATTTGACCCGTTGAATTTTCCCAATACATAGATATATTTTAACACAAAAAATGTTTTTCTCATGCAAGACTGGCGCAATCAAAATTCGTAGATGCTTGCTATTTAGAAACTGTGCGCGTAAGCAGCGAGTGTGTCATATGGATGGTAATTAAAGAGAAAGTGGGTACACACACAAATGCTTTTCTACGGACAAGTGTTTTTTTTGAGGTGCATCTATCTCTGGTTGTCATAGATTTGTCTCCTTTTCATCCTGCCTTACATCCTTCAAAGTACAATACCAAACCTCAGACAGGATTAATTACTGTATTAATAGGAAATCCTTTTTAGTGACTTCTAATCCAATGGCAGTTTGCAAAAAATATTGAATCTAAAACGGTTCTCAACACTTCGATAACTATTAATTTGATAAAAGAAAGGAAAGCAATTTAAAGGCGGACAAAGAAACCAGACGCTTCCTGGGTTTTCAAAACGGTGGATTCGAAATACATTCCAATTTCAAACGGCTTAAAGATGAACTAGAGACAGTTGACCCACAGTTTTCCACGATTTTTGTGTTAAGTGATTGCAGAGAAATTAAATCCCAAAGAAGGTCTAAGAATGAAATTTTACGTCCGTATTTAAAGAAGATTAGAATATATAATGTACTGACTTAAAAAAAATTCAGTTGGGCAAAGACAGAATCAAGTCAGGCTACGGAATCTTTGTTTATTTTAGATGCAGAACACGAACAAGATTGTCTCAATAACATTATAGTACAACTGAAGCTGTTTAAGTAGCTTTTCTATGCATACATCATAAACTGAAAACCCTAAATGGCCAATGTTTCCCCGGCCGGCTCCGATATTTCCTTCGAAAGTTCATCTTTTACACATAAATATCACATATCCGTCAATTAAGCACAAGTAGTTGGTATCATGGCATGAATGCCCGAACATTGATTACATGTAAATGTAATTACAACGCATGCATGCGCTGCTGCCGAGACTAATACAGGTATAAAATAATGCTTTACATGTTCCTTTATTTTTTTATCATTTTAAATTGGTTTGAATTTACACATTTTCATTATTTCTGATGTTTTGGTGACTCATAAATGAGTATATTCACTCATGTGGAAATAAATTCTTAGCAGTGTGACATCCAACACTTTCATCGCTGCAAATACTGCGGTGTAAGGATAGGTATGTACTTATAGAGGAATACTAATGGAGTAGACTCATGCGAGCACGAACGGTTTGCAATCAAACTCCACCGGAAATTTGCAAACAGCTCGTCACGTCTCCGTTCAGTCCGGGGGAAGGAGATTCCAACGCCTGCCGACGGGCTCTTGGACAATCGCTTCGCCGGCACGTCGTCTCACGTGCGGGGTGCTCCGCAGCCGGGACGACCACGGAGAGCAGGGAGTCTCTTTTGAGAACATCCCCGGTTTGGACGGTTACCAGTTGCGACAGCGAGGTGTACAGGAAACACCGGTGGGCGAGGGGGAAGGGGAGAGGAGAAGATGAGGAAAATGGAAAGACAGGAATGCGAGTGACCGCCTTTAGAAGTGGAGGAAGAAGAGGATGAGATTCGAGTGTGTTGTGTGTGAGCGAGAGGTGGGGAAGGAGGAGCGCTCTACCTTAGTCCCTGACGAGAGATGGCGAGAGAGAGAGAGTTCGCGCGATTTTAGACATGCGAGCCCCGAAGATCCCGCGGCGTAATTTCAGTCATTTCACCCTTTCGAAATTCTCACGTCCTTTCGCTTTTCGACGATGGAAATCGTGAAAAAATTTACAAAATCGGAGCCGCAGGAAGGTGTGTGCTTAACAATCCCGGGGCCGTGAGTCATCGAACCCACACCCAGAAGCGAGCGTAAGTAGGTAGGTAACACTTACCTCCCGTGAAGTCATAACTATAGGTGTGGCGCTCAATTCGAAGCACGCGATGTGTTGGCTGTTGCCGGCATTTTAACTACGATGGTTTTACTAAATACGTACCGTGAAGGGTTTGAGAACAGTTTTGAAGCAATGGCCTCCATGAACGGAAATTAGAGTCGGGATTATTCACATAAATATCAAAAGTATTGAATTGCCATCATTATCGAGACATTAATTTTTGATTGACTTAGGCAAATTCTCGAGACCACTGATGAGAATTTATCGAGGCCATTGAAGGAATTCAAAATTCTTAGAAGAAATGGAAAAAAATGAAGTGCGTGGCCCAAATCAAGACCGCCGCGAGGCAAATAAAAATTCAACTATCTAAATGGAGACGGAAAAATGGATGATCGGATGCCTGCAACACCCAATATTAGGAATCAAACATAATTATTTACAACATAGCTTGTTATAATAGTTACAACTACTATACTAATTGTATCAGATAATTATTACAACAGATGCAATGTTAAAACAAAATATTTGCCATTTAATTTATTTCTAGACCTCTGTACAGCTAAGACAGACCAAACTATTGACAGGGTTGTAATTTCTACATATATGAATGCTGGAATGAAATCTACATATCAGTCACCAGAAACCCGCTTTGGCTAGACATTTCGAAGGTTTTTTACTAGATAATCTATGCTGTTATCATTTAAAGGGCACCTAATATTACATAATGAAAACATATACTCGTAATTATATATGATATATATCCAAATATAATTTTATAATTTCCGTGTAAATTTAAAATATTATCATTATTTAATCGGTTCTCTAATCTAATTATAGCGAATTTAGGTAATATTATTTCCTAATATATAAGGGGGGATATTGCATGCATATAGTTAATCAATGCCCTCTCAATATTAGCGAGATCGAGAACAAGTAAAGAGATGGCGTGCGTATTACACGAGAAAGGACAAGTATACCACGATTTTCGGACGATGCAATACCTCTAGAGAAGAAGTAATACCTGGCAAGGATACGAGCCAGTATAGAAATAGGGTGAAAAAGTATAACCGTGAGATAAACGAGATCAGATCGTAGTCAAGGTGAGGAAGATACAGTTTAAGTAACCATAGGTAAAAATACACTGTAACAAGTGGAAGAGCTTTGTCATTAAGGCAGCAGGATTACTCTCAATGGAAGAAGCAAGAGAGAAATAATAAGCGAAATGAGACTGACGATGAAGACTCTGAGGAGAAACTATCTAATGGCAGATAGTACTGGAATAGACATAAGGAAATGATTCGTTAAAAATTACGTATAGAGGCTAACGTACTACGAATGTCAGACATGTTGATGAGGAGCAGCAGAGAAAATAAGATTGGGTGCGAAGGAAATGTGAAGCTACAGAAGAATGCTGAAACTAAAATAGAGTAACAGATGAATAAGTATTCGTAGATTGGATGAAGAGAGAAGCTTATGGGGGACACTTACGAGATTTTACTGGGGAAGGCCTAGGATGAACTACGAGAAGCGAGTGATGGAAAATGTCGATTAAAGGTATTATGAAGGAATGAAGAGATTGGCGGGGAAAAGATCATTTTTTTAGGGCTGTTACAAATCAATCCTAGGATTGATAACACATCGCAGTGGTTTCCAAAGATGCGCCCAAGCTGTTTCTATGAGTAAAATACATTCATTACTTCCTCCACTGATTATTTTTATTATGACGAGAGCTTAAAAATTAAATCCGATCTGTTTTCCGAGTACGTTTATTCAAACTCCTTTGATCTTTAGTGTCTACTTAAAAGCCCAGTTAGACCTTGGTTAGGCATAATCACGGGTGATGAGTCAGCGGGACGGATCACGGCCGAGAGAGGAAGGAAGGGGGAGGAGGATGAGAGAGAAAAACATACGACTATCACGCCCAAGATGGCGACCAGGAGGCGAAGAGGAGATGAGACTTGGAGAGAGGGGACTGGGGAGGGAACCATTGTCGCGTTAAGAGATGGGACATTAACAATGGCGGGACGTGGCTGAAGGGGAAATGGGGAGAGGGCATGGAAAAAAATGCATTAAGGGGGGGTGGAGGAAGTGTAAAGGGGATTGGGAAGCAATCATGCGGACGAGTGGCACACAACATTGCAGGAGGCGAGGTGACGACGAAAGCACATATATACCAACGAGCCGGGGTCATGAAGGAGATACTCGTAGCTGGGCACAGTGGCGGGATATTCAGGGGCAACTTCTGCCCGACTCCATAACGGGCAATCGTGAATCGGAATATAAAATATTTAGCGTTAGATAATTTTCAAACCAAACAAATAGTGAAAAAATTATAAATGCATCGGAAATTAGATAAGAGATAGAGGGAAACAGAAAATAATAATTAAATAAAGTAAAAGAGAGTCAAGGGGATTTTCCGAATAATGAAGAAATCATGAAGCGACGGTAGCGAGAGCTATCCTCTGAATTCAACGTCAGAAAGGAGGTCAGGATATGTTCTGTATACCTACCTACTTATACCTACGTAGCAAAGGTTAAGCAGGGTAGCCAATAAACTTCACAATTAAGCTGCATACAATAGCACTCGTGGGAACGTTACGGGAATTTTTAATCATTAAATGTTTGTTCAATTTTAATTGGTAGTATGGTTTTTATCTCAACTCAGGATGGAGGTATTAGCATCAATAAGTAATAATCCGGTTTCTAATTATAAAAAAATATATTCTATAATATATAACGGTTGTATCAAGGGAACCTGCATAAAAGACGATAAATAAAACAAAATATTCAGCCAACTCGAAGAGGAATGTTTATAGAGATGTTGGTCACCTACGTAGTAGGATATCCCGAAGGTATTATGTAGTAATGCCGATTGCTTCGATAACCCCAATCAAAGTTATGAAACTATCTGTATTTAAAACAATGGTAGCTGGAAAAGATCAAGGCGAGAACAAATCCACGAATGATAACAGATTTCCGAGGTTTTGAAACCCAAAGTAAATGAATGGCGTGAAATCTCGTATATGAACTGATCCTGGGGGTAATAATTCTTTTGTAAACTAAATATAGTATTTAATGTCATCTTTTAAAAAATACTTTTCGAAAAGTATTTTTTTCAATTCTGACGCATTGATCTTTGTATTTTGCGAATACTTAATTCGCAACCACTTTCAAAAACACTTAAATACTGTATTTCTGACCTTTTAATTAGTACTTAAGGGTATGCTTAGATTGAGAACATTTTGAACTTCGAGTGTCTTCTACAACGGTAACCTTCACTCTTTAAGCGACGACCGAGTGTTTCCTCATTTTGGGTTTGCCCCAGCTCAACGGGACACAGTGCGGTGACCTGGAGGTCAGGGCAAAGCGCGAGGAAGGTATTTTAAGGGAGGAAGGAAGGACCGAGGAAGTGAATGATATATGAAAGCATGAGTGTAGGGATTCCCGATGAATCCCCTTGCGAGGGAGGAAAGAATGCGACCTTGTACCGAAATGGAAAGAGAAAGAAAAAGTGAATGAATTCGCCAGAGGGGAGTTTTTTTTTCTCTCTCCAAAGATGACGGTGTCACTTTGGTTCACGCACGCAACCTGCTTGCTCCCATGCAAGGCGATGATTTAGAAATGTCATGATATGCTTATGAGGGGCGACATTCCGAAGAGGCGGGGCGAGCCGAAATTTCAACGCTCTCGATGATTCATGAGATGTTCCTGCTTAAAGAACCAAAGGATTATATTTTTACTTTCAGATAACACTGCAGTTGGAGGCAGTGAATGAAAACTAATGGAATATGATGGCACGTTCCTGAAAACTTCCTGATCAATTGAAATCGACTATTAATCATGATCAATTTCAAGTAATCAGGAAATCAATCATTCATATTACCGTCGGATGGGTGGGAGTGCACGTTTTTGTTCTTTTTTCGGTGAAATTTACCTTTAAATTATTTTCTCACATTCATTATTTTTAAATTACCACTTTTCCTTTATCTACACGGTTTATTCAACATGCATTCCCGTATTCCGAATTAATATATCCATGTAATGAAACCTTTATTGCCTTTCTTTAATTAAAAACTTTTGCGTGTGCATTTTTTCGGAAATCTTTAGAAATAAAAAATCAAAAATTGATGACTGCACGGTTCGTGGTTAAAGACATTTAGTACATGTTTTTCTGGCCATTTTTCTTCATTTTACAATGACTCATTGGCCGAAAAAGGTTGCTATGTGAATAACGTCACGACATTTTCCCATTACCTAGATGTAACCTCTGCTGAGTATTTATGTGGTTTGCGTGGGTAGACTGCCGTCCTAATCGCGCAGCCTCCATTGTTCACGCGGAAGAGTGGAAAGAATGCCTGTCGGCGCCGAAATGGCCGGCTCTCCACGGATAGCGAGGATAGAGGCAGCATCGCGGTGCATTATCCGGACATGCTTTTTCCGTACGAAATCTAGATGGTGGCTTCCAATTGAGAGGAAATGAATCAGAGAATCGTACTTGCAACCGATAAGTAACCGGCAGTACGCGTGGCCATCACACAGGTGTAAACTTATTTATTATTACCAATTATAGTGTTATGAGCAAAAGGATTGGTGATTAATGCCTTGATTTATGAAATGTCTTAATTCTTTAACAGAATGATATTGTCTTGTCTGCCAAGTTCATTTGAAATGCTCTGAGTAGTATCATTTTCCCGCATCTCTTTTTAAAGTGCTCCTATCAATATTATCCTGAGATGAAAAATTGTAATCCCTTTAAGTCTCAAAAAAGTTACGTAACTCTGCTATAACTTCTACAGGTAGGTTTAGTAAAACCAACCTGCTTGAAAAATCAGATGCAAGTGAAATATATCTTCCGAACTAAAGACTACTTATTAAATTGAACGCAGAGATATTAACTTCGTGAAATTTCATTTTTATCTGGACAGAAATGAAAATGTTAAGTGAGAATTTAACATTTTAACTGTGAAACTTAAACTCAGTATTTTTATTTTTCTGCATAACCAATATAACCTGCAAATAACATAAATTTTTATTTTAATACATAACTCATATTTTTAAATAACCAAAGAATAATGAATAGATCTAATCATTGCATTATTTATTCTATCAATGCGGACGATGGAATGGTAATACGAATTATATTACATTTAAATAATACCCAATAGGTCCTTAGTTGAATTTCGTATTTTTGGAAAAAAAATATTAAGTAGGAAGTGTACAATAGGAGCCTTCACCAAGTATAATTTCGAGAACAAAAGAAACAAGAATTAAATATGCAAATATAACATTGCAATTGAATAAAATAAATCAGTAACACTGAAATTGCAAACGGATAAATCATGATTTAGTTACGATTACTCAATCGATTACTCAAAATTTTATTAACACCTTCCAAGCCTGACGAAAATAATGCTCTCCAAACTAGCTAACCAGAATATTCCTTCATTCTGTCTCGCTCTTCTGGTAGCACCATATATAGACTATAAATACACAAAAGATATTTTGAGAGCACGACAAGATAAGCAGAAATAGTTTGGAAAGATAAATAAAACCAGGCGGTCGAAGATATAAAATGTCATGCTTGTCAATTTATTGTCCCATTTTGGAAACTTTCGTGTTTCCAGCCATCTAGCACGAGTTATTTCCTCCCGAAGATAAATAACTCTTCGGATTAAATCATAAAACGTTCACTTATGTTTAGTTTGAAATTTTCGACTCCTTTCCCTCTCCTAGAAACCACTAATGTCTCCGGTGACCTAACGCAAAAGATTTATAAGGCCACAATGGCCATGGAAACGAGAGTGGGTGTCTGTATGTTGGAGGGAAGAGAGAGAGAGAAAGAGAGGAAGGGTTGGGGGAAAGGTTAAGGGGGGAACGAGGAGGCGGGACGCGGACGGGGGAAGCGAAGAGGAGAAAGCAGAAAGGGAGGAGTTGGGAGGAGGAGTAGCAGGGGTGGAGGAGAGAGAGGATGGTCGACTACTTCCGCTCTCCCGCCCCTCCAACACCCCTGCAGACGGGCAACTCGCGTGAACTTCAAAGAAAAGGGTTAAACGACCCCGCTCCCTTCCTCTACTCCCAACTCTGCCGCCTTACCCACACCCACTCCACGCGAAGCGCATCTCTTCCTCACTCGCAACATCTTCGCCTTTTTTCCTCCACTATCTTGCAACCTCTCCCCTTCCGCCCAGACTCCTTATAGACTCCCATTCTCCCATCAAGAAAAAAATTTTACCGCCTCCTCGCCTTCCTATTCTTCGAGAAAACCCACGCAAAATAAGAGAGCAGGCATGATTGAACCGTTAAGTCATCGGGAGGAGAGAGAGGGAGAGGGAGAGAGAAAAAGAGGGGGGATTGGAGAGGAAAGGTTTGTGAGTAATAATTTTATTTAAGTTTTATTAATGCAATCCGCTGCCGTTCTTTCGAGAGGTTTATAACTAATACGCGGAAAGCGTTGTCGTTAAAATAAAAGTGTACTCGGGTTCCGTAAGGTGTTAGATCGAATGAAATTCTTTTAAATTGACCACCATAAAAATTGCTTGAAAGCTCGAGGGAAGGATTTCCAAACGGCCTTGGTAACCTTTAGATATCCTTTGGAAAAATGTTCCATTGTGCGTAACCCGGAGGTTGGCAAAGAATGGGTTTCAGAATGCCGCTCGCAAACAGTAAAAGCCACTAAGCATTCAGGATATGTAGACAAAACAAACCTCGCGAGACGGATTCCCGCCAATAAACCGAAGTTAACTAATAACGAATAGGAACTGGAGTAAAAATTAACAGGTATTAACTCCGATAAGATATATGCACTGCGTAGTTACATTCTAATTTCATAACTGAAGTAATTTGTGTTTGAACTGGTCTTTGAATTTTCATATATTTCCATGTAAATACATCAATTAGATTGTTTAAAAGGTCTCATTCACAATCGCTTGGATCAATAATAGTTCTAACGAAGAATTACCATTAAATTTTAGTTGAAAATCAAGCCTAAGATATCGATCGTTGAAGTCTCCGAAGGCGTAATTTTACTTACTTAGTTTACCCGTGTAAACCTTGAATAATTAGAAATTGATGATTCATTACGAAAAATGATATCTGATTACACTCATAAGTAATATTACATCGTAGTTGACCAGAAATATTAGAAAAATAGCAAATTAGGAAATTGAAATACATGTACATATACTGGGTATTAGGACATCGCAAGAGCTAGAGTATGACTCACGCTGACCTGTAAATCAAGGACTGCTATGAGTTAAAGAGTTAGAATCTCACTGCGAATACCGGGCTAGTTTAAATGATTTATTAAAAATTTATATTTTATTAATAAATGATTAATTAAAAATAAAAATCCAAGAGAGGCACCACCAACGCATTAGAAATTGGTTGATAGTACACGCCAGTAATTGATTAAATGACGACCATCAAATCAAAATTTAATTAATAGAGAGTTTAAACAAAAATATAAAAGGTTGAGACACCAAAAGCATCAATGCTTCTATAGTATAAAAAATACATATATATATATATATCCCAAACGTATATACATAATGTACTGTTTTTATGCTATTTATTTCACAGATGTAACTTGAGAAAGGGCAAAATGAGCTGTTAAATGAATCAGTTGCCTAACATTAAGAAACTATTTCATTTTAATCAGATAGTCTAATCTGCATATGCATGATCCTGTAGATCTACCAAGAGTGGAAGAGTCAATGAGTTGCGAAGTGGACCAGAGTGCTCTTCTGCTAAAAGATTTTGCCTGGTTTCCTATCCAATGATGAAGAGCATTCTCTTTTCCCTCCACTAATACAAGTATGCTACTGGCGCTTACTTTCTGAGCATATTTTCTGGTAGCTCAAAAATACTTTCATTAAAAATGAACCAAACCAAATTGAGGAATTAATAATTTGAAAAGACACGTCATTCCAAGGCTATTTTTCGAACGTTCCATAGGGAGAGAAACTTCGTGAAAATAAGTCGAACGAATTCATCTGTCGCAAGAGAAAGAGGCAGTCCTTGCTCTCGCATGCGCGAAAGGGCTAAGCGGTGAAGGGAAATAGGAACGGCCAGTATTATGTATGAGCCGCAAGTCCCAGAAAAGAAGAACAGAGACGGCTTCCGAAAGCAACATCCTGGGAATTGCACCCATTCACCACGTGAGCCTAAGCACATGCGCGGGAGGCCTTCGAGGGTAGAGCGGTGGGTACGTGAGAAGTGTTCGCAACTCTCGGATGACCGTTGCGTGTTGCACGCCGCTGCTTCGGAAGCCAACCGTTGCCCAACCAAGCCGCCTTCCGCCCTCTCGCCACACAACCCTACCCCAAGCGCCCTCCCTCCCTCGCGTAAATCGATATATAAAGCGGAGGGTCTCTATCTGTTTAACTCTTAACTTTCCCAGTAGATTGGTTCGCCAATTCACGAACAGTACACGATTTTTAGAAGCGATAGACTGGTGTCGTAAGAATATCGCAATTTCAAGAAGGATATTTTTCAACAAAAACCAACATGAATGTTAAAACTCCAAATTCGAAGCATAGGTCATCGTCGGAGACCGTTTTACTGCGTGATTAGTGTTAACACACTAGACTAGGGAAGGAATCAATGCATAAGCATAGTCCAATGTCAAGTTAGCTCGGGCAGGGCTTCTCCATTGATCTCTTCTCCAGTCAATCCGTTTCACACAACCCTGTCCTTGGTTACCTGTGACGACCGAATTATCCAAATCCGAATTCCAAACTTTCTGTTGGTTTTTAGATTGTAATCTTCCTAAAAATTAATTCTCAAAATTCATAGTCACAATCCTTCCACAAAAGTAGCCAAGTGAGATAATTTAGAAATCGGTGACCCAAGAAAAATTTTGAAAACAAATCCCTATAGCGACCAGAGATTCACAGTATTTGGCAGTTGATGTGACAGTGTTGAAGTCTAAATCGAATATAGCTGAGCAGAAATAATTAATCGTCTGATGGAAATAGGCCAAGCAGTGATTTTAATCTTTGAATTATCAACCTCTTCAGTAGAAATATAAAGAGTATCATTAGACCTATTCTTCCTAACACCGATGTTTAAATTCTGTAAATAAAAGTATGTGATCGCAACTATAGAGAGTGTTAAGCTTAATCACTCAAAACAATTGAAAATACAGCGGCACTAAGGTGTGCTACACGTTTAACCATGAAATTACCGGCTCTGTTGGTTGGAGACCTAAAACCCTAAGCCACAAGGCTGCGAATTTTAGGAAAATATTAAAGTGCAAACGATTTGGGAGAGATTTCCCTTTCCAATCCAACTCAGATATCCAAAACCAAGAAAGTTTGTTCAGGGAAATGAGAACATCGGCTTCATATGTTTTCTAAGACACACAATACGACACAACGGTTTCTCATTCGAAAGGTGCTTCAGAGTCAACTCGTTTTTCAACCTTGGAAAAAACTACTATTATTTTTAGCAATGGAATCAACTTGTTATACAAATCTCATATCATTTTTTTAAGAATTAGGTGAATTCATCAAGAGTTTATCGCGAACAATAGCAATCTTTCAAAAAATACATTGCCGCCCTCTGGTTGATCTTTATTGCAACAGCAAAGCTTTCACTACAGACTCTGCACTGAGAGAGACATTTATTACTGTATGAACTTAATCAGTGACATTTATTCATTTCCTAGTTATGACCGTTCGAATGAATATACAGGGAATAAATAATCGCACACTGAAAATAAATTCTTCAAAATCGCTTCATCGCAACTCATTAACATTGCGCGTCATTTTATTAAGTCCCTGATCAATATTTCTAGATTTTCTACGGTTAAATACGATATTATTCGAATGATATCCATCTTCGGTAAATAATTTTCTGACGTGGAAGATGTGAATGGCCATCTGTCCTCTACTATTACTTCCATAACATTCTAGAGAATATCTTTCTTTGTTATTAGTTTCTGTGCATTTTCTAGGTATTCAAAAGACGACTTATTTCAAGATTTACCAAAGTCACACAAATAATAACTATATATATATATTTATATATATATATTTATACATATATCGATAGATACACTTTCTTAAGTATTAAGAAAGTGTATCTATTAAAATTAAGGTAATTAAAACATTTAAACACAGAGGAAGGACACTCACATAATTAGTTTTGATGTTTCGACGGTACGGTCGTCATTATCAGATTCTGATGTGTTAATCAAAGTTTTTATATATTTATGTCGTCGCTAGAGAGCGTTCTTTTTCGAATATATATATATATATATATATATATATATATATATATATATATATATATATATATATATATATATATAAACTTTGATTAACACATCAGAATCTGATAATGAAGGCCGTATATATATATATATATATATATATTATACAGAATATATACATGTGTGTGTGCGCGCGGGTGCATGTATAAAATACTTTTAATAATGTAAACCAAGATAACTTTAGATACATGCACTAAGTTATCTAAGCGAGATATATTTCCCTATGCATACGAGAAGTTGTTAGTAACAAAAAGAACAATAGTTAAGACTAGATGAGATAAATAAAAACACATTAGGCTACTTAGAATGAATAAAAAAAATACTCTTCCCCCTTGCGCGGTCAGATGCAGTTATCCTTATCCCTTATCGTTTGGGGGAAAAATGACATCATACATGTACCTGCTCTGCACTTAATCTCGCTAATTTTATTGTAATGATACCTCCCACTGTCATACAAAGTGACTAATAATAAAATTTTAATATAACCGCTAAAGAGACCTATTTCCAATATATTTCACCAATCACAGCATGAATCACGCAGCTTTATACATATAAATATACTTTTTTCTAGGAATTAGAAGAGTGAGATTTTCTATTCAGCATATTTAATTCCGTCATGTTTCCCCTTCATTCAGAGTCAAATCATGAGGTGATATTGATTTAAATTTCACTAGAAATTATGTTCATGTATTCACGGCTCATTTTTATTCCCACGCATTAGCAGCATGGGTTAAATTCATGGAGGCTGAATAACCTTGATTCTGAAACCTACTCAAAGATTGTGGACTGGAATGCACTGGTCCAGTGCTCACCAACCGATACGATCTTGGTTAAATAATTAAAAAAAATAATCTCAGCTGCTGAATAAGGCATGGAAAAACAAGAATATTATCCACAGGAATTTAACAGCAGGTGCTCAAGCTTCTTTGCGAATGTATAGAAAAACTCCGAAGGTTGGAGACAAAAAGTTAAAAGAATATTAAGTACCCTTTGCTATTGTACCTACTGTGAGCTAGACCATTGAAAATTCGATGAATATCCAATGCTATTGCGAAATCTATTGAACATCTAAACTCTAGTTGGCTCTATGGAGTCCATAACAAATTACCATTACCATCCACTGTAAAATTCCCCCAAACACTCATGTCCCCCAATATTAAAATAACGGGGTAAACGTTCAATGTCATGTTGTCACACCACTAATTTGGAATTCTTTATAGCATTTTTTTTAAGTAAGAGTTTCGTGGTATCCCTAAAATCAACTGAATGCGCAAACTTTTATGAAGCGCCAGAAGTTCCAGAAAGCACCCCATTGACAATATTAACTCAACCTTGCTCGTCAAACAGTCAGATAGCAAGACAATAATAAGCCAAGTGGAGGAAGATAGACCGATTTTTTCGGGTGAATTCATGCCCAAGGACTTCTGTGATCGAAATTTCCACGGCTGTCTGCGATGTCAATGAGCAAAAAATCGCCTCAACACCCACCCAAATCAAGGAAAGAAAAACCTCTTTCCCCGACGCAGACGGACACCAACGCCGTAAATGGGCCCTTCGCTACGATCCCTACCTCCTCACCCCTCTCCCCGTTCACCTTCCGCCCACCGTTCCGGGACTTCTCGGGAACGGCGTCAGGAAAGGTGGAAGGAAGACTGACGCCGAAGTGCATTCTGGGAAGGTTGGAGGAATCGCCGAATGCCCCCCTCTCCATTCCCTTTTGCCAACACCTTTCCGGGACCTTTTCAATGGAATTGGCAAACGTTTGTGAGCACGCTTGAATTGTCGGCGGAAGGGATGAAATATATCCCTCTCTCCATATTCCGCCGTCTCCGTAGGCGTGTTGGCCAACAGTTTTCCCGTTGTGCACTCAGCGCCGGACGACCTTCCGATGAATCCAGTCCACATCTCTCCTCCGCGCACCTGTGGTGGCAAGCGATTACTTTCATCTGCGTTCTACCCCGCGAGTTTCCTCAAGGGATTGGTGCAGCGGGTGAGATGAGGCCTCCCGAGGAGAAGGGGTGAGGGAAAGGAAAGGACGGCGAGCATGCGGATGCAATCGAACACGGCGAACGAATAATAGACAGAGGACTGTCTAATACTTCAAGCTACCACCGCCTGTCATCACTTCACGGCTGGGAGCGTTTGCGAATAAATTATCTCAGATATTATGGAGATGAAAAATTTTTGGAGAGTCATTTCACTCGAGGATATAAATTCCTTTGCAGTAACTTCAGCAACTTTTGGGACCACACTTGAAAGAAAAGATAAGCAATGCAGTTTCTCTATTATTCATTATAAATGAGTAAGAGTAAAGGAAAAATTCAAGATATGATGAGTCTCTACGTCACTATTGCCTCCTCTGAATTTCAACCGGCAAATTGAATCAATCTACCAACTATTTGAGACTTCTCTGAACTGTCCGAGGGAAAACAAAACAAAAAATTGGATCCAAGAAGCAGAAAAAAAGAGCGTAAGGATAAGAGAGAGAATGACCTAAGATTTTAACTTTCCACTGCCTAAATTGTTGCAAACTTTAATCAGCATTTTTACATCAAGAAACTTCAATATGTCAACAGGTCACAGCTAAGCATTAGCGTCTTCCATGAAAGGTTGCACTAATATAACGATTTTGTCTCTACTTATAACTTGATAATTATTTTATATGAATCCCAGTTCAATCACAACACCATTCCATTCTATGCTTCCTTCAAAGATATTATAACTAAACGAATTTAAGCTAAATGAATGATGCTACGTTTAAATAAAAAATTGACAATATTTACGTAGATGATGCTCACCAACAATAAAAGTTGAATCCACATACACTAAAGCTCAAGAAGGAGGAGCATATGCAGATGAAATATTTTGCTACAATTTAAAGACATATTTGGGTTCAATCGTTTTAGTTATTAATTTGGTGGTGTAACAGAAGAATAATAAAAATAAATCTGACAACATTTCATTCGTACACAATAGGTTAAACTGAAGAAATTATGCTTTTGTATTTTTTATGCAAAACAGTGGATTCTATAGTTGCTCTCTGTATTATTTTCTTTGAAATACAACGATATTCTTAAATGTCTGGAATTATTTCAACACTAAAATCATATGTTTTTCATGGTATCTAATGAATGGAGAAAATTCTGATCCAAGATTCTACGGATTTGACTCGAAGTATTGAGGGGTCTGGGTGAATGAACCCTGCGAAGTAAGTTGGATACGGGGAAACAAAAAACGGAACATTCGGACGGGATAAAAGGGTTTGTGAGCACGAAGAGGGGGAAAAAAATAAACACCATCATTAAACCTCCTCCCTCCCACACGCTCCCTCGTCCCGTCCACCCAACTATGGTTTCATACCCCCTCCCACATGCTCTCCAACACCCTTTTGATGGCGGCTGGCCATCGACCTGTCGACCCATGACGAATGCCCCCCGCTCTGCCATCACACAAAAGGACCCCCGTGCAACGGTGGATATTTCCTCCCGTCCGTCCCAGCATCCTCCCGGCGTTCCCTCACGTCCGGGCGCCCCTCGAAACTCTCCCTCCCATCTACTCACTCAGCCCCTCGGATGCGCGCCGGCCACGGGTCGTCACCCCCGTCTCCACCACAACCCCAACCTCGCCCGCCCCCGCGGTCTCCCGAAACAGGTGTGATGGACCACGGTTCGTGGTCTCTCGCCAGACTCGCGACAGCCCTCGCCGTTAATTTGCTCGCGCGGCCGCAAGGGTATGAACTGCACTCGACAAGGTTTCACCCGCGGGGTGCGTTTCATGAAGATACTCGTAGAGTCGGGAGCAACGGGGGATTAGAGGCCACACCTGAACTGTCATGTCCGCGAGGGAAGAGCAACAAGCCCGCATCCTTACGAGTAAGATGTCATTCATTCCGGGGATTAATGACTACGCAAGTATATTTTATGACAAATGGCAGTTTGCACGTTTCTTAATGAAATCCCGCATACCCACACTAGAAATATTACATTCTATGCAGTAAGGTCATTAATACGTTATGTACGAGTACATTTATTTTCGTTCACCATCCTTACTAAAATTTGATAGCTGCTTCCATGTACTAGAACCACCAAATGCTTCTAGTAACATTTAGTGTATTACTCAACTAATTTAACTGTACGAAGTTCGTGTATTGCTATTATTCCCTTCATAGAGGAGCTCTTGTGAAAGCATAAACGGCACAGGGAAAGAAACTGGCCCCTGATGTGTGAATTTCACACGCCGTCGGGCTTAGTACTTGGTTAACTCCACCATCACTTACCCAACCGACCTTCGGGTTGAATACTGTGTTTATGGTTAGAGGAGCTCTATGATTTTTTGTAACCCAAAATAAGTCTGTTGAGGCAGGTGGATTAACGCAAAAGAAATTACATAAGTAATGGTTAAGCTAAAGTTACCTTCAAGGAATATCAATTGAATAATCAATACTCATTTAAAAATAAGTTTGAATCCAAATTTCTACATTGATAATTATTAAAAACTATTTAACTATGCCACTAGTTCAACACTAACAATGTCACTCCGTACTTCAACTCTCACTACGTATACCTAAGGTTACTACTGATCGGTATAACAGAACTCGAAATAATAGTCAACCAGCATTTTAATTATTTTCTCCTTATTTCTTATGGTACCCTTTAACTGTACCATAATAACTTTTTCGCCACTAGAGAAATATTTTAATTGTATTCCTTTTCGGGAAGGTATGCAAATTCAATCGCAACTCGTCGAAATAATGTATCCTAGTAATCGATGTTCACTGCACTTCACAAGCTGTGCGGGCTGTTTTGGTGTCCTGATAACTGTATATTTAATGTTGAATTATGATCAAAATGTTCACTCCTCATTTTTGAAAGGAATTATTTGAGACTCCACCCCACAAATGCTGACTCTGGCGCCTGACTGTCAGTTTCCTCGTAGATACTAACCTCCAACTTATAATTTCATTCAAAAGAGGGTCTGGTTGGTAGATTACAAACTTTGATATGTTAAAGATCGTTAACATCGTATAGGGAAAACAGTGTTTCCGTAGAACTCAAGAGGCAAAGGACGCATAAGATACAATACTTGCGTTCGCAGAATATCCGCAAATCATCAAGGCTTCCTATGAGATATTCCACTATGTGGCCGAAATCCTATGCTTTTCTACCCACTTTAATGGCACGTAGAACTTATTATAATCTCTGATTTACTCCGCTCAATCGTTTATATTAAATAGCAGCATTTTTCAATATTGAATTTTTGATCAACTCCATTAACGTAAGAAGTTTATGTAGGATGTAAATTTTGAAAAAGACATAAAAAATGAATTTAAAGTTTCACACCAGAATTCAAGGGATTCACAATTAGATAAATGCCATAGAATAGCTGTTTTGATTCAATGGAAGAAGTTTAAAGGCCCGAGTGTCACACCAAGAAAATTTAGTGGACAGGAATTGGCACGAAATTCACGCAAATTCCTTACATGGCATCTTTCCAGGTATCGGCGTTTAAATGCCAGGGCGAAAAAAAATATTCCTGGAACGCGTATATGGGATTCGTAAATCTTTTTCCCACCGTCAGGTAACTTCTAACATATTCCAGCGCTGGTTGATAGCTATTGTCTCTTGTTACTCTTGCTCTTAGAAATTTTCTGATTTCATTTATTTCTAAAGTAATACCTGAATCGGGTTGTTGGCCATTTGTTACGGAGTTCCTCAAAGTGTAGTTGAATTAAAATGTTATCTCGGATATATTTTGTACGGAAATGATTATTCAAATATAAAATAATCGGGGAAAAAAGCAATAAAAACGATTTTTCCAACCGAGGGGAGGATTTCGTTTTTGGCTGATGTGTCGCATAATGGATGCGGTTCGTCGACGAATGTCCTCTACTTAGAAAAAACAGTAAAAAATTTCAGATCCCAATTCTTATATTTCCACGCAAATACCAATTCGAATAAAACTTCTTTTTAAACCGCCGTAATCGTCGTACTGGGTGGGCCGTATAAGAACAGCATGTCCGAGTCTTTTTATTTTCTTTAGAAAGACGCGACCAAGCTATTACGTAATGGACCAAATGAACTTGAGGCAACGCGAGGACGATACAAAGTCGGGGTGGGAGAGGAAGCCATCAAGTTCGGAGAGTAAGGGTATTTTTTTTTATCCCTGAAGCATCCCCTCTCCGGCGGAACCTGACCGAAAAACAAATCCCACGGACTACGGCAACGTAATGACACGGGCAGGAAGCCGAAACCATCGGGGCGGCGCACTCCTCGACCGGCGATTCACGTCTCTTATTAATGACGCCGTGAGACAGATGACCACCGAGATGGTCGTAGTAAAGAAATGAAGGCCTGATTTATTTAATTTTGGAAAGCTTGCGTTTAAGATTTAGGAAAAATCTTCTCCAACGGAAACACTTTTCCTTGAGCGCTGTTCGGCTTCATTTACGATAAATCGTACTGTTGAGCAGGAAGAAGAATTTCAGACAAGTTCTAAGACTCATATTTTCATTCGGAAAGGAAGATTCATAAAATTTTTCCGTTTTTAAAATGAATATTCTAAACAACTGAAAATATATAGACTACATTTTAAATCTTTTCAAAATTTACCATGAAACGAAATAAAAATGATTAACTGAAAGTTATTTCGTCGTAATAAATCACAAACCAAGTCTTGAAAGGTACACCTACACCTATTACAAAAATATAGAAAATAATTTTTTAAACCTCAATGAACAATTTTCTCGATAATCAGGATAGTTAGGTGCACGAAATAATTTGGAGGTGCTTGAAAAATAAATATAACACACATAGGACCATATTTTTTACATTTTACCATTATAAAATGTACATGTAATGCATGAAGGGCAGCAAACTTAAAAATTTTAGTAAAAAAATCGATATATAACACTTTTAATCGGGAAACTCTAATTTAGTCGAGATCTTAAGGAGCGCTAGTTTTATAAGGGGAGTGAGTTTAAAAACAGTGACATAAGTTGTGCTGTTGCGTGAGTTAATAATAGTTAAGATCTTATTTTGTTACTTTCCGATCATTTTTACTTTCAAGCCTCTTCTTTTCATAACTCACCCAAAGAGATTATTAAAGGAGGTAAGATTTTTTTCAAAATAACCAACAGTTCTGTTAGTGCTTTGAGAATCCTGATCAACTTGAAGCAGATGGAACAATAAACTCGAGGGACACTCGAGCCATGACGGTTTAGTTTAGGTAAATGGCCAATTATCACAGTTCAGCCATTATATTTTCATGTTTGGAGAGTGTTGATCGAAGTGATGGTTACATACAGGGTTCGTCCGGAAAATAAGGGTAATAAGCTCATTGTTTTTTTGACAAAAGGGGAGTCGTCACTACGAATTTGTACCTGAACGACAAACTTTAAATGCTACATTTTACGTCCAAGTGCTCGACAGGCTTCTAAAACGAGTCGCCCGCGTCCGGCCAGCGATCAAAAACATCTGGCGGCTGCATCACGACAATGTGCCGTCTCACACCGCGCTTCTCGTGTCGGACTTCTTGGCCAAGCACGGCGTGGCAACGCTGCCGCACCCGTCCTACAGCCCGGACTTGGCACCACCGGACTTCTTTCTGTTCCCGAAGATAAAGAGGAGTTTGAAAGGAACGCGATACGGGACTTTGGACGCCGTCAAAGAGGCCGTGACGACGTGTCTTCGAGAGGTTCCCGATGATGCCTTCGCGGGAGCGTTCCAGGAATGGGAACGCCGCTGGAACAAGTGTATCGACTCACAAGGGTCCTATTTTGAGGAATATTAGCTTAAGATATGTAAGAGTGTAATACATTTCTTTTTCCTGAGCTCAGTACACTTATTTTCCGGACGAACCCTGTAGGTGTAACTATCATGGTTAAGAATGCTTAAAGTAGCATACCACAGTATATTTAAGTTTGAATATGTTATCAAAATGGTAGAATTTAATTTTCATTATTATTTTAATTTAATGGTAAATAACATTATAAAATTCTGAAATTTCGAAGCGTTGTAGTCGAAGTTGGTGGCAGAATGTTCGGCTACTGATCAGTGGGTCTCATTTTGAGGCGGGTGATATGTTGGGAATATGGTAAATTTCTGGTCATTAGAATTTCTTGGGAAAACGAATGATGGCAAAAGGAAATGTTCTAAGCCTACATTTAACTTTCAATTCATTCATCTAAAGCAACCTTTGGAATGACTAATTTGAATAGGTGGCAAATTTTCATTTCCAAACCAGAGAATTGGGACGAAGGAGATTATCAAATATTCGCATTTGAATGAAAGAAGTTGCATCTTCCTTTAATTTGCGTTTTTTACATTTTATTAACTATTGTAACTAGATCCTGGCTCTGGGTCGAACCACCGAAAACTTCAAGCATCCTGTTACAATTTATAGCTATGATAAAATATACGTATGCCAATAATATGGCTATCGTTACCTTTTACTCCCCCAGTCCCCCTGTCCTCACCCCATCATCGCCAACCAATGTTTTAATGCTTCTGTGTTGATTGGGTCTAATACAAAAATGTATGTCAAAGGTTAAGAGTTAAATGCATTGAAAGATATTTTTATGTTATTTAAATAATTATTTCGAGAAAAATATTAATTGTCTTGTTCTAACCTGAGAATGTCAAAAATAATACCATGAGATAGCAGCATCAAATTATGACACAAAACAATTTTAATCCTAATGTTAAACAATTGATGATTTTAAAGATTCAAATTCATGAACACTCTTAAAATTTTACTGGACTATTTAATATTCTTGAATTTCCTTAAGTTGTAAATAAGCTATCATTTGGGCAAGGGATTTAAATATTCTCGAGGCAACGCGTCCCACTAGGCTGTATAGCTAAAAGAATATTTAATAATTCTCGATTCCATTTATTTCGACCCTTCATTTTCAAAGGATTTTTACCACATTGGCCCATTATATCATCTCATATTTCATCTTTCATTAAAGAATATGGTTTCTTCTTTGTATATTCTCTATTTTGCGTCCCCTTGAACACTAATCTCAAAACAACCAGATTCTTTCAAAAACTCTCTCAGAAAAAAATCAAGTCACCTGGCACCCTCTGCCATAGTCTCTTAAGTACAAGTCAGTAAGAACTCGTATATGCCTTTTGTGCGGATCCAGTATCTTAGAAGTATATTCTAGCGTTAACTTTGTAGCGCTATATCATTTAAAGACAGTAAATTGTACAATACGATTAAATATATAATACCCTTCCGTTCATAGCACACATGGATTTTCTTCTAATAGCTGGCGTGCTCTTCCTAAAATCACACCGATCTTGATCATTAAGGTAGATATCCTCAAAAAATGAAGTTTCAAATTCCATAGGGTGAAATGAAAGTTTTGTTAACTGGTACACAGAATTAACGACAGAAGAGGAAATACAGAGTGGTTGAATTGACCAGTCAAAGGAGATATTCAGCCGGAAGAAAATTTTTCTGACAACCCTAGATCAGAAGCTTAGAAGTAAGGTAGCAGTATTTACGTATAATGCATTTATTAGGAGCGTCATTCTTCATGCTATTGAGACATGAACAAGAATAGCTGTATACTAGGTGGACTTTCGGAAATTTTATAAATGAAGATAATCGGTGTAAGAGAATTATGAATGGCGTACAGGAAAATACTGAAGATAAAATGGGTGGAACTTAAACTAAAGAATACTTTCTACCAAGTGTAGGAGAAAAAGAAATAAATGACATTTTTGATAAGGAAAAAGGATAATCTAGTTGAACATATTTCCAGACACGATGACCAGTCCTTTTGAAAAGTGCTCGAAGGGAGGGGAAATAATAGAATTACTAAGGATGATTACGTAATGTACAGAGCGAGTAATGAGAGTTGTCAAAGATAAGGAAATTATAGGTAAGAGGTTAGACAAATTACAAGTAAGGATGGCGGGGAAGAGCGTGCCAAAGACCGACGACCAGTGGTATAAATTTTAATAATATATAATTATAAAAGATTTTTAGCCGAAAAAAATAGTTTTCTCTCTAAATAACATCCACTTAGCTAAAGTGAGTGAGTCGTGTAGGTAATAGTTTTCTTTTAACTCCTCGCTCGGATTTGGTTGCATTGGAAAAAGACTAGAGTTCAGAATAAGTGGTTGCATTTCGGTTGTCGTTGCATTTCGGTTGTCACGACCGCGTACACCAAGACGCAAATGGGGTTATGAGAGAGAAAGAAAAACCGAATTCGTTTGCAATAGTTTTTGGTCCGGACCGAAGGACAAGAAGAAAGAGACAGAGGATTTGGACGGGAGGGATCCCAGAAGAATGCACGACTTTAAATATTCATTTCCGAGACAGGGAACGTAAATGATTTAGTTTTAGTTTGAGTTTACTCCAAAATAAAGTCAGAATACAAAATGGTAGACTTTATTCTTTTCCTATAATCAACTAATTTACCTCCACAGAAAACATGGCTACGTATTTACATATCTATAACACTTGGCTATTACTCGTATCTGTCAAAAGGTCACCTGATGATTTTTACTGAAATTTGAGTCATACGCATTCAAAAATTAATGTAAAAACATCAATAATTACTATAATTTCTTCTAGTAACATTTTGAAAGAGTTATACCAACCTAAAAATATATGAAATTCAAACATGCTAGAATTTTGAATAGAGAGATTATTGGGCCAGATGGGCTTGCGAAGACTTAACATTTCGTCTAAAAACGAAATCTGCCATCAACCCACTCCAAGTTAAATGCGTTTTACATGTACTACAGAGAAATTAATGCCAAATTTTTCAAATTAGTCTTTGTCATTGTTATTTAGACTTATAAATCAGACTGGGAAAACGAAAATATTAAGTACTCAAGTATTTATTCTGTTGCAATGACCTACACGGACTTATCTCAGGTTCTAAATAGAGAAACTTACATGTTCTGGCCATTGCTCCAAGATTTAATGAACGGAAACACAGGATTCAAAGAGGAAAGGAAGTTACAGATGCATAGGAACGAGGCGGCGAAAAAATTCGTCCGTCTCATCCTCGGAAGTGTTTCGCGCGCGTATTTGGGCCACGAACATCCGGACCATCCTCAATCCCTCTCCCCTGCATTCACATGAGCATTTGCCCGCCTTCTTCTCTTCTTTCTCTCCCATCTAGGGCCGACGTTTTTCAATGTAGGCCACGGGCGGGGGCGCCTTGGGACCGGCGCGGCGCGTGCTTCCGATGGCCGGGGAGGAGGCGCCCAATGCTTCGGGGGAACACGGAAAACGGAATCGTTTTCCTTTCGTGGCCTAAAATTTCGCCAAAATGCACGCGGCAGAGCAATAAGAAGACACCTACCCTGTTGTCTCTTTTGAAACGATTCATAAGTAGGATTCTATACGCTTTGGCTGATGAAAATCAAATAAGAGAATCAACCTGTAGTGGACGAAGGGATGTGATTGCAGGATAGATGCCAATGAGGTATTATTTCTGAAATAGGGATTCTAGAATTTAAAATTTGTATTTATGTTTAAATGGAACGTATGAAACACTTCGATCTTCGCCGAAACCTGAGTGAACGACATAAAATTTCACGTCGCATTGGATACCCCAACCTTCCGATCACATCGCACGGCTTTGCTACACTAAAACTTCGCATGGATATTGCAATACCGTCTTTTATTTTAAATTTATGGCAATTACGGCTTGCCGCATTAATATCGATAAGTCGTTAGCTAACATGAATGGATTCACAGTTTTCTTGGAAGTGGCTAAGAACTTCTAATGCCCATATTTACTCCTGTTAAAAAATTTATTTCCCTTAAAATAAAACCTACTCTCGATTATTAGGAACCTGAAAACTCACCCCGAACTGATAAGGTCTGAGAATTTATATTTTCATAAAAAATGACTTCAGTAGTGACAGTAATGTCGGCACTTATAGTCGACATAATATTTTCCAAATTCCTGATTTTGAGATCAAAATCGAGAGGAAACTCATGTCACTCTCAAAGATACCAACAAGTGCAAACATAGCCTTCAGCTCGGCCATCATTCTGAAAGTTTGAATCCAAATTAAAAATTTTACCCGGGCTGAAAATTCATCACCTAACCTACAGAAGGGTAACAGAGATAAACACGGAAGACTTTCAACAATTTTACGAATAGATGATGAAGTAAAATTTAAGTGTAGTAGAATTTACTCAAGAAATTATCCAGGCACAAAACATTTTATTTAAATGCCAAATTTCACTAATATACTTCGTTAACAATCCCTCACCGTGAAATAATATCATGAATGATGTGATAGTTAATATTTTATCCAACTGTCTGACTTAGTATTAATTATAAATGTTTACAATATAAGAGTACATTTGTTGAAACTGACCAGGTCAGGGCTAAAATTATTAGAGGCATCTTTACCTATTAATGCCTCGTAATCTGGTGAGAATCGTAACTTTGGAATATAAAATCGCAAAAATGAGGTCATGTATTTTGCTCAATGCAATATCATTCAATTTGAAGGTTAACCACAAGAAACACTAATGAGATTCTTAAGAAGTAGGAAGGTTAAACTAAAAATTTTAAGTCGGCAGTAAAAGAAGCTTTTGCTATGAAGGGACACATGATAACAGTTACCCCGATTTCATAGGCCAAGAAAAAATGAACAAATACATTTATACATGGCGTATTGATGCTTAACCCGTAACCTGACCTTGTATTAATAGGGTAATTGCAGATTATGGCATAAATAGATTTGGATATGGCGAAGAGAACATCGATTGAATAAAGAGCCTTTAAAGAGGTGAAATCTTAATTTAGTTGGGAGAAGAGATGAAGTTATTAGGTGCAATTAAAAGAGGACAAAAAGAGGTACTGAGTGGTGGTACTGTGAGTCAGTAGGACACTAAAGGTTGTGACAGAAGGATTTTGACAAGAATCGGTGAGAAAGTAAGAAATGTCTAATGGGATGCAAGGAAGCAGGTAAAACGTATGAAGAACTAAAGAAGAAAATAATATAAGGCAAAAAAGGGGTTTTACGTGCAGTATAACAGTTAATAGTTGTTGGGATCCGATCTTTTATTAGGTAAACTAGAAATAAAATGAATGTATATTAGAATTTGAAGGAAGGGGGATGAAATACGAAGGTACGTAAAAATAAATTCTTATCAATCCTAACTCAATGCACAACAACACTTACGATGATTTGTTACAGCTGAACACTAACCAATACCGTTCATATTTCTTTTCACTCCATATTTACCTACATCTTGGAAAAATATGAGCTTAAACTGCAGATTTTTGCTTATTTATCAACGCAAGAATAAGAAATACAACCTTCAATCGTTGAAATTGCTCTTAAAGGAGAATTATTTTCCATATAAATGCATCGTTCCCTCTTGTTTTCCTTCGGAAATTCAATAAGGTACAGGAATTACACTATGGCGACCTTAATACCCGTGAATAACTCGACCATTGCTTTATCTCTGCGGATAATTCGATCTCAGGCATAGGTGCGGTGCAGAGTTCGATTGCGGTTGGACATCGGCGACGTATATAAACAGGAAATTGGATCAAGTACGCGTGAAACATTTCCATTAGGTCTTCGAAAGACCATTATTTGGTTCGTTGAAATCTTTCACGTTACATTTTCCATTCTATTTGAAGAAAAAAATCAGCTTATCAAAAATGTTAGCACGTTATTCGAACGCTAAAGATAACTGCACGTGTATTACATACTTCGTGTTAAATTAATCCTTTGTTAATTCCTTTATTGTTTACTTTCATTTTAAACTTTTTCGAATTTTTAGAACAGTAACAATTTCGTATCTATCAATTCTTTCTTCGATGACGATACACAGTTTCATTTCCTTTGCCATTATTGTTTTTGACATTCTCAGCTGAAATGAGTACACTTGCCATTTAAAGGAAATTGACTTTGCTATTTCTCCGGAACGGTGAAATTCACGCCCATTCCATTAAATACATACGTATAAGCATTTTGTAGAACCATTATTTGACAACTGACGACAAAGACCAGTCTTTTGCTCGCCTTGATGACGGCATGCCCAGAGACTTGGAGTACTAATTACGGGTAATTTTCGAATTGGAGTGTTTCAAATCCCAAAGGAGGTGAGCGTATTTAATGTCGGCCATCGGGCTCTTCGACGCATGCCTATAGAGCTCTCGCCTCGAGCGAAATCGAAAGTTTTCGAGAGAGAGAGAGGGAGATAGAGGTATTGTTTTTTGTTCGCTTGGTGGCCTTGTCGCCCGCTGCACGCATGGAACCCCGCGCGGAATTTCCCGCTGGGAAGGGGAGAATGGTTTTTCTTTTGGCGTGACGACGCTCTTTAATGAGTGGAAGAGGGAACATTTATTAAAGGATGCCGTGAAAGGATTTTAATAGTGATGACGCCTTTACAAAAAGGCAATCGCTTTGCCATAGGTATGCGAAGGGAAAGCTTAATTAAGAGCAGGGAACGGCATACAGAGACATGCGTTCCAGGACATGACTGAAGACCAGCGACAGTAAGTCAACCCGTAGAAACATTGATATTTTGAATAGACTTTATCTAATGGGTTCTCGAACCTTATCGTTGTAGTACAACGATCATGGTCAGAATTTTCTTCCTTGGCATGACTAGTGTATATTTATGTGTATTGCATAATAAAATAACCTTTGAAACTGAACTCAAATTATCATTAAGGTAAATAAAACACGGTTCATCATCACTGTAGTACTTGATTTTGAGCAAGAAGTCGTTATTTTCGTGAAAACTGCCTCATCTTGATTAAATTTTTCAAATGAATAACTAATTCGTGTAGCACAAACCCGTGTGTGGGAGTAATCATGTCAATCTCCTTCATTAGGATTATTTATTTTTTCATATGCTTGCTGGGTCAATGCCATAGGAGTAATTACAGGTTAACTCTTTGAGTGTGTGTGTTTGTTAGTGAAACTCATGAGGGTCACCGTCCAGTACAAATCCTCGAGGAAGAGTAATTGTTTCTTATTTTTACGTGGCCCCCATTTGTGTGTGCCGAAGATGTAAATTTTCTTTCCCTCTCCAAGAATGTATATTTAGGGATTTATATACAAGACTGTACTTGCAACTAATTTTAATTTCATTTTCTTATGCAGAACTGTTCAAAAGATAGACTTATGTTGACTATGTAATGTATTTCAGATAATTACAATCAGATTTCACAATAATTACATGTGGATTCCCAGTGATGGATTAACGTTAGAGTGTTCGAATTTAATAAATTTCACACTGCACAAATTATTTACCTTGACCATGAGAAACGGATTCCTCGATATCCGGATATCCATGGCTCGATTCCCGGTCAAGGTAAATGATTTCGGCTCAGTGAAAATCCTGCATTTTTGTGCGATTCCACCGATGACTCCATTAAAGTAACTGTCGATAAATCTTCCGAACTTCTCCGAATTTGTAACTGTGATGAAAAATTTAAAATAAGCGACCCAGAAGACGTTTATTTTTCCAGATAAGAGGATATACGTGATGTGATATCAACACGCATATCATAAAACCGAGATTATTAAACACTAATGTGTGAAAGAATATTCGCATCTGGAACCTCTGCATTAACCGGAAGCTTATCCGTTTTTCCCATCAAATCCAATACGAGCGCGAAGCGTCACATGCTGTACACCGGAAAATCTCGGGTACAAGATGTTTTCACATTTTGTGTGGCGATATTTTTAGCCCAGTTCGGAATTGACTCCATTTTCGGAAAGCAAATGCATTTAAGTTATCTCTCAAAAAATTACCAATCGTGGTGGAAGAGAGTTGAAATGTCGGAATGTACTTAAAGGACTATGGGAGTCGTTAAGGCGGCTCCGTGGATTTTCGGCAGGCGAGGCGAGCGTCACAAATATTTGTCTTCCCGATTTCGCGTACCGGTGGGAACAGCAAGAATGAAAATAGCCTCTGGCGAGGAAGATGTTGATTCCTTTCCAGAAACGGGCTTCTCCCAAACGGGGAAAGCGGAATTCGGTGAGACGGAGACATTAAAATTTGGGTTTGAGGAGAGAAAGAGGGAGGAGGACCAGAGCAGAGCAGAGGGGTAGTTGGGGGGGGGGGAGGCAGGTATTCGGGCCTCTCTTTTCGTATTCACCTTTCTAACCGCTGCTCCTTCCTGGCTTCAGGGCTGGCAGACTTTCCGATTTTGGTGGAGCCGTTTCCGATTGGATAGTTTAATTCACGTTGGGTTCTTCTACTGTCCCGCACATATGACTCGGGTGTTTTTCGCTTGCATAAATTAGCAGCATGAATATTTGCTGATAATGGTGTAATTTACCGAGATATGAACTACGAAAAAGAATTCCAAGTGGTTTTTAAATAATATTTGCGTCATGCAAAGACCGTGTTCTCCAGCTATTTCTAGAAAATGAAGCAATAACACACTTCTCAGTCAGGAAATCTCGTCACTCACCCTCGTTCCTAAGAACACACACACACACGCACGCACACACACACATATATACATAATATATGTATATATATATATATATATATATATATATATATATATATATATATATATATATATATATACATCGATGATGCGGAAGTACTCACGAGAGCAATATAACTTTTGGACGGCACAATAGAACACAGAATAAAACAGGTAACACGTAGAAGGACATATATATATATATGAATTAGCCTTCCCCACCTCTCCTGTGTTCGAATTTTATGTGTTTTCTTGTCCCCTTTTCTCGTATCTATTTCCATGTGAAAGAATATTTGTTCGTCGTATGGTGGGATTACGTGTTTGAATGTGTGTATGTCTGTGTGTGTATGAATGTGTGTGTGTTTGAGTGTATATATATATATATATATATATATATATATGTATTTATTTTGTTGTTTTCGCCCGAAAACAAGATTTTTTGGCCTTTACATCGGACAACACAACAGTAACATCAATAAAAACACCCAAGCCCTAGGTGGAAAAAATCCCACCCTGGTGAGAATCGAGCCCGCGACCCTTGGAATGGCTGACATTACCCCACCGCCACCGGGACCGGCAATATATGTGTTTTTAAATAAATAAATAGATACATATATTTTTCTATAGAATAATGGATGAAGGGCGTAATGATCGGCAGTGAGATGTTGAAGATTGTAACTGAGGGGAGAATGTTAGGCAAACGAGTAAAGGGCAGGAACAGGATAGGGATGTTGGACGGGCTTAAGGGAGGAAGTACACAGAGATGAAGAGTAGGTGCACCTGTAAGAGTAGGTACACCTGATGTAGAGTAGGTTGCTGGATTGGGTTTTGTTAGGAGTCACAAAATATTTATTTAGTAGTTGTGTCCATCCAAAAACCTACCTTACCCGGTAGATTACCTTATAGTAAATAATAATATAATAGCTGACCAAGCCAAACACTTAGCTTAAAATAAGAATTATCATATGGAATACCCGCGCCCGCGGGCAATACAAATAGTATTGCCCGCGGCATTGCTGGAAAACATGTTAATTCGTATGAAAAAGCTATTTCACGATAATGAGACCTCAACTTAAATATGTCTCGAGAATCTGGAACTCGACGCGGAAAAATTTAACTTCTAAGCAAAATACAAAGGAAAGTCGCTCGATTCCTTGACAATTGTTATGAAGAGAAAGCGTCACGCGATTATGAGAAACCCCAGTTTGGGAACCACTGAAAGTACTAAGAAAATCAAAATCCTGGAATATACATACTTTGTAATTAATTAGTTCTATCACGAAGGTAATAATCGCGTAAGGGCATTATATCGATTGACAAGACTAGAGTGGTAAATGATCGTGTAAAATCAATCTATAACGATATTTCGGTGTCATAATGATCCGTCGAATTTTCCCTCTCACGAGAGGCACATAGAATTACGAATAGAGGTACGAATTCTGATGGCGTGACTTCTTCAAGTCATTATCAGAAACTACATCCAATTACCTTGGAACCAATCACTAAAGATTTGAGGGAAATAATTAACAGACTTCTAAATGCACAGCCTACTATGGTTATGATGGATTAAAAATTTTTAAAAGGCAGTTACATGTCATGTAGAGCATTCAAGTTTAGGTATTATCTTTATGATTGACGGTTAATTTTACTTTTAGATTGTAATTTTTTTTAAAGAAACTAACGTATGTTTGTAGAAAAATGAAGAGATCAACATTTTCGATACATGATGATCATCTTGTCTTGCATGTTTTCCATGTCTTCGAATATGGAAAACAAAATAAACCGTACTTAAACCAGTAATATGGGATAGTGTGTGTCATGTCTCTTTAATTTAATGAGTTTACATGGGGCTATGCCCGATGTGTGCGTCAAGTGTTACGAAGAAAAGAGAAATTTTTCAATTTCAAATTGATTCAAATAACTTTTTAAGCACGATTCAAATTACAAGGGGATCGTGATGGTGCGGTGGCTTACGTACAGGCTTTCCATCTCAAAGGACCCGGGTTCGAATCCCGGTAGCAGATATTTTTCAGTGGTATCCCGATCCCTACTTGAGGTGCTTTGTGGAGGATACTTTAAGTGAGTACGCCGTCCGTCGGGACGTTAAACTGCGGACCCCTTGGCGCCTTTTGTTTAGAATAGGCTAATGCCGACGCCGGGTTTCTCTCCACCCTCCGCCTCCTAATGACACAAATGACCTCAGCTGTCGGTCGCCTCTCGTAAGAGCTACTACTTCAAATTACAACCCAGATGAAAGCTTGGAATTATATATGAACAATTTTGATTCATTTTTGAGGCATGGGAAAATTATTAATCATAACAAAAATGCCTAGAAAAGGTTAAATTTAAAAGCAAAATCTGTTTAATTACTATGAGAGACCATATGCCGTTGAAAATGTCAATTATTCAAAGATTGTAGGTCGGAAGTGGGAGTCTCGTTCAGCACTTTGCATTGTAATACTACTCCAGCAATGAACAATCTACTTCATTTTTTCGATTTCAAAAATTAGCAACCTACTGCCTGGAATGATTTTAGCTCAGTTTTGCTCTAGGATAAACGGAAGAACCTGAGTGAATTGCGACGTTAGCGGATTCCCGTGACACGTCACCGTCTTCATATTTTCATTAAGTGTTCTAATCCGGAACCAATTTTCATATCCGAAAATCCGGGCATCCCCGTTTGGGATGCCCCGCCGTCACTCAAAGCTCGGGTCAGATTTTCTTTCCTTCCCTACCTCTCCGGTCTCTCGACGAAGCGGGCGCGAGAAGAGGGAGAGGGTTGACCTCCAAACCCGTAGCGCACATCTCCCCCTTCGCCTTGCGCCGTATCGTGTGACCCCAATCTCCTCATTAGCGAGAGTTCCTCCCTCTCCCTCACTCTCACACCACCTTCCCCCCCTCAACCCATCGACCCTCTTCCGAAACTCATTCCTCCCCCACCCTTTCACTCGCGCGAGCCGACCTTTTCCTTCCGAAAAAAAGGCCGAAAGCACACGGAGGGCGCGCGTGCACACACACACAACAGCCCAGGGAAGAAGAAGACTCTCTCTCCCCCTTTCCTTCCGCTTCAATCACCAAACGCCATCATCACCGCCGTGAGTGAACAAACAATTCCTCGCTTGCTTTTTTCCCACGCACCAACTCTCCGAAATTTCTTCGTCCGCGGTCACTCCCCTCATTCTTTCCTAGTTCCTCACGTAAGTCCTATTTACGCACCACCCAACGAGGCGTGATGCAGAGGCTGCTGGATAAGGGATACAGGGTTCAACTCCGGCTGACCCTTAGCAAAATCCATAACACTCAAGTTCTGCTCAAACATCCGATTTCTCAGACGATACATGAAAATTGGGTTGCGGTGGTCTAGTGGGTAGAGCCAGACTACTGACCGGAGGGTTCCGGGTTCGATTCCCGGGCAAGACACTTTGGGAACCTGCAGCTCCACCCAAGCTAGTTGATTTTTCGGGTACCAGATCTTCCTGGGAAACCATAACCGGCACAGGGAAAGGAACTGGCCCCCCTACCCTGATGTGTGAATATTCACACGCCGTCGGGCTTGGTACATGGGTGAGCTCTACCATCACCTACTAAACCGACCTTCGGGTTGATTACTGTGTTTATGGTTTTTTTACATGAAAATTAACCAGCCACCTCACCCTACTAAATGTATGAATTTCACCCGCTGTGGTGCTTAGTGAGAGGTTATCTCTGTCCACACCAAATGGAAGAGGTCTTGGTTCTACCCCCTCACCTTTCGAACCAACTTTCGGGTTGAATACCGTGGCTTTTATTATCACAAAGTCATTAGATTAACTCGAATCTTGGTTATCACGAATCATCTGTTCATCACGCCTATTCCGCAATGAATTGAGCATTCGGCCAGGATTCATGTACGAGTTATACTTCTGATCTCTCCTTTTCAATGTTAAATTTTGTGATACTCTGGGCATTAGAAATTCCTGGGGAACAGCAGATGGTAGGAACATCACTTCTCCTTTTCTCTTATCCTGAATTGGAAATGCACCTTCCACTGGACTTAGTGTCAAGTATACTCCATCACCTATAGTGACTAAATTCGAGTTAAAGACTGTTGTTTGGTAAAAATTAAGATGAACAAGTCGTCGAGTGAAGTCAGTTATATGTTCACACAACCTCTGGAAAAAAACTCTTACAACTCTATCATAATCTTCGTCTATCCGAATAAAATGTTTTTTGTGATAAGAGTTTAGTACACGTGTATAATGAAAATACGATGGTATACCGTATCCTTTAAACTTTTATGGTTCACGTCGCTCACAAAGCGTAGACATTTAGTACAAGGTTTCGCCCATGCAATGAAATTACGATTTTTTCACATCTAATCCTCGTCGTCATACGAAACGCACTTATTTTTTTATCATCATCAGGAGGAACTGTAAAACATTAAGAGGTTAATATTTGAGGTATTTCAAATAGATGCACCATTTTATGACTTACTACACTAGTCAATTCTGGATTCCGAGACAATATTCCGTACGGTGGATCAAAATAAATCAAATTATTTTCGTTTCCTAGATTCAAGCAGCGGTAATAAACCATTGAAATCAGTAAAGTCCAGCTTCGTTTGTGGGAAGAGAAAAAATTCGGAGTCACACCATTTAGCAATTAGTTCGTATCCGCATGGATACCAGGTGTAAACATAAATACCAGTGACAACATTGTACCTCATTGCACACAAATTGAAGAACAACGGAATGAAATATACAAAATATCGAGTCCAGAATTGTGTTTGAGTATATCTTAAATTTAGTTACAGTACTCTGGAAAATATAACGTGTAATCAGATCAGAAAACCTCGAAAACTCTGAATTTTAGTGTTTTGCGCTGATTTTAATATCTACTGATAAAGAAACTATTGCCCTAGTAAAAAGATCTTATTGTCTTCCACTACTTATTCCTCGTTGTTTGTCCTTGGCCTTCAGATGCCATTTATCTCATTCTTACGTCTTCATCACTGTGACCTTCAGTTAACGACAGTTCGTCAGAATTTATGCCCGATTAGTTTACCTCTTTTTCTTGCGAGGATCTTCCGTAGATCTCTTTAAACCGCTCTTCGAAGGAGCTATTTGGTCTGTCGATTTGACCTTCATCATTCTTCTGTCGCTTCAAACTTAAATCGCTTCTATATTTTTTCCCTCGCCCTCCTTTAATGGGAATCGATCGCTTGCCACGGATATGTGAAAGGAAAGCATAAGAGCGCAAGACCCGATATATAGACGTTTCATTTGGACACATGCAACTCGCAACCCATTTAAACATCCGCTGAAAAATCCAGCATCGCAGGACTTGAAAGAATTCCCACAAGAGAAGAACGTTTCAAATACTATTCACGCTAGGGAGACCTGTTCTCTTATAAGATCAGCTAGCTTCTTTACTTGGTCTCCTGGTGACTTTATGACCAACAGAAACACTACACCTTTTCTATGACTTTGAAAGGATGCTTTCTTCAAACTCGAGGGTATGTTAATTGACAACCCTTTACCGATTGGAACGTCTCAAACCCTGCATTGAATGGGGTCACAAGAAGAGCCTGTAAGTGGATTTTGAAGCTTCCAGTTGAATGTAGTTTCAGGAAAGGGAATGAAATTCGCAATACGAGAAAGGCATTGCTTCAATTATCAGCCCTCATGGTTAAGAATTCAAACAACATTTGCGCCATAGAGTCGGTCATTGTAGCTTGCACCAACGTGTACACGATGATAAAGGGATATCTGAAAGTGAGTAGAAACATTAACTACTCGGGGGAATACTAAGTTCTCAAACTTTTTTGCGGAGAAATGATAATCGTCCCTTTTGCACTGTGGTGCACGAATCATTGCCAACATTCAAAATAACTAGATTGTCTTAATCAGACATTTTTGCTAATTTAAGTTCTTGCACCTGCCGGCTATCCGCTTACAGCCCTGCAGTAAACGTCTCGCCTGCTCAATCCCAGCAATGCGTTAAAAAATCTTGTACACCGAACAAGACACATTTTCGCACAAATGTATGACATTCCTTTTCGGGTAGTCAAGTCTTTTCCGGAAAGGGAACGGAAATTGAGTTTTGAGCGTAAGCGTACCTTGGTCACTTCGCCATAAATATCAGCAAGAAAACATGTGTCAGCAGAATATTGCATGAAAAAAACGTTACATTCGCTCTAAAGCGCAACGTGTCCACAATGCTTCAATAAGATATTTGGAACATTATCACATAATTTTTTTGATTTCCTAACAATTTTCTGAAAACAATACTTCACTGATCAATACAGTTTCGTGTAACGTTAGGCGGAGATGTGAAATTCATTCTAAATCATTATAATGAAATTGTTGAGTTTCAATATAATGTTTTTTTATAAGGTTTACGTATAAAGATGTAAATTACATCCGTCTGATAACGATTGCAGGCATATTAGAAGACAACTGAACAACAAATCAAGTGTCATTTTTCACAAAAATTTGGAAAAGGGAAAATTATTTCTTAAATTATTGTTCACTTGGGAAATGAAATGATCAATAATCCACAACCTCCATGAAATATTTCAAGCTACAAATTAGACAAAAATTTACCTTTTTCGACAATATTTACATTTTTCATGAGAAAATATTCGTTCCCGACAACACAATGAATGTTATTACTGAAATACCGTGTATGAATTTTATGAAAATTTCATTCTTGAATTCAATTTATGTATCATTTAATGTTCTCAAATAATCTATAAAAACAATTATACAATTTATATAAGAATTCTGCATAAACTTATCCACGAGTAATATTATTACGAACGAAATGGGAGATTTCCTTAGTGTTTTTCCACAATCTCGTTGTTTACTCTTCCTTTCGATAGGATAATGCTTAGAAGAATTTGTGTAACAGGGATTACATTCCTTGTGAAGGGAACTATCACGTTTCAAATCTTCTTGATGTTCCATAATAGTGAGATTAGGGAGAGGTTACGTCGGGTATTGATCCGATTACAATGCGACCCCAACCTAACGCGATATCCATTTCGCGTAAACCGTGAGAGAGATTGTGGTAAAGACAACGTAAAACGTGGCATATATAGATAATATCCGTGAAGATAAAGATACACCATCGACCAAGACGAGCGTAGGTTTTCATAAAGGAAGATTTTATAGGAAGCGTATTTCGGTTAACGCAGAGAAATAAAATCTTAAAGATGGGTTTCGTGATGTAGGTTTTCGTCACAAGACCCACATTTTTAGCCCCTTGACGGTTAGCGGAGAGGCCACACCGGGAGTTACTCAGATCCAATCAAGGAAGGTACTAATTCATTGGGTTAACGGAAGGATGGGGCGCATGGAACATCGGCTCTAGATTGTAAAAACACCTTGCAAGAACCCATTATACATCATAATGTACGTTATATACTGCCACTTGTGACGGAAAATGGTAGAACCGTGAAGCACCGTTTATTTTATACGAAAATTAATATAGTCTGAGAAAAACACGAAAGTGGAAAAAACAAGTGCCCTTCAATTACTGTTGATGTCACTTCATCTATTACCTTACCAATGTAGTTTAATGAAAAAAAAACGAACAGCAAAATCACCTGAATTCAAGAAAACATCAGCCCCGGACCGTGCTGTATACAGAAATAAGTATTCATGTCCCATTTTTAAACTTTTGGTGTAAATATTTTCTAGCGAGAAGCATTTTGCCTTAAAAATAATATTTCAACAGAAATGTACTAAATTAGGTATATAAAGTACACTAGTTTATGATTAAGATTACTCAGGGCCGGATACTTTGTACATAAGTTACAATGATGCATGTCTGTTTACCATCAACACCAGAATTAAATCTGTTGCTAATTGAACTATTTTGTGTAAGAATTATACTACTCATGTAACGGCATCAGTATTTGCTAATGAAATTAGCCCAAGAGGTTTCCAAAACAAAATAACTCAAAGTCGTTCGTGGGATCACACCAAATAGACTTCCCATTAACAAATCTACTTTTGTTGAACGGACACACGGAAACACAAGTGCCTGTCGAAGGAATCAACCACTATTTATTATCCGTTTTGCAAGTGAACGCTGAAAAACTGAGGGCAACTCCACCATGCTCATAATCGATAATACTTCAAATGTGGCAAAAAAAGATTAACGAAGAATAAAAACATAAACTAGCCATAAATTTTACTGTGTGAAATTTGCTAACTGGCTAAATGTGCTATGTTTGTAGTGAAAGAAGATGCTGATATGCTCACCAATTCGTCATTTTAAATGAAACATTGGCAAACGGGGGTTAATTGACAATCTCCACAGGCGAAGCGGTCAACGAATCTTGTATATGTTGCACTTAAATAATAAATATTTTATGGATATTTATTAAAGGATTAATTGTATCTTACGACCAAAGTCCTATCGCTTTGTCAATTCATGCTTGGAGAATCGAACGAAAGCGTAGCATTTATTTTTATATATTTCAAGATGAAAGATTCAAGTCTTCACTTTCAGACATAGCTAACGTGTGTATCACCACACAGTAAACCTTACCCAATCATAATCCCGCTAAAATAAACATATATGAAAGGTTTTGAGTGGGATTTAAAAATATAAATGTTTCAATTTTTTCTGAGAATATGTATTTTCTGTTCAGACTAAAATGGGCGTATTGAAAAAAAAAACTTTCACTAAATTTTCAACTCTTAGAGCCGCCTAATGCGACTTCATCACACAATGCCTTCCATATTAACAACATAGTATGAAATTACTACCTATTTCTTAAGAAACTCTACTTCCAGTCCTAAGACCACAATTCGTTCTCCCCTCCCTTACCACGGTTCTTCGGGCGAAACGCTGGGCTGAGTACAGAGATTCATGTTGTAGTGATGAGAAGTGTACATTAGCAATTAAATATATTCAAACAGAGAAACACATCAACGATTATTCGAGACCTTCTGGTTGTATTCGTGTCTCAAATTATAACGTTATCAAGACCGAGATCATAAGCGATATACGCAGTAATGAAAGGGAAAACGAATTTTCAAAATGATTCGTGTATGTGTCTAGTAAGTTTAACGACATGACATCAGCATAAGGTGCTCGTTCTCTTCAATGTTCTAAAAGGGCCATGATCGTCCTGATCTTTCCCACGCAGTCTGAGACTTCAAGGACAGCCAAGAAAACAAAGCAATTAGAAAAGAGAGGTTTTTCAGCGTCTTCCTATGCAAAGCGCACACGATAGCCCGATGGAGGCTTCATAATAAGTCTGAGAGCCATGAATTCAAGCAAAGTTTAAAATAGCTAACTTATTTATTAAAGACAGATGTTCTTTGAGTCGAAAATACCCTATAAGGAATGGGATTTTGAAGATTTCAAAAAGCAGAACGGAAGGACGTACTCAGTGGATTACCATTTCTCAGGCCTAAGAACAAACTATCATCAAATCTCCATGACCACAAGGTGGAAATTCTCACGAAGGACCTTGAAAATCCCAAAAGAGGCGATACTACTCCATACAATACTGAAATCTGATATACCGAAATATTTTGGAGTTTCGTAGGTCAAGAATTGTAGGACATGACTCCCAGAGAGAAAATTTATGAAGTGTACCCTGCTATATAAATATGCAACTATAACACATTTATGTGTGTGGTTCGGTCAGTACATGAACGGTGTCAGAAGAATTCCCAAAAATATTTATCGTTTATTGACACTTTTCCGAACACACTGAAAGAAAATGTACAGAAAATATCGACGAAGGAAATCAGTAGGAAGGGTCAAGAGAGAAGTCTTAAGAGAGGACGATATTTGAAGAAGGATATGTTGAAGAGTACATACAAATCTTCCTCACTTCGTAGTTTTTTTTTAGTATGATTGGCGGAGAACTATTTGTTATAAGCTTTCCAACAAATTTGTCGTTCTCGCAAACGAAATAAAATGTGGACAAGGATAATATGTTGAGAACGAACTTGATGACTTAACCAAATACTTGTACTGCGGGGTCGAATCTAACCTCGGACGCTGCCTCGCAATGAGCTCGTGGTGAAAACCTCAAAATTATACTAACGGGGCTTGAAGCTGTTCATCATATTAGGTCCTCAAATTCAATACATGTCCGACTCATAATTAAATGACCCCCGCCTGACCCGTCAAAGCTGTCTCGAGTAAACATTTCTCATGTCATCTTGCATGATGCCATTAAGATACGGATGCGAATTAAAGAAAATCTGACTTTTATCTCATACTCTATACATGGTGTCTATTTAATCTTGCTCTTTGGTTGGCCTTTGACCTTTAGAGTCATCCTGCATGAAAGGCTATATATATATACATAAACACCCTCATGTGTATGCATGCGTTATCACTAAAAATACAACCCAATGAGAAATACTCCGAGTGAATAAATGTCTTCATTTTTATATCCGCGAGATGGGTGAGTTTTCGAGTTTCGTATCTCGCAACCGATCGTGATTCATCCTTAAAAATTCTTACAGCATTCGTCTTCGAGTAAAACGGAGCGTCTGGTAATGCCCCAAGGTCGTATTTACGTTAGATGGGCTTCCACTGTTGCGTGAGGTTTGTTGAACCGGACGTTCCGGGGGCCGCTTGTCTCCGGGACATCCCCTCGTACTCTCCCCTCAAAGGAGACCGTATCCTCCCCGCGGGGCCGTGACGATCGCCCCTACCATCGAAACCGGGGTCATCTCTCCAAGGGGTGATACCGAAATCCCCCCGTCGCTTCGGTTTCCGCGTCACTTCCTCCGCCATGGGAGTTCCCGTGAACCATCCGCGGTGTAGGCGAAGTGAGTGGGAGCGATCTTTGCCGGGTGGGAAGTTCTTTGATTTTGGAATCAAAAATCACGACGGCCTCGCTTTATTACAGCACCCAAACGAAGCGATTGGGGTAGCCTTTTTTGTGTCATTGTCGCCGGTGTGTGAGAGTGTGTATCCTCCTATTCCTCGACGGCCTGCTTTCCATTGACCTTCGGAGGCGGAAACTATCTCAGTTGGCGGATTAGTCACCTCTTGCGTTTTGTTCGCTTGCCAGAACCATACGTCTGTTTCTCCCGAAGAGGTGATTCGATTTCCTCTGCCTCAATCGTTTTGAAACGAGAAAGTGTGTTCTTAAAAAAGTTAGTGCTAATGGACATTCATCATTCCTAAGTCTGCCAACTCCAGACTCTTTCATGCTGACTACCGTGTTACGTATCATCCAAGAATAGCATTGGCATGATGAGGGTTCGAATATGTCGCGATAGATTTATGGATAGTGTGTAAACAAACCAATTATTTAATTTTTCGCACAGCACCGTATCAAAATGCAAAACTTAAGCAAAGTTTACATGTTGGATGGTGTAACTTAGTGGAACTCCTTCATGATGCATAGGAAAGAAAAACACTCGGCTATTCCACAAAAATACGCCATGGAGCAGTAAATTTACATTTTTGTGGAATAACAAAGTGTTTTTCTTCCTAGGAAGCATAATTTACGATTAAGAAAACACATTAATCAAGCCGAAGGTTGGTTTGATTGGTGAGTGCACAGCTAATATCTGACTAATTACAATTTGATGGGCTAAATTTTCAGGCTCAGATCAGGGTAGGAGGGCCAGTTCCTTTCCGTATGCCACCTATGTTTTCACACTAAGATTTGGTACCGGAAAAATCACAGTTTGGGTAAAGGGAAGGTGCCCAGAGGCGTCACCGGTAATCGAACCCTTGAATTCCGGTCAGTAGCTCAGCGCTATTGGCAATGGACTACAAAGCCTGCAGCGTTTGAGAATGGAGGTATTATTTGTGAAATTGACAATTTTTCTTACTTTTCCACTAGGCATATCACAAACAGAGAGAATGCTCTTTGAATCTATTGGACAATATACTCGACGCTAATACGACGGAAATGCATCCGTATCGCATTGAATGATGATAGAATTCAGCGAGAAAGATACAAAAAATATGCAAAAAGGCACTTACGTATAAACAGACTAATGTTCTGCAATTCTCTGAACTGCCACAAGACCTAAATAGCAAGAACTGATCCTAGTTAATGTATTACAATATATATATTATTGAACTACAATAGATTAAGTGAAGTTAATTTCATCTACAGACGATGTAAATCTTAGTTTAGTAACGTACTTATCAAGTACTTAAGGGTATCAGATTTAATCATCAAATGATAGTGGGTCGATGCCCATAGAAATAAAGTGAAATTATTTTTATAAATAAATACGCAATACTCATACGTGCATGTGACAGATAATGGAGGTGAGCATGTATGGCACCCTACTTGGACTCAAATAAAATTATCCGCAAACAAAATTAATAATTTGACACAAGAAATGAACAAAAAATTCTACGTGTTAGCGAAAATCAGCCAAGTTAATACAAAACAAATTATGACTTAGGCACAAATACTTGCGTCGCTATAGCTACAATTGATATCCAATTGAATATTTTAAATTTTGCATTTAATTTTATGCAATATTTCAGTTCTTGTCTCATTTATTTATTCTTAACTTTTGATCTATTTCGTGATTCTAGTAGTTGCGCAAAAATATTTCAGAGAAATTACCCAATTTTTAATTCGTTGGGCTAAACCTGAAACTGTCATTGTCGACTGCAGATATATGCTAATCATGTAATCAAAACGTGAGCAAATTCTAACGTTTTTGCCCTATCAAAATATTCCTAAGATTAATTTCCAAGCGATTCCTTGTTGGTAGCAACGTTGGTATTCCTGGAACCGATCTGTCGCTACTCTCGCGTTTAACTCTGTGTCACCCTCTAAAGCCACTCTTATACTTTCTCAACACCCATTTTTCTTCATCATTTTTTTCGCATCCAACTAATCTTCATCTCGGTCATGATGTAGCATCTCTCCCATGCATGACTCCTCCGTACGCTTGTCATTCAGCCACTGACGTTAACGCGGCAGTTGCCGTAAAGAGAACCCAAAAAAGAATTTCGATTTTGTCCCCTTTTTTCTGTCCATTGAATCAACCTTTTTGTGGACGGAATCTTTGATTTACTCCTCCCTGCGTCGCATCACCGCTCTCTGGCAAGCAGCTGTTTGATCATTGTCACGGATTCGCGCCGATGGGTAATTGACGGTGACCCTCGCCCCCCGCCCGGGGTCGTTGGCGTCTTCGGTGATTCCGCCGTGAAACCAGCAAAATGGAAAATTCCCTCCCGATTCAATTTCAGTCACAATGCGCTCGAGCTTAACGTCCGCTCTGGGGGGTGGTAGTTAAGACTCAGTATCGGAAGTGGCGCAAATCGGTTGAGGCGAAAAAGTTTTCGAATGAAAATAGTAAAAATCCTACAGATTTGATGAAAAATACGAGCTTTTTCATCACCTAAATGTTTCCCCTGGGTGCTTACAATACACATATTCTGGTACATAATTATTCAAAGCAAATAATTAAACCGGAGAAGGATGTGAAGTATTTTCAACTCTAAGAAAGAGATGAGTAAAAGAAGTTTCATTGGCTTTCACACCATTTACTAGGATTTGCATTAGTACTTCCAATGACGGAGGGAAAGAAATTTGGGGATCTGAAGAAAATCGTACTGGAATTTAAACTGCATTAGATTACAGCCAAGAGTACCACATCAGACTACGCTGAGCTCTGTTACTTGTAAATGTGTGCAAATACAAATTTGCGTTAAAATTATTTATGAGAAAAATAATATCAATATCGTGGACACCTCAGGGTAAAGTGTTAGCATTAATTTCAAATTCTACTCGTAGAAGCAGAATTCTATTTCGTCACTTTAGATTGATAAGTGCACAATATATTAATTCTTCAAATCTTTACTTAAATTTGTTCTTATTCTTTCATAATGGCTTCAGAAAGGACAGTATATTTTTGAGTAAGTAAAAAGCTAGAGAGACAAACATTCTCTTAAAGATTCCAGTAGTTCTATTTTCCCATTCTCGTATGCATACTTCATTGTGATATACAGCTTTAACTAGGATTTGGTTGCAGTAGGACTAAGGCCTTCCCTAATATATTTAATTTAATAATTTCAAAGGCATTATTAAAAGAGCGTATTCATGGTTTTCAATGCAAGCTTTTATATGAAGTTTTTTTCTTTCAGAATTTCTATTACAGTATTAATCAGGCTGCTAAGATAATATGCATAATGAGTTTGGCTATCCATATTGCAATTAATTAATCTAAGGTTTCTTGTCTCAAAAACTTTAATTGGAAAATTTTCATTAATTACTCTGGTTTTCCTTTTGTTCATCTAACAACGACTCAATCTCTCTTAAATACCATCTTTCTATCCCGTCAGTTTCTCACTTTTTGGGTTAAAGAAGCTGAATGCCAATTCATATTAAAGTAATATTTAATAGAATATGCTTACTTTTACGGGATTTAGCCACATGATATATAGATGGGAGAACCAATGCTGCTCATAAATTTTTCAGAGTTGTTTTTGGACCCACGAAAATGGGAAAGTGCATCAATATTTCAAGAAAAACTCAAAATTGGGTCTAAAAAAGCCGAGATTGGGCCGGAAACAACATGCTGCTAACCTTGAGTGAAATGGCAAAGAAATGATGTTCAAAGTTAAACTGCTATCGCCGAAAGAGTAATTCAGAAAAAAATAAAGTTTTTTGGGAAAAGCGACAAATGACTTTTGGTAAAAAAATGTCTTCTAAAATATGTCGTTCACTATTTTCACGAAACTACCGCAGATCTATCGACGACTTCTGGATTAAAATATTGACATCCTGGCAGAACTTTTATCTCGCAGCATCTCAAATGCTGAGAAAGAGTCAAGAAAGGATAGTTAATCTATTTTGCCTTGCTCTATTGACAAGACTCAGTGTCCCGACCGCACGCTGAAAGAGTCTAGGGGCATAATAAGACTCGAATACTTAAAGAGGCGTAGGGAGGGTGTATCATAGAAACACGAAGTATGTGTGAGTCGCAAATAGAGGGGGAAACGACTTTTTTGATTAAATGAAATTTGAAAAAAATATATATATTCAGATAACATTCTCTTTACATGCCAACCGATTGAAACAGAGGAGAGGGTTAAGTTTTGTAAGTGGACGAAGGGGTGGAATATAAACTCCACTTATAATTTTCAGCTTTATATTACATGGATAGGTAAGTTAACATTCATTGCTATAAATAGTCAATATTCTTTTCTGTTCTCCAAGAAAAAAATATGAAAAAAGTACGAGTATACACGCATATGGGCTTTAAAGGGATTCATGAGAGACGTGATTATTCTTATGTACAATCACATAGAAGAGTACGAATGAATATACAATGTAAATGAATAAACAATTCGGTTAACATGGCAAAGACAATGATTTTAGAAATGATAAATTATGAGAACTTAATAACGAGAATAATAAGGATCTTATTATATACCTCAACAATATATTTGAACAGTTAAAAGTCCAAAAATTCATAGCTTAATGTTTTTTAATTGGGTGAATAACACAAGTACAGAATAATACTTGAACCTTTGGATACCCTCTTATCAGGGGGCTATTTATTATAAAATTTAGGTCCAATATGTACAAAGTATCCTTTAAATATTTAGGTATTTACCTCTTAATTTCACATTAGCATTCTCACACGGCCTCCTCAAATCAATGTTTTTTTATGAAAAGGCATATTTTTTGCCAGTCCTCAAAAAGGAACATTCGTAGAAAGTTGTAAATGTACTAATGTCTTATCACACAATTAAGGACTTCGGCCAAAAATTCCTCCTCCTACGCCGCAGTGTCTTTTAGAAGACAGCACAGTAGCATTCGGCATCGATTTGAGCGACTTTACAATATGTATGCCACTATAAAATCGGTGCCACAAAAATAATGAGCATGAAGCACGCACATATTTTGGAAAATAACGGCGGCAGACTACATTTTATTAGGTGTCGGCCTAATTTATCCTCCATTATTTTCTCTTTAACCATCATCGTTACCAACTCTCTTTCAACCCACACGGAAAAAGTGGCTTCAAAACATAAATGGCAAAGCGAAATTCTAGACCTTTAGATTTCCCAAGTTTAAGGATCGAGAAAGTCGGCTGTATGTGGCGGGGGTATACAGTAAATGGCAAAAGAACTTCGTTTTTAGTCGTCTGAATCTCGGCGACGGCCTTAGAACGTGGTACGATCCAATTTCCCCGGGATGTTCGACTTCTGTTTTTTTCCTCGCTGAAAGGGAAAGCTTCAAATTTGAACACGCCAGAGAATTGATTGATCGATACAGAAAGATATCGGTAGAGGAATTCGGCGGGAGAAGATATAACGAGGGCAAACATCTATGCCATTTCCAGAACGTGCGATTCTCTGTCGGCGTCCAAAAATGGCCAAAGTGGGGGAGTTTCAAACCAGCCGGTGGTAATGAAATAATGTCTTTCTCACCCCAGTGGGTTCGTTAACAACCCGAGCACAAGCCACCGTTTCGAATCTTGGTCCGGTGAAAAGATTTCAAAACTCAGCAAAACGCTTTCGCCCATGGAAAGAAGAAATAGGATACGGACTAGGCATGGTGACAATGAAGGCCAAAAACTAAACAGCTCTAGTAGACTATGAATGCTTTCGAGAACCACGATTGAACGTAACTGGCGTAGTTTTGCAATCGCTTAACTGATGTGCCGTAATCATTAAAAACGTTCATCTGACGAAAGAAGAGTTTTAGGTGAACGGAGGCGTGCAGGGAAAATAATTTTCCTACTCTTTTCACAAAAATATTGCAAGGCTTGTTTTTTTATTTTCTTTTGCAATACAACCCGTGATTAGGAGTCAAAGAATTTTTCTGTGGAGCAATCAATGATGAGCCACGACGCTAATTAGGCGTGGACGAGGATAGCCTACCCTGAAGTCCATCTTGAGTGCCGGAAAATATAAAAATTTGAGGGTTTGTGTTCGTTCATGCGATAAACATTTTGCTATAGGCTACAGAAGTCACCACATTTCTTTGTTTTATCTGTGGAATGATGTTTTCCTCTTTGATGATAAAATGCACAAAGGACTACTACAGTAAAAATACCGCAATTATAATTTAAGCCACAAAATGGCAATGAAAAAAGTGGTACTACTTTAATCGACACAAATGCGGTCATTCGTGGATTATTTCTAATGGGATATCTAGAAAAAAGCGATTTACTGGTAATATTATATTTGGAAATCGTAAGATATTACGTATAACTCGTATTTCAACGTAAAAATAGCAGGGCAAGGATAAAAATGTATGGGACTGGTATGCTTTATTTCCAAAAAATAATGAGTTTGATATTGGCTTAGTTTCTCATCTGACTACATGCTATATTATAGAATTTCTAGTTTTTTTCAAGTATTCAAGGTGAATGAAAAAATGGTGTTAGGACTTTCTTGGACCCAGTTCCGAATTCTTAACTTTTTTTAAATTATAAAACTGAATTACTTCCCTATTTAGAGAACATTTTGCCAGATTCCAGGTCACATCAATATTTGCCATGAATTTTTAAGGACTAAAGTAAGAAACTCGAAAAACATAATAAAAACACCACGTCACTTGGATTGCTTTTTTAATGAGATACTGTCGAGCACTTCATACGATGGCTCATTCAAGCTGAAACTTCTGGTTAGTTTCCATGTAAAATTTTGCACGTGTTTTTGGCCTCACCGATCAAAATTTTGAGGCTGTCAATCCATATTGTTTTGCATAGTCTGGTGGGAAAAAGTCACAAGTCCTGTTAGCAGGTGGAGAATGAGAATTTAATGAACCAGTTGGCTGAATAAAAACTATCAAGTAGGCGTTCTGATTTTAGGTTGCTTGCTCTATTGATTTGTATGAGGAGAGACCTTATTCCGTAACCTTCCCATCTGGTGCTTGCACCCCCTGCCACACACCTTTTTAGTGAATCACGGGGTATTTATGTCGAAATATACTTTCGTTAGAAACTTATTTCATATTTTTTATCACATTTACCAAGTATTTGGGCCTCATTACCTCATTTCCTAACCTCTCCTCACCCGCGTTGACCCCACTATTTGGGCTCTCTAACCTGGGTATCAATGACACTTACGACTCGATGCCACACACGCAATGTCTGATAGGAACGCGTCCTTGTCGTATGTAATATGATAAACATTACTCGCTACGCAACAAAATTGTCGTAATCGTCGTAATGAATAAAGATACAATAAAGGCGAGGGTATTTCGCACGCCGTAACCAAATCCGGAAGTTTAAACCCTAATTTGCACCCAAACACGTTTGCAGATACTCCACCGAGAGGTATTAACTGCTGTGAACCTCTATCTTTTGGAAGGTCAGCTCACGCTCACCCATCTGGACATCCGGTCTCCATTTCCCAGGGAATTAATTTTCTTCGCTTTTCGCGGGCATCACCCTTTAATAATCCGCGGACGATTAAGCGCTGCGCGAGGATACTTCCCTCGGCAAGGAGTCGCCGCCTTCGCCTCTGTCACTCCGTACCACCTGTCTAAGCCAATCACCGGCCAGCCCAAGGACGACCTCTGTCGATGGAAATTAGTAGTCATGGCCGACCACCGCACCGACAACGAGTCTTTTTCTCTGTCGGTCTTCCCCCAATGTCTACTGTCTCCCCCATTCTCGAACCTCGCCTCTGTAGCGGACAGTTTCTTATGCTTGTGTCTACCGCCAGAGCCAGAAAGAACCAGTTTCCGTCAACGAATCGCCGACAGAGGTGGTTCTAGACATTCATGCACCCTGGGAAATCTTGTTTTGGCACACGGGGCCCGTGGCGCCGGGATCCAACTTAGCTTTGACATTCTCCCACTATCTATAAAACAATAGATGCTAACTCACCGAGTGCTTTCTCGAGTTTTTTGCACAGCCGATTCATTTGATCATCAAAATTAGAATTAAAATGTTTAAATCCACAAAATGTTAAAGTACCATGCTCCAGCCCATGAGTTTGCTCGCCATCGATCCTCACAATTAAGCGTAATGAAGGATCACACTCTTCGGCAATAGCCAAACCCATATGGTTACCATATAATGCTTTGGCTTCGACGTGCTTAGTATCCTAAGAAGACGTTCTAATTTGAAATATCGTCATAAAAAAACGTCAAGAGTGCATGGTAAGGATTGCTTCTGGTGAACACGTGAAGATTGAACACGATATCTATTAAACTTGCCGAATTCCTAAGGGGCACTCCTAATTTACGATAAATCACAATTATACGATTGTATTTACCTCTCAATGATGGAAAGGGTACAACTCTCTTTTTTAGAAATATTTTGATGTTTTAGTATCCTGCAAGGAACCGCTAGGGTGTGGCAGGGGCTGATTGCACACAAGACTATTTTTGACCCAAATGTGACCCTACCGTGGTCGGATAATGTTATTCTTATCACTTATCTTTCGTGGAAAAAATGACATGTTAAATCTATCTGTTCTACACTTAATCTATTAAATTTTATTGATAATTTCTCTTTTACCGTAGTACGATGGGGGTAATGACACATTTTCAACATCACTGCTAAAGAGACATCCATCAAATTTATGCAAGAGATTTAATCTTTAATGCCATATAAAAGTCATAAAACTCTGATGGCATAAAAATGTTACACGGACATTGGGAAATCCTGACGTGATGGATGACAGTATAATGCTGATCTACAAGAAGTAGATGATCACTCTCAGGTGGAATATTTAGGGAAAGAATGTTAGAGGCGGTAGGAAATAAGTGTGTACCGGAGCTTAAACGTGTCAAAAGTGTGTTTAGATGCTTGATTTTAGGTTCAACTCGCTGGAAGAGCTAGAGACAGTGCGCAATGAATTTCAACCATCCGCGAAGCGGTCGTAAAATAATATTTGTTTCATCCCGGAGTCAAATGTCGATATCAAATGAGCCAGTTTACATGTAGTCATCGATAACCGCCAAGTCTCCACGGTGTTCATATACTGTAATACTGAGGATCTTAAGAAAATCTCATATTCACGCATACATGCACCTCGGGATATTGAAGAGACAGTAATTGAGTCTGATGTAACCTCAGTAATTACAGGCATCGAAGAGCACTTTCACTACTTATAAAAGAGAGAGGGCAACGTTTGTCTAGGGCAAGTGGTGCACCTGTTACGTGCTGATGCATTACTCCTCTCGATCGATGGAAGACGGTAGGGAAAAGGAGGTGTGGACGAAAACACTGCAATATCATCGATTCCAGTTCTCTGCCCACTCATTTTGCATTCCTCGGCCTTAATACGACGGCTTCTACTCAGAAGACATATCCCAAGGACACCCACACGTCTATTGGGTCTGAAGCCATACAGCGTAGGCGCCTCATGGAGTGTTATATGTAATTGACGAGAACGGGAATCAAATTTTTTCCCCATTAATGTTTCATGTACCGTTATGACTCCTTTTTTGAAAACCGCACCCACTGAGATTACAATAACCTTCGATTCGCGAAAAGTTCTATCGCAAACATGAGCACAAGAAATTACTCAAGAATGTCATACAATAAAATGAAAATCAATTTTTTTTAATTTTGCTAGACGAGGGCAGAACACAGCACCAGGTAAATCATTAAAAGTTAAAGGGAACTCTATCCACCTTATATTAAATCGCATTCCTTCAGATGAGACATTCGCTAAACTTCCGTTGCACAGAGTCATAAAACGCAACGTCTTGGTTGATTGCTTAATAAAATGTTGTACCGTCGCGGTTTCAATAAACCGATATATACGGAATACAGATGGCAATATAAGTATGAAACTAACCAAGGGGAAGTGAATGTAATGATACCTACATTTAATTCAATTAATCATGGTACTCAGCTTTTAAATGTCCGACTCCATTTTATGCTTACAAAGTGAATTTTGATACGTAGATATTACTAAAATATTAATCTATAATAGACCGAAAAATACACGACAAAACCTTTGGCACGTAACATAAAAATTGAGCTGTTTTACGTTGGCACAATTGTGTTTTAGGTCCTCCGATGAACATTTTGCACTCATCTACATGTACACAACATTCAGCAGTAGGGGTGATTGGCAGGGTCTTTGAGCAACCAACCGTAGCAGAGGAAGAAGTCTGTAAAATATGGATAATTATGCTTTTGTGTGCTACAGTTTCCTCCTGTTTTTGTTTGCAATCGTGAAATTAGTGAGAGGAACACGAGTCCTTGAATCCGTCTTTTCGGAAGTCAGTACCCACAGTTTTCTTCTTTTGCCACTCTTCCTTGGCTTACTTATGTGCAGTGGGGTTTTCTTTCCTCAATGCAGCTTACGAAATTGTATGATTGATACGCTTGCAAAGAGTACAATTTTTAATAATTAGTCCTGTTTCTTCATTTTCATGTAAAGAACCTCGCCAATATAGAAATCGACCACTCTGCAGTAGTTCCCCACAAGCGCTGTTTCCCGGAAGCCCTCAGTTCCGTGAAGTGCGAATCGTCTTGTCCTCTGGGAAGAGGACAAGACGCGGACGTGACAACAGGGCGTCTCCTGGGTAAACCATTTATCTTCGTCTTTTTGGTGCAGGAGTATGAATTTATACATTTTGTATTCTACCGCTAAAAATGCTTGCGATAAAATTATTGGATGAGGGGAAGAATAATCGAAACATAACATGAATCGGATGATATTTTAAGAAAGAAAATGCTCAAATAAATACCTAAGTCTGCACAGCTTGATTATTCTTGGCAAATAATACCTCTTTTCTACTACCCGTGAGAATAATTCATGTTGATTAACGAGTAAAAATTAAACATAATAACGATCACAAATATTTAATTACCATTATTAAAATTACTTCATGGTATTAAAGACTGTCATACAGCTATGTTTATAATATTTACATTTATATATTTAAAAACAATCCAAGCAACATGCAAGTTGGTACATTACATTGGAGCATAAGCAGCAAGTACAATGGAAAACGATGGAAGGAGCGGTGTCTATTATACTGGCTTCCCAACCATAGGACCCGAGTTCGAATCCTGGAGGTGGCAAGAGTTTTCGTAGGTGTCCATATCCCTAAGAGGTGTGCCCAGAGAGAACTTATAGAGGAGTATGTCATTCTTCGGTTGGGACGTTAAACTATATGGCCCCTTGTGGCCACTTTATAATATTAACCTAATGCCGACGCCGACTTTATCTCCATCATTCCTCGTTTACTTAAATATCCTACCTCTATCTAACTATCCAACTAACCATAATGGAGCAAATTACATCCGCTGTCTGTCACCGCTCCTAATTACAAACTACTGCTCCTGCTACCACAAACTCCCAAGTCTTAGGTGGAGGAATACCCACCCACGTGGAAGTCAAAACCGCGATCTCTAGTTGGGCAGGCGTCGTTCCAGAATTATTCGGGGTCTCTAAATACCTACATGATTAACCTAAAATGGCTCAAAAGTCAGGTAAAATCGGAAAATATCGTTCTGACCGAGAGCCAACGGTGGTAATCGTATTTGACACGTGGTATAAGAAGAGTAAAGGATTCAAACGGAGATAAACAACGAAGAAAAATGGATAGGGCCATTGAACGGGGGAGATTGACATGACATTCTGTTGTTTCTGAGCCGGGTGTGGAGCCAGAATGACAAAAATATATATGTATGTATATAAACAAAAACACACAGATACAAAATATTCAACACAAAGAAACATAAAGAAAGGACACTCACATGACACTGATGATCACTCTGATGACGACGGTCGGGCCGTCGAAACGTCAAATACATACTGTGAGTGTCCTTTCTTTATGTTTCTGTGCGTTGAATATTTTGTATCTGTATGTTATTGTGTTTGTGCGTGGCCGAAGGGCGTCGATTTCAAAGATATATATTATAGAGAGAGAGAGACAGAAAGAGAGGCTCGCTCATATTTTATAACGCCTTTAATTAACCTTATACATAAAGTCCATAACCTCACCTAATGAGCTCCTTGATTATTTCCGAGACATTAAATATAATTATCTAGATGTTAAATTTAATTAATCTACTACCATTTTTAGTTGCATCCATCCAAAAACCTACCTTAACTGGTAGATTACCTTATAATAATAATAATACCATTTTTACCTAGATAATATGAAAAATAATGCTAAATCAAATGCGTTACCGCACTTCTTATTTACTGATGGCATGGAAATTCATCGATCGTTTGAGCCACGAGGATAAATAATTAGGATACAAAATTTCACACACACTATCAAACAATTTTTATATGCAATTACAATATAAAATTATAATTATAACACAGAGTGCATACTCTTACTTTTTTTAACCTCCCCTGATAAGACAAAACATGACATCCCACTCACCACAATAAACTATTCCTGAATTCCGCTCACATTCTACCTCCCTTCATTCGGTCCTTCAAGCCCCTAGTACCCCTTTCCCACCCCTACCTCGCCTGCCTAACTTCCTCCCCTCTATCACAATATTCAGCATTCCATCGCCGATCAGTTAAGAGAGGTATTTTTCCAATGTCCCATCAAATTTCCTGCACCTCTTTTCCTGCTCCTCCCTCTTTTATCTTCTCTCAACTTCTCACCACGTCCGTAATCCCAGAAAAGGATTTCGCCCCAAGACTCTCAACGAAGCCTCTCACATTGAAGGAAAATCGGGATTTAGTCTTAAAAAATCCATAACGTCTCTCTCAACTTGTACGGAGCACGGTGCGCGCGGGAATATTTATAAACATATTCGCGCGTAGCGATGGTAAAACAAGCACGCCGCCACACCTTCCCGGGGCTCGGTCAAAAGCCTTCAAACACCGATCCAGTTTTTCACGGCAACTTTTTTCTCCAACTGAAGTGCTCAATCCTTCCTCTCCGGCGGAGAGACCTCGATTGGACCGAGCCCTTCCCTGCTCTCGCCCCGCGAATGGTAAGGGCGAATGAGGCGTCGGTCGGAGCGGACGGAGATGGAAGAGACGGTGGTTGTTGGAAGGGGGCTTGTTTTCATCCTTCTTTTGACGAGGTGATCGGGGAAAGAGTGTCCGCCCATTTTCTAATTGGTTGACGCTCTACGGAGACCAGGTGCTCGCCCCTTTGGCAAGGTCTTCCTCTCCCGACACTTTTTGACTTCCCTCGCGAAGAGCGACACTTGCTATTGCCCCCGCAACCACCTCCACCATCCCCTGCCTCCTCCTCCCCATCGAATAAACCCTCCGCCATCTTCACTCCCAATGGGGCGGAACCTGACCGCAGGGGAAGCACGCGGCCTTGTGGAGGAGAGAAAACATAAAAAAAATGAAACGCGGCCAGCGCATAAATTTTTCCACTGGTGGAATGTGCGCAAAGTGTAACAACTGTGACAAAATGTGCCGCGCCATATCTGATCCGTGACGATATGAGTTTTTTAGGAATAAAACCGATTTCAGAATGCGTACATAAAGGTCCACAAGGATTAACGCACTATAGATGGCATTGGTTTCAAAACATCACAGCGTATCAATTTCTTCAAAGGAATGCAGGAGTAAAATGTAACGGGAAAAACAAAATGTGATGTGCTGTATCGGGTTCATGATAACATGTTTTGTGAAAAGAACAACGTGCCATTTCGAAGTTAAGTAATCAAGATAAATATGAATCAACGCATTAGTTATGTCACAATTAATTGAAAGTCAAGGAACATAAATTTCTTTGAATGTCACAACCTTTTATATTCAACATTTATAAGGTAAGGTTTGAATAATCGGCTTTGTCGCAACATAATTTAGTAAGAGAAAATGATGCTCGATTCCTAACTTAAGATATCAAGGTGTAGAAAAATCAGAGACAAAAAATTTCCCCAGGTACTAATTGCCAAGGAATGTGGTGGTGAAGTAGGCAGGAACGCTCACCGGGGAGCCCTCGTTCAATTCCCGAGCGCCTCTGTGCACCCTCAGTTTCACCCAACCTGAGTGACTTTTCGGATAACAGGTTTTCCTTAGAAACCATAGTTGACAAAAGGAAAGGAATGGCCCCCCTATCCTGATATCACTATGGCTTAGAACAAGGTGAGCTCTGACCTCACACATTGAACCATTCTTAAGTTAAATTACAGTGGTTTTAATATTTGAAGAATATCACAGTGGACAACTTTCTACAGTAGTTATATCTGTGTAAAATGCTGCACGCGCAACAAAATTACTACGCTACATTTGATTGTTGAGAAGATGATCAGTAAAAGAAATCACACATATTTCTAATGCTAATTACTCAGATTTTGCATCAATCAATGGATCTTGATGTCAATTTTAATTTTACAACATCAATATATATATATATATTTTTTTTAGGTAATCTACCGGTTAAGGTAGGTTTTTGGATGGACCCAACTATCAAATAAACATTTTGTGACTCCCCACCTAGCAAACTAATCTATATCAGGTCCCTCTTCATCTCGGTGTACTTCTTTCCTCCCTTCATCTCGTCTAACATCCCTATCCTGTTCCTACCCTTACCTCGCTTGCCCAACATTCTTCCCTCTATTACCCTCTTCAACATTCCACTACCGCTCAATACGCCCTTCATCCATTTTTCCTGCCTCCATAGGATTTCTCTCAACAAACCCCTCTCCTCCCCCACCATTTCTAGTACTTCCTCATTTGTTTTCCTTTCGGTCCATTTCACCTTTTCCATTCTTCTCCACACCCACATTTCAAAAGCCTCCAATCTACGTCTATCCTCCTGCTTCAGCGACCACGTTTCCGCGCCGTACATAGCTACGCTCCATATCAGAGTTTTTACGAGTCTTGTCTTAACATCCCTACTCAACGTCCCCGTCATCAACTCCCTCCTCCTTGAGAAAGCCTCCTTGCCTAGCGCAATTCTTCTCCTTACGTCCCTACCACTTTGACCGTGTTGGTCCAAAACACTTCCGAGATATGTAAACTGTTCTACCTGCTCTATTTTTTCCCCGCCTATTTTAATATTTAGCTTAGCCTTTTTCTTTCTGGAAAATCGCATAACCTTTGTTTTATTAATATTGATTCTCATCCCATATTTATCGCACTGAACCTCCAATTCACTCAACAATGCTTGCAACCCCTTGGCTGACTGAGCAACTAATGCTTGGTCATCAGCAAACCTAACCGATTTTACGAATTCCCCTCCGACTTTCATTCCTACCTCCAGTTCTTCCCATGCCTCTTTAATCATTTCCTCTACATATACGTTGAACAGTACCGGTGACAATGGGCAACCCTGCCTTACACCTCTTCCTAACACTGCCCATCCGGACTCTCCGTTCCCCACTCGCACCTGAGCAGTCTGAGACATGTACAGGTTGCGGATCAGTCTCCTGTCCCTCCAATCCATTCCTATTTTCTGCAATACACGCATTAATTTTTTCCAATTCACTCTATCAAACGCTTTTTCGAAATCTACAAAACAGGCAAAAACGCCCTGATTGTATTCTATATTCCTCTCGAATATATATATATATATATATAAAATGAATCTTGAGATGACAAGAATTCAGCCAATATTCTTCATTATTGACGCAATCACCGGAAAATGAAAACTACAGGGTGCTTACGTAATTGTTCAATATATCGTAAGATCGTATAAACCTGAACCTAAACTGATCGTATATATAAGATCGTAAAAAACTGAAATATTTGCGACTTAGTTCCACTTATAAGTTATTTGAACGGATTAATTCTCAACGGAATTACTTCAGAAAGAAAGGACTTGTAACACCGCCACAAATAATAAGCTCCACACATCATTTACGAATGACTTATAGCTCGTAAAAGAATGCCTTTCCAATGACGAAACGTGCAGGAATGCTCACTGAAAGGGGTTCATCACAAGTTTTGGTTTGTAAAAGTATACATATATAGCTTTAGAACTTAAAATATCCAGAGCAAGAGGGAAAAAACGCATCATTTTTCTCTACGTTATTCTTCAAAAATTTTAAACTAACTTGTACAAAACAATGAATATTGTAAAACATTTTAACGTCAGACAGATAATAGACACTTTTTTTTCAAGCAAACAGAATATTTCCTAGAATAAAAATTAACGTCGACCGATAAATGATACAGAATAGAAAAAAGGAAAACTTATTATCATCCAACAATTTCAGTTTATATATATATATATATATTTATAGTTCTGTTAAAAATGTATATTCATTTCAATCAGTCGAAGAAAATTTCTTGTTTATCCAATATCCGGTCAGGATTGTGAATCAAATTCACTCAACTTAAAATATGCAGAAATCTTCACCCTCGATGAGGTGTTTGAAACTTCTACAATTCCTTCCCAATTTAAATTCCTACTCTATTTTTCAATCCAATGAACTATTATGTGCACAAACAGTATGAAATCATCTCACCTCCATGATATTTTATCCTTCTAAAATTTAAAATTAGTGTCATTATAATATTTCGCAAATTCCACTAAGGATTTCAGACCGTTTCTCGATTGCGTCGTGGACGACTGGAAAGTCACAACAACGATTCTTTTGTCGAGTCGGAAGATTTCGTCATTCCATACATTTTCTTTCCTCCGTAATAGAACCCATTACCTTTTGCTCTGAATTTAAAATACCTTTCCAGCAGACCAATTTAGGTCTTTTTGCCAGCCGCGAAGTTTCGCGAGAGTTCAGTCTGTGGGTTCGCAAGGGAGCTCGTAATTTTTTTCCTCTCCGAATTCTCGTCGATATGCATGTACTTATATATATATATATATATATATATATATATATATATATATATATATATATAAAATTTTTTGAATAAATATTCATTCACATTGAAATAGAGATAAGGAAATGGGAAAGGAACGCACATAAAGGACGAACACAAGAGAGGTGGGGATGGCGGATGTGAGCAGATCACAAATGTAAAAATATTTTCCTCGACCGGGACTTGAACACCGGATCTCTTCACTTGCCGGGCGGATGCTCTAACCACCTGAGCTGTCGAGAAAATGTACCTTTACACTGAAATCTGCGATCTTATAAAGCGCCAAAGTGCTCCGAATCATTGCCCAGAAGATGGCATTAGGAAGTTACACCCACCAAAGGAGAAATAGACAAACACAAGAGGAGAATGGGCATTAGGTTAGCAAGCATACAACATCATAAAGGATAGGAACGGTGCGTTTCATGGCACGCATAACCAGAAGAAGAGACGAGCCACATTGGCTTGTGTTCGTCCTTTATGTGTGTTCCTTTCCCTCTTCCTTATCTCCATTTCAATGTGAATATATACATTTATATATAATGTAAATTCACTAAATAGTCAACACAAACACAGAAACTAAAGCATATAAAAGAAGGACTCACTGGTTCTCGAATTTTCGGTGGTGCAACCACCTTTCTCAAGAGGAATTAGGAACAGAACAGAAGGCAGAGGAGGGCCCGAAGCTTTCGGGCCCTCCTCTGCCTCAGTTCCCGGATAAGGAGATATTTTTACATTTGTGACCTGCTCAAATCCAACTTCCCCACCTTTCCTGTATATATATATATATATACGGGTTGCGGTGGTCTAGTGGGTAGAGCGTTGGACTACTGACCGGAGGGTCCCGGGTTCGATTCCCGGGCAAGGCACTTTGGGCACCTTCAGCTCCACCCAAGCTAGTTGATTTTTCGGGTACCAGATCTTTCTGAGAAGCCATAACCGGCACAGGGAAAGGAACTGGCCCCCCTACCCTGATGTGTGAATATTCACACGCCGTCGGGCTTGGTATACGGGTGAGCTCTACCATCACCTACTAAACCGACCTTCGGGTTGATTACTGTGTTTATGGTTATATATATATATATATATATATATATATATATATATATATATATATATATATATATATATATATATATATATATATAAAATATTCAACGCACAGAAAAATAAAGGAAGGACACTCACAGTATGTAATACATACTTTATTTTTCTGTGCGTTGAATATTTTGTATCCGTGTGTTTGTGCGTCGCCGGAGAGCGTCAACTTCAATGATATATATATATATATATATATATATATATATATATATATATATATATATATATATATATATATATATATAGGAGGCTTGGCCACGGATTCTGGTCGGATCAAATTTCGCCCCGTGGGGTGGGTGGATGTTGAGCGGCCGCGTTTCTGCGATTGAATGCTAATCAGAATGTGATTCCGGTTTTCGGTGCGCGCTCCTGAGCGAAGTCATTCCGTCATGCTGTCATTTAAGTGTGACGGCGTCGTTCTTTGGTTAAGAAATGTACCCACTGAGACTTTTCTGAAACATTTTTTCGAAGAAAAACTCTTTTTGAACGAAAGTATCCGTAACTTTTCAGAAAACCTGAACAAATACACTCTTTTAAATGCATACCGAAGTACACAGCATGAAAATTAATTCATTAGAGAAGTGCCTGAAAAAAATTTAAAAAATATAAAAATGTTTCAAAAATGAAAACAGGTTTTTTAATATTGAACTTCGTATGTGAATCAAAATCTCAAAGGATATTTGTGAAATTCTAATGGGACAGAATGGATTGAAAACGATATTTTTTCACTTGTTTAAGTTATTTAGAAATCATGCGTCAACTTTTATCGTTCTATTTTTGTCCCAGTGAAATCATGGCTACCGTTGCTAAAGTACTATGGCAACCCCACTTGAGTCACAGCTAAATGAAATTAATAAAAGTAATTATTTTTATTATTTACCTCCCGTCACCTGATAATAAATTAATAGTGTTCTCAACACATACTCTACAGTTATATACGTTTGTCATTACAGTTACGCTCATCAAATATGTGAATTTCGGGCACTAAAATGAAAGGGTAGTTGGGTAAAATTGTGATTTTACTTGATTATGACGAAATCTTCATGGAAAGAAATTGTGCTGTAGGTACGAAAACATTCTGTTTAGAAGCTTGCCACACGTAAAACGATTCGATTTAGTACTTCGTCAAATGGGGAGCTGATTTTTATAAAACCTAGTCCTAACTCTTGCATGTCGATTCTAATTCTTAATGGATTCGGAACGGATATTTCATCACGCGTTTACATCTACACCCTAACCATCTCTACCATTAAAAAGCATACTCTGAAATTGACGGGTGCCAGTCTGTACTAGAATGAATCTAAGGATTCCTTAAATCCAAAACAAAGAACCCTTCTTACATTCCCATGCCACAATGTGTAACAAAATGAAAGCCACTCCTTTACTAGTAATATGTTTAAAAACTTAAATAGATTTGTTTTCGTCCAACTGAGTTCTAGCTAGGCATTGCGATGGAAATCATTCTCTTCTTCTTTGAAGGGCATTTCTTAATAGCGGTATTTCCTTCCTGCATTAGGAGCCAAAAGATTGATGCGCAGAATCGAAGCCATGTTCGTATTGTATTGAAGTGTGTGGAAGTGTAAAGTTTTCCTTTTTTTACCCTCACCATGAAGGAATTCCACAAAGTTAAGCCTGAAACTCTTAGCTTTGACGTCATTCAAATTTATGCAAGACGTTTAATCTGTAATTTAACTTTCGCTTCGTGAGTGATTCCCAGTCTAGCTGCTCATATATATTTTGGATACGCTGATAAGTTAAGAACGTTTTGCAAATCTAGCTCCTCTACGCTACACGCGATCCAATTCGGCCATCAGTCCAAGATTGAATCGGCGTGGTAATTAAAGCCTGGGCTTTCCACAAGGAAGACTAAGTTCGATTACTAACCGCCGGATATATCAATGCGGTGTTATGATCCCGGATGTGACACTACTGAGAAGGACGCTTTTAAACGGAAGAACTTCGAACGCCAGAAGACGTGCGGTAAATCCGTGGACTCCTTGTCACCTTTAAGGCTGATGATGGTCTAACGCGGGTAGTGTCTTTCTCTCCGCCCTCCGTCCACTCCCTAAATATCATGAATACCCCCAGATACCCGCCATCATCATCTCCAATGGAGCAAACGACCTCACCTCTTCCCCGTCTCCCCTAATAGCTCATAACTATCCCGCCCGTCCCTTTTGGACAGACCCGTTCGACGCGAGCGAGTGTGACTCAAGGGAGTTCTTCTCGTGTTCGGGGGAGGCGGGGACGGCAAGAGGTGCGGCAGTTGGTCAGGCGCGAACCCGATCGTCGGTAAAAAGAGTGGTGGAGGAGAGAGGGAGACAAGAGGTAAGGGACTGGAAGGTAAATCGTCGTCACGGATGAATTTGGGACGCGGCCCCCAAGACTCCCCCTTGATATCCACCTCTTCCCCCCTCCAATCCCCCGAGGCGAGGAAAAAATATCTAGGTGCAAGTGAAAAAGTGCCGGCGAGGAGAAAGGCATGATGCTGAGGGATCATTTTGATGGTCGGGGGTAGGGGGAGAATTTTTATCTCTGCGCATTTAACTTCTGGATTAGGAAGGGTATTTGGAGAGGAATATCCCAAATCTATGTGGAGATTTAATCACACTTGAGAAACGCATTGGACGGAAAGAAAAATGAAGAAGCCCTATGAAGCGGGTAAAGAGAAAGGTTTGTGGTGAGAAATTTGAACAAAGCCGGGGAAGTGGATGCAGGAGATATTAAGAGGCAATGGGATAGCCAAGACCGTGATACGGAAAGGAGAATGGGGAGTAAGTAAGGGAGAGGGTCGTAAGGAATAGGTCTTTTTGAAGACTCTGAAGAGAGGTAGAAAGAATGCAGAAGCAAAAAAAGATTTATATTAATATGGGGGTTTAAGCACATCTAGTGCAGCGCTAGGCAGTTAGTTAGTTAGTTAGATGTTCATCGAGAATCATCCTTCGTGACCTAATGAACACTTACCCACATCGATAGATTATTACTAATAATATAAATGAATGACTACTTTTCAAGATGGGTGTAAGAAGTTAACTTATGTGTATATTCGAAAAAGACATAAGGGTCTTCACCTTAATCCAATGATCATTAACTGAAGAATTGATTTCACACCATTCTATTATTCGACTGTCAAACCTCTTCATGACAATACACTTCGTATTTTTTGTTAAACGTACAGTATCGTTTTTCATCCATTTCTCTTTCAATTACTATCTCCATTAAGCTATCGTGTCACAATATGCATCCGATAAGTTTTTTGCCTTTCTATTCTAATACTGAGACTAAAATTTCTTCTCATACTGATTGTAAAATGTATTTGTTTTCTCCGAAATGAGAACGACAAAAAATGGAAATATTTGAAGCTACTTTCTCGACAAACGGGAAAGTATTTTAGTTTATGTGAACAAGACACGCTCATCTTTTCATTAACGAGAAGATAAATTAAAGATAGTTGAAAACGTACATATGAGGGAAAACAATCTTTCGCTCTGGGTTTGATGAGAGAGTTCGTATAAGGAATAATGGGAAATTTCTCAATGCACCTAATGTAGCAGAGCAATTACCCACAAAACCACTCTATGACACTGAATTAACGTGAAAAATGTTTTTGATTTTGATCAAAGTTAATGAATGAGCACGTATAAGAGCCATGAGCACGCGATAAATTTCACGACGAATTGTTTACACTCGGGAGTGTTTTGTTCAATGCAATGCTCATTTTCTTGTTAACTTTGCAAAATCCAAGTGTGATTTCTTACGTTAAGTTTCTCGATTTTTCACTGATATTTCAATGTTTAACTTTATCGATCTCATGAAATATATGCCATTTACACCTATTAATTTAATCAAACTATGTAATGACACAAAAATTGTTAAAACATTTATGGTTCTCTATGTAAATCTCCGCAATTTTGATATTTTAACATATGAACCGTTTTTAAGGTAATTACTAATTAGACATATAATTTAAGGCCATATATTTCGTTTTCATAAGCTGATGAAGATATTTTAATTGTGTTTAGATAAATTTCAATATTTTTATCAAGAAATAAATTTGGCCTTCTCGCGTCTCCCCATATCTGTGTTTTTCTAACGCAAACCTTTACGGTATTATACAGCAATTTGTCTCAAATAGATACTGATATATTTATATTTGAATTCTACCAACTAAATATTATTTTAGTTATGGTATCTGCTTTTAGGGAAAAAAACCACGTACACGTTGACCAAACTATTTTGTGAGACATTAAGGTGCCCCAAAAGACTAAGCAATCCCAAATAAATAATTTCTTTAAAATATTCGCCGTAGGAGTTTTGTTTCGTCATTTTTTGATATTCGCGGTTGCAAGAGGGGGGAGGGGGAAGAGAAGGAAGGCGACAGCGTCTCCTTAGAAAGGACGAAGGGAAAGAATGAGATTGTCATTTTTTTCATTTTTTTCCCGCGAAGCAGAGCAACATTTTTTCGCTTACGTCCAACCCTACCTCCGTACTTGGTCAGCTCGCGGTTTATGCACAAAAAATTAAGGGAGAAAAATCGACCTCCAAAGTGATGTTTCCAGTAAAAACGACAGATCACAACTAAATCGTGAGGGAAATCATATAGAGTATCGCAAAAAATTTTGACATGCGGTTTAGCAAATGAAAGTCGTGCGATGTAATTTTTTTGCCGACCGATGAACGTGGAAGTAAAGCAATGTTCAATAACGTGACTGGGTATATTATTTTTTCATTTGGGTCTATTTTATTGACCACCTAAATTCATCACCAAAAGTATATATAAATGTAAAATCACATTAGGTGTAACCATAATCCTACACACCTTAAATGACCACCTTGATACCGATTCCAGCCTTTTTTCACAACTTTCAGGTTGATGAATTTTGTGCGGAAAGAGTGGATTTCTATTAGACTTCCTCTTTTGCGGCGGTATGGGCAGCAGCATACGAGGTTGTCCACGGATTAGAAGTAGTACTTGAATGATTAACAATCTCTGCATTTCTAAAGAACTTTTGCACTATACAAGAACCTTTTTCCCGAAACTACTTCGTTCTACCGCTCAATTTTCTACCACACAATTTATGCTGCCCAAAATACCTATTCTTCTTCAACTTCTACCCTGCTTATCTAATATTCTTCTACCAATCACGACCTTAGATCCAATATTTCTGTCTCCTTTGAATATCGACCAATAACCTCTTCTCCTCCGCCATATACTCACATCCTATAACACCTCGTTTATCTCATCTCTATGTATCTTAACTTCTCTTAGCAAGCACTTTTTTCGGTTCCTTAAGTATATATATTTGAGTGTTTGTGGGAATCATTGGTTCTACAGAATGTCTTCGGCTATACGTGGCCATCATTTATTTGAAACTAGTCTATACGGAAAAATCGTGTCTGTAAGTCTCTTTTCAATAGAATATTCCAATATCCATTTGCGATAAACTATCCAAGGAACCAGTTTTATTCTTCAAAGAAAAAAGTTCAGATGCAGGCAACACAACGTTGAGATGTTGAATGAATGGTGTTTTTACCCGCTCCAATTCTACTTGTCTTTTTGGTGGATCATAGAGTGTGGAAGTGTAGTTTGTCTGTAGTGTGGAAGTAAAGGCGTAGAAGAAGAACGGCTGGTGACTTAACAATCCCTGCCATATGTCTTTGCTGGTGACTGGTGACACCGAAGGCTTGCTGAGTGGAGTGTAGATGATGCAGATAATTTCACAGTTGGCACTTCGTCAATCTATAAAGCTTGTTATGTTGCCACTAATACATTTGAATTTGGCACGATTGTAGTTTACGCTTGAATAACTGTCCAGCATAAAATTTTGCAATGGTTCTAGAATTGCCCATTCAAGAAAAAAATCCGTGGAGTTAAAGGTAATTCAATTGTTATTTTCGAAATGATAGACCTATATTTTTTATGGTTGTCCACCACAATGCCAAATTGAGAGAAAATATTTCCGTAAATGAGCAGGTGTTGCTAAGATATTTCACAGAGGAATTAAATTAAGAGACTTTAAATACCATAAAGGAAATAACCAAGAATCAAATGCCTATGATGTACGTACGTACGTGCTCGTTGGAGTGCACGATCCAACAGCATCATGAGGTAAACTTTTCCATTGAGTGAATTACCGGTTCACCAAAGCGACGGGATGATTGACAGAAATGACCAAACGTCTTCATTGGAATTTCATGAGACTGTGGATCAATAATTACAAAGTTATGAAAAAGAGAGTGCGGTGAAAATAGATTGCCATTGGTGCTCCAGCAACTATATTCCTCACCGACACTAATAAACCGAAAAAGCGAAAACTTATGAAAAAAATAACGCAAGGTCTATCCCGAGCTAATCTCTATCCCAAAATGGTTCAGCAGATAATTGAGCCTCCTTTCCAGACCAAGAAAAGAATAAATAAGCACATACCCAAGGCGTTATTCTGGCAATACATCTGCTACCAAAATGTGGGGACTCACCTGAAAAGATAATAAAACATGGTTATTAAAAAATGGATAAAAATAAAATAGGTGTTAAAAATTAATTCGTTAGTACTTGAGTGAAAGTATGTGTTTGTCGATTGAAGAAATTGTTTTGGGCAGGAATATACATGAGGTTACCACTATTCTTATAGGAAACTTAAAAGTCTTTTGATCATAGATATAAACCGCACTAATTTATATCGAATTCGTTGTAAAGTTGTAACCAGAGATAAAAAAAACCCAGTAAGTTTCAAGGTGCATGTAATAATGACTTATAATAAGCAATAATAATTTTCTTTTGCAAAATTAAACATTTCATTGGTTGAATTTAAATTAAGACTATGTACCTAAAAATGTTGAGAACAGTATGAAAATCTATGAGTTCCCGTGAAAATGATCATAGGAGACATATAAATCAACATTTTTAAAAATGGAATATGCTAAAAACATCATTTAGTTCGAGAAAATCATTTTAAAAACGTATAATAATTGAATCGTTTCACATGAGGTCTCCATTTTGCACAGAAATTTTACTCACGCAAATGTTCACTGAAAGCAAATGGAGGTGGTTTCATCCTCCCTCATCATCATTATCAATACGGCCTCGATTTGCTAGTGCATCCACCTCTGTTGAGTCGTGAAGCACGTTAAAGTTTTCAGTTTTACGTGACTGCTTGCGGATTCCATTCAATCCGGGTCGCCCTCCTTCAAAAAAAACCTTCAAAAATAAGCACTCGAGAAGCCAGTACCCATTTGTGAGCAATTGAGGGATATGCAAAAAATATTAGTGGTTACCCCACGAAAGAAATCGTGAGCTGGTAAAGGATTTTTCTGTGCTCCAATTTCGTTTTTTTCTCATTACACGTGTTCTGTGCACAATAAATGCGGAGAGTCATTTGCTACTCTGTACACAAATAGTGCGCATTTTGTAAAACATGCCCCGAGTTTGAGGATTTACTTCAATAATTTGGACATTCTTAAGTCATTTAGCAACATCCCTTCATTAAAAATACGAGACCACGCCAATATAATGACGATTATGTGAACACGGCCCTTCGGTGGTGGTTTGCAAATCAGGCGATAGATTTCTATTGCAATAGAATCCAGAAGAGGATTGCACGATATGATAAGTGCCAAAAATACTTGTGAAAATTATGTTGAAAAGTAGATTTAAGGTACAGGATTTTATGTAAAAATAAAACTTGAAAAAATGCGCTCATATTTTTTTAAAATATCAAAACAGTACTTATTTGAAAAACACGCCTCTTTTTAATTTACACAAGCTTAGGAAAACAGGTGGGTAATTTATCTGAAGGAATGACTCAAGACAAAACTTCCCAGTGAGAAATTATATCAGCTTAATGAACAAAAATGAGAATTTAAAAGTGGCTTAAAACTTCATGATACTTAAAAGCCGTGATTATTTCGTATTGAATAAATTATGAATCAATTTTTTAATCATATTTCCGCATTTCTGGTCCATCATTGTACCTGTTATTTATTATTAGGTAATCTACCGGTTAAGGTAGGTTTTTGGATGGACACCACTATCAAATAAATATTTTGTACCTCCAAACAAAACCCAATCCAGCAACCTAAGCTACATCAGGTCCCTCTTCATCTCTGTGTACTTCTTTCCACCCTTCATCCCATCCAACATCCCTATCCTGTCCCTACCCTTTCCTCGCTTGCCCAACATTCTCCCCTCTATTACCTTCTTCAACATTCCACTACCGCTCATTGTACCTGTATGGACCATGTTATCCGCATTGAGGTTACAGATGATACTTGATCAATACTAAAACATAGCATATAAAATTTAATAAAAAGTATATCACCAAAAGTATTTTATTGTTAGTGCACCGTTTTCAACTGTTAAGAGTTCTGATTTGGTTAAGATTAATTGTGATGAGACATATTTGCAGTGACACGTAGTCAAAGAGTATTAAATATAACTTGGGTTCTCGAACACCGGTTGCAGTGAGCGCCTGGTTTTTCAAATTCCTTCCCACTCTGCAACTGACAGAGAGATCATTTAGCCAAAACGGTGAATGGCCAGCCAGAAGGTATTTTGATGTCTGAGACCCGTCGGCGCATTTTCCCTTCGAGATATTACCCCATATCCCACAACTTGTACACGCCACTTTATTCTTTCGCATCCTAGTGGTTGTTACATGATTAAATCAATGCCTTTATTATGGAATCAATCAAAAATGGCGCGAAGCAAATTACTGATCAATCTCTGGATGCACAATGCCATAGGACCGCTGGCCCGTCCGAACAATGGATTTCATAGACAATTGTTCAGGAAAAAATAAGGGGTTTGAGGCAAATCTTACGGAATTATATCTTTATTTATAACAAAATGAGGTAGTTTAAACCAAAGGTCAAAGAATTTGCATGATTAAGTTGGTCGAGCAATGCTGATTGAACATATACAAGCCGAGCATTAATGAATAGCAATTGGCGACATATTTTTCATAAAGCATGACTGATTTTGCAGAGCGTTTTTCATTGTCTTTTTCGGTACTACTTCGGTATATTGAATGGGTTCAGCTCGTTGTTGTCTACTGGTTTCACACCCATCTGCTTGTATCTTAACTCCCGAATCTCCGCCCCCAATCTCTCCACACAACACCCCAAATCAAAGGGCCATTCTTTTTTCCCGTTTCGCAATGCCCGAGAAATTCCTCAAGTGCTCGGGAGATAGAAAGAGAGAGATTTCTCCTTTTCCCGCGTCGGCACAGGTTCATCCGGACGGTGGTGCAGAATTAGAGAAAGGATTCCCCAAAGGCAAGAGGGATGCGTCGCGTATATTCGTACTATTTGAGCACAACCGTGACAGAACGAATATCGCAACACGCCCAGCCTTCCCATAAATGTTCATTTGACTCAATGGCCAAATCCTCCCGGCAAAAAAAAAGAAATAGCTCCCTTCCTTTCACCTTTCCCATCCACTTTTCCCCCTACACCACCAACTCCTCCTGCCAATTCCATCCACGCCCAACAACAATTATCAACGCCAATCGTATGGACCTCATACCGAACGTTTTCTCACGAATCAACGAGAAAGTTGGAACCTCCCCAATGGATGGTGGTTTTGTGGGTGCTATTATACACGTTGATGGATCATCGTTTCGGAGAGAAATCCTCCCGCCAAGTTTAATCTTTGTTCAAAATTTATCATTAGGGCGCACCTTTAAGTGAAGCCGTGTCCCCAAATCTCTTTTGAAACAGAGCTATTATCCCGAATGACTATCATTTGAATCGTTGGATAATATAAGCTTCAACTTTTAAAACCTCATGTTTGCAAATATCTTTCGAGTTAATTTGATAGTCAAATTGTCTTATTCTCTAATTCGCTTTTAGGAAATTATTTGCACTGAATATATAAATGATATGCTGTATAGCTAGTAGCTGTAATAAAGTGTGACTCACTTAAAATTGGAACGATGAAAGTTCTAGATTCATCTTAATTTAATTTTATGTGAATATTTTAGATCAATATCATTTTAAAAACAAATGTATTCTTTAAACTTTCAGGTTTCACTTCGTGGAATGGTTTAATGCCCATATTAAAAGCGTTTGTAATTTTCCACATACTTCGCTTTATCAGAAATAAAGTCTCAAGAAAATTAAACTCTCTTTTAAAAATGTATGCTTGCTCTCAAAGTTTGGCAGGAAATCAAGTGATAAGAGGGTTAGACGGACGTTTCCTACGAAATACCTTCGCATTTTTAGTCCAAATCGTGGGCACAATCCTAAATGAAGTAAATCACAGAAAATTTCATCCATAATGCATAATCTCGTACTCCACAATTTGTGTCAAACATTTTCTTTAGTTCATCCTTTCATTATATGTTCGTTCATGCCTACATTCCATTCCCATGTTGCAAAGTCTTCATTCAATAAAATGGAAAAGGAATCATTTTTTGAAATAATACTATTCTCTTAATCACTTTAGCTCCCTAGCGTTGTTTCTAGATCTGACATATCCTCCTCTATATTGATGACTTACAACTGAAGTCGTATGCTATTTAGAACTCACCAACGTAAATAAAAAAAAATTCTGTGGATTTCAAAATATTAAAGCGCACTCTTATTAAATGAATCCACAGTTAAAAGGAGGAACAATGTAGTTTCCACTCAAGTTAGCCATTTGGCACGATGCGTTTCTCCGTAATACGATATCATCAGGCACACAATGAATGGAATGGAAGGAAAGGGCTGGTGCTCATAGTAAAATTATGTGGAAAATTAGGTTGTTACATCTGTTATTAATGCTATGTACAACTTCCATGAAGTGAAACCTAAATCCATAAGGTTTATGTCATTTATAAGCTTTTGCATCTAAGATTAATTTTATTTTTCAGTTGAAAGATACTTCGTTTCGGTTCGATCAAAGCACCATTCCTCTTACCACGCAGTGGCTCCATGGTGAGTGGAGACTATATACGACATGGCACCGTCTGAATCTTTTCAAGTTGATCAGTCCTACATTTCCCAGATGTCTTTATAGTAACCATTGAGGTCTCCAATCTCTTTCACTATCGGTATGGTCACGGTTCTATTCAGGTCCTTTCAATGCTGTTTCACCGAGTCTCACCTTCGTTGCCTACGGTATCCAGTGTCACTTTCTCCTTGTGGTTTGTACAAATATCAAGAGACTACTGATGAGCGATTGTCCAGAACTCCTACCCTGGCATGAAGATTGCCAGGTTGCCTGTGAACTTTTCTTGGGAAGTGATGTACGCTTTGAGCAAGTTTTCGTCGTACTTCAGCAGAACAGTATATGAACCCTGTAAAAATCAACCAGGTAAATATTGGCACGCATCATTCAACGTATTGTTCCAGTCATATTAACGATGGTGTTTGCTAAAGATTTACAAACCGGTAACCGGACAGGGGTCGAGTTTAACAGTGGACTGCATGAAGCAAAAACGTTTATTTAAAATTATGGTATTTAAAAAACTCAAATGAGCACTCTTCATTTTGTCTCACTTTCGTTTAGCATTCCCCTGGTTCATTTCATTGCAAAATCCAGTACAATCATTAAATCGATAAAGTGGACTAAATTAGGAAAGGAGGTTCTATAGGAATGAACAAATGAAATGTTCGATGGTGAAGAATACTGTCGTACCCCCAATGAGTTTACGAGCTCGGATGACAATTGTGGAGTGGGTAAATATTATTGCACGACTTCATTTAAATAAATTATTTTGCCATTCTCTAAAGGTAATGCAAAACAAAAGAACAAGAAAAATTGATTTTTTATCTAGCTCCTATCATTAAGCAACTAATTAAGTTGCCTAAGTAAGTTAGCGGAAAAACAATAATCTCCAAAATTTCCGACTAAAGTGACGATGCAAATTGAAATTCACGAGGAAATACAAATTTTGAGATTACAATGGTTTGGAATGGGGACAAATCGTGACTAGAATGATTGACGATAAAGAAAATATAAAATTAAAATATAGAACTTTATTTAGTCGTCCTAGGTAGTTAAAATTCTAATTTCACGGGTAACGTTAGCTAATACGAAATTTAAAAATTTTAATAGGTTCTGCCACATGGTTTATAATTAAGTCTGTTTAATATGGCTGAAAATTTTACTATGAGCCTCACGCTGAAGCAATTACGACATACCACAAAAAAGTAAGGAATATACACAGTACAACTAGCAATCACGCATTATTACCACAGAAATTGAATACATTTTACGTCTAACTAAATTAGGCAAATATATCATCAAGGATATCGCCTTCTCAAGCACACTTCTTGATTCAGATTCAGCCTTTGTAGTACACCAGCAAAACATTTCGTAATCAGTTTTCCTTGCCTATAGACATAGAATCGCATAGGCCAAGACCTAGAGTCTCTCCTGCTTCGATTTATCGGCTGTCAATGACCGACGAGTCACCCCCCCATCAACATATGCAGTCAGGAGAGGCAATGACCAGCCCTTTCACGTGAGTTATTCCGTTCGGGTCAAACCTTTGAGAGTAATAAAGCACCTCCGCATCTGTTTCCGTTTCCGTGGATGTAATACCCCGGCATGAATATTCACCGGGATGTAATAGCTGGTTGCGTGATGATGATGAGTACTCGGAGGTAGTGATGAATTGCCTCGCGTATGAACGACCTCAGAACGAGATACGTACCTCGTTCGAAAGCTTTGGCAGAAGATGGTAGAATCTGAACTCACGTGATGCCATTTATGAGGACGAAATTGTAGGCAGGTGGAAGATATCCGGCTCAAGGAAGGCAATTTTTTTAAACTCCCCCTGGAAGGAACGACGCGAAAGTGCGTAGTGGATGCGTAGGTGAGTAAGAGACACGGTGGAGGGGGGGTCACCCGCTCATCACGCTGTACACTTATGAGAGTGTGCCACCTTCCCACAGACGAATACTCTTATCTCGACCAACCCGACAGTCACACGCAAATTGTACTCAATGAAGGTAGCTAAGTGTCCCGGAAAAATATTTCGGCAAGCCACCTCGAAACCTCCAGAGGGAATGGTATGAACGTTAATCACATCGATTCAAGGAAAATAAACACTGATTTCTCTCGTTTATTACAATTCTGTTTTATGACGGGGAAACAAACAGTGGATAAAATGAATTGGATACCTTTCTTTATTGCACTTACGTGACTTACGTTTGCTGAAATTGTGTACATATATTTATTTTTATTAAAATTACTAAATTTTTATTAATAAAAAATTATACTATTTTTATTTTAATAATAATTTTAATAATAATTAAAATTAAAGGGTTGGTTGCTGATAAGGCTGTTGATGAGGCTCATCTTGAAAAAAGTTAGCGGTATGTGAAATTCACACACTCTGAGAAGTGGGCGAATTCCTTTCCCTGTGCATCCTGAAATTTCCCATAAAGTTCCAGCATCTAGAAAGTTGCACCGATTTCATCTTAGATGGTGGTTTTCAAAGGTATCGCCCATGAATTGAACCCGGAGTCCTTCGGTCATTGGACCAATTCTATTCTCAACTAAACTACCGTCTTGTTCACTCGTGAATATGCTTTTTCAAAAAATAATGGAATTTTTGGGGTAAAGAATGGAATAATGTTGTAGGGAGAGTTGATAAATAAAATTAATGAAACCATGGACGTCATCAATGAGGTTTTGGTGGAGACTGACGGAATGACTCACGCCCTGCCACACACCCCAGCGATGATTTTCTAGGTACTTAAATAAGAAAATAATGGACAGCCTAGATTCAAGAAGTGAAGAGAACCGCGTCACCCAGAATTTGAGGTTTACGATTCTTAAATGAATGTGGACATAAGAAACGTGGTTACAAAACGTTTGATTACTTTTCTGAATAAATTATTGATCTTTTTACATCCCACCGGTTGTCAAAATATTTGGCATATTCTTGACAGCGATCATGAAGTCGCTGGAAGAGGAGGCGTTGGCTCGCACGGGCGCGACGCACCTGAGTGGATGTCCATTAAGGCAGGCCAGCCAAAGAGCACTTACACCTCAAGAGTGACCAATGAGACGGCTTTCCATCCGAAGGAAAGCTGCAAAAAAAAAGTATGGCTTACTTCTCGTTTTCTCAATGCCAACAACCCACGAAAGGACCCAAAAATTATTTTAAGGCTTATTATATCGATGATAATAGCCTGACGGCATTACGCAAAGGGTTTTCAGAAATGTACCTGTACGACAGGGTACTCTGGCGGCGCATTTTAGATTTTAATATTCGGTCTTCATTAGCCCAATAAGTCATTACCGAACCCAAATGTCTTTGAAAGATAGACATAGATACCATCTGCATACCTTATAGGGAATTTCTAAAAATAATGTCATGATTATCTTCCCTTACACAAGGGCCAGTCTCCTAACATCCGTCTTTCAGTGCCTTAGGAGCATCCTGTGACTGGTAACTCGCAGGATATAAAATAGATATTTGAATTAAATTTGTTACGACGATCACGTCGCAGGGCACGCTTACGCAAACAATTTCCAACAATCTTTGACACTATGTAATCTTCCAGACGACTTGAAGGTTACCGATTTCGTCATCAAGGAGACCAATAAATTTGCTCGTAAAACTATTGGTCACCGGTTATCGTTGAGCCGCGTCCAAAAGACGTTCCTAGACAATGGAAAATAAATTTCAATTTCAATATCGGCTGTCCCGTCCCGGTATCTGGGCTCGACTTTGAGGTTGAGGATTTTCCCCTTTTTAAAAAATATCATCAAGTCGACCTTTTATTCGGTGGAAATGACCTCTTCTGAACACGCATCCTTCCGAGACCGCTATCCCCGAACTTTCCCTTTCCCATACGTCTCCACGCCGTGATAAGTACAGCCTTCCACAACATTATAACAAAACACGCACACATGTTGTTATATTGCGAGAGAAAGGAGAGAGTGTTGGGTAAGCGAGGAAAGAAGAGGACGCGGAGGAGGGTAGAGTGTGTGAAGAGTTGGTGGAAGATAATGCAAGTCAGGCAAAGGCATTTTAAGTTGGGGGAAACGTTTTAGAAGTTCAAGATACTGTGTAATTGATCTATAAACCTACCTTTAACCGGTGGAATATCTGTTAGATCAATTGTAACTGTTTTCTATGCGCACAGTCACACTAACACCTTTTCACACTTTTCTATACCCACTAACACACGAAGTGACTCTTGGGGATGGCATTTATTTTCTCCAAAATGTCCACATTTATTGACAGGCTCACCCCAGCGAGGATGACCTTTTCCAGGCCACTACAAAACAAGTATGTGTCGACACATCTAAGTCAGTCCTTCTCCAAGTAATTCCACATCCTTCTTGTCCACGAGGAATTCTCATTTGTCACGAAGTATCGTCTCTAAAGTGCTTCACGAATGGTCCGGTCAAACAACTTGTTTGTTTGAATCTCGTGAAGGGAATTCTAGCTTTTGGACTATCAAGAGATTTACGTAAGTATTACAATCTTACTTGCGATATATTTTCTATCGGAAATTACTTGTAGATCGCCAAATGATAACAATGATGAAAAACGGTAGCATTTCAAGTATACCGGAGTATTTCAATTAATCCCAGCTCACCAAACAATAGATCATGTATCGCTTCCGGGACGATTTCAATTAATGATAATAGTGTTTGTTGTTAAACCAAGGACGTACATTTAATTATGTTTTGAAAGAGCGGGAAAAAATATAAATCCTACAGATATGAAAAGAGTTATTTTATTTCTTCGGCATTCCAGTGCATTGTTTAATGAGTATTGGGAACCAAAGACAAATTATTGGCTACGAAATAACTGAAAAATTACCGCTCCCTTAGTGTTTCAACCATTTCCCACTTCTTATTGGGCATATGATATTAAAATACAATAGTTTAAGCTAAGTAAGCGGTAGAAAAGTTGAATAATTATCGAAAATATTCTACAAAAATATAGTCGGGGTAATCAACCTAGTGGCTAGCTTGAGAGACAATCAGTTCACTTAACGTTAAGCTCGCTGGTGTATTAAATTCACGTATTATGGCAAAGGAGCCTATTACTTTTCCTGTTCCGCGGTTTCCTGTGGTTTCTCAGAAACAATTGATAACCGAAAAATCTCACGGTGCTGGTAAGGCTCAAGTGTGTCCAAAGTCACGGGAATCAAACTGGGGCCCTAAGTACAATCATTAGTTTTGCTATAGTGATTTTCTCATCATTGTACTGCATTAAAATATACCATAAAAAGTAACTTAAGAAAAATAAAGAGCGCGATCAAGCAATAGATTTAAGCGTTGCAATATGCTCAAAGAGACACGTCGATATAGACGTCGAGACTCAAAAAAAAGAGGTGGTGAAATGCTTGATAAAGATTCAAAGTGAGGAAATGGAGAGTTAGGGGAAGCGAGCTTCGCCAATTCGAGCGCACGGGAGGGAGGGAGGGAAATCGCTGCAAGGAGCATCGTGCCTTCGTGATGAGGGTTCCCCATGGCCTTCCCAACCCTTTGAGAGTTCTTCTTCCCCGTGAGAAACTCTCAATCGGACCTCCACAGGTGCGCATGCGTGACGCATCCTGGATACTCTCCCCCCATGGGCACGGAGTCTCGAAAACCTCGGGGGGAAGATGGCTGCCGCGCCCGTCACGACCCCATCCTTGTGGAGAATTGGGCCCTCGATGGACGCGGGCGAGAGAAGAGGCGAGGAGGTCACGAGGAATACAAAAAAAATATATAAACGAAACGGTGGAGCAAATAAGCTGAGAAAAGACGGGCCACTTAGTGGGATCGATGGATGGAAACCTTTAAAGAAGGAAACATCTCCTTAGTTCCGTCGAGTAAACTATACGCTGTGAAACACACGTTGGGAGAACCATGCACGGCGCGAGGCAAGGACTCCAAACATCCGAGTGAGCGAAGGTGGTGCTTTATTACAATCTTAGCAATCGAGGTGGAATTTATTACTGAAATGAGACCAATTTGTATCACGTAACATGGCCCGTTTCTCGCATCATCCCAAGACGTCGAAATTTAATTTCGGCATTGGTTTTGTGGTAAGTCAATATTTACCCTTCATTCCCGTAACTGCCCGTTTGCCTGGCAGACGGGTACATTGTGTTCCTTTCGTGAATTCCTGCAAGGTGAATCGATTCGCATTGGGACGATGCACGTCCCAATGCGAAAAGGGAAATTCTGCACGATTAAACGTTTGACGGAACACGCAACATTCCATGGAAAAAAAAATCTAAAATTTAACGGAATGTCTCAATGACTCTTTGGCGTGGCGGGTAAAATTAATCGCTGATGATCAATTCACTAACTGCTCGCTCGCACCATTGAAGGACCCTTCTTTTTTTTTATCTATCCACGAACGGGAAAGAATCAGTTGATTCACCTTGCATGATGCATGGGAAAAATTTAAATGGGAAATTAGGAGAAAATTTCAAATTCGAGAGAGGGCAGCTAATTGATTCATAACTGTCGTCCTTCACTCAGCAGCTAACGGGGGCCAGATAGGAATCATACATAGTGGTTTTGGATCCTTTGGAAATTTTCCCTTTCGACGCCACGCCGGAGGAAGTTTCAGCATCGCAAAGATGATCATATTAAAAAAATTAATGAAGTAATCAGACCCGTCATTTCCGGACAAATACAAAGTGATTGTATATTCAACGCTCCTTGCTATAATCATATCAAGGGTTCCTGGTACACGTATTAAACCGGCCAGTCGGGAGACATAGGAGCGACACTTTAGGGACTAGACACAAGACGGAATGAAAGTGCATCGATACTCACCCATTGGGAAAGTGACATCGAGCGAAAGCATGCAAACGAGTGTGGAGCATTCTTTGGTTACCATGGGAATGCGGAAATTGAAATCTTATATGCGAATAAGATTGCGACAGGCAAGACTAAAGAACTGCCCTGCAATGAATTCGATAAATGACTTATGAGTATGGGAGTAACCCATTGTGCCTGGTCTTGCAAGCATTTTAACGACCATTATCCTTTAGTTTTTCAATGTTCCTAGTGCATACATTAACCATAAGATATGCAGATGAGTCTGATCCTTAAGTACGAAATCTTTCCTTCGGTAGATATTAGGTGAAATAGCTTCCATTGCCGAAACATTTCTGCTCTAAAATTTATCTTCTCCCTCTCTCAAGTGTCATGAGATTCGAAATCTGGCAAAAATGGACACCTATTTGGGGCAAACTAGAAATAAAACATAGATAACAGCATTGGCCACGGATAAATATTACAAATGTGGAGATTGAGGAAGTTTCATAAAAGAATTTTCGATCATAGAACCGATGGACTCGAAAATTGACTTGGAGTTTGAAAAGACTGGACCGTGATTTCGTTCTGGCCTGTAGTGAATCCTCTTTTTTATACGCAATCGGTCTAATAGACCGATTTAATCTAAATTTTAACAATTTCGTACAATGAAAAGGTTGAAACAGGAAAAATACATATCTTTGTATCTCAATTATATCGAAAATCAACCCCCGATCTTCGCTAACTCATAAATACGCATGTCGTGCAAACAATTATCGGATATTTTCCAATTTTTATAGTGCATTTAATTTTACTTAATAATACAACTTTTAATATTCCAAGTATAAAAGTTTTATGTAATTGGCTTGCTGTCAATATAAGCGGGTCGTTTTGAGAAATATATTTTTTTCCAAATAAACGCGACAAAGTACAAACGCCAGTGTTCAATTGATAAAGGAATTTCACTCAACAGTAATTAGAAGAGGAATGCGGTTATTAACAACTTCAGAAGAGAACACAGCCGATTATACAGGCTCTAAGTGCCATCTCTGTTACGCTTTACGACACACCATTTAATTAATGACGGCGTTACTTTTTATTCTCCCGAATTATGGCAGCTCTGCTGTAGCTTAATTAATAATTTTTGATAATATATTTGTTGGAGTAAAAAAATCTTGTAAAAGCATCGTTAAGTTTCGTTTCAATCACTATGGGCTTGTGAAAAAATATCTCATGTAGCATATTGTGAGAATATCATCTATGGAGAATAAAAATAAAACTAGTTAGCTAAAATTTTTAAGAGTAGAATATAAAGTGTCGGTGATGCATGCGTTGATGGATCCTGAATATTTTATTCAGCTTCACATAAATGGTAGAATTAATCACAATTCACGACTTACCCTGCCTTTTAGGGATGCTCCTACCTTCTGAACGGATAAGAATCTACTACGCATAATATAATGATGCATTAGCAGGACAAATGTATTTACATTAACGAGAATGTCAGCATTAAATAGCCGTGATGAATCCGCATTTTCCAAACTGGATGGAATGAGTGCTGTAATAAACTTCCCTTAACCTTAAGAGTCAATGTTTTTCACTTCAAGGAGGCAGGATTCTGGAATGGGCTCTGGTGCCCATTTAGGTTTTACGTGACCTTCGGAAAATCCCAGACTCGTGCAACAAGTGTGAGCCAGACTTCCAACAACAAAAGAGCCAACAAAGGCGCCTTGCCTCCCAGACTGTCGGAGACAAGGCGCTCTTTTTGTCCAGAATCATCTTCTTGTCCCTACAAGTCCGATATTCCTGTCAATTTATAATTGACCCCTACTTCTACTGGCACAATAGGCTCAGGGACGAGGACCTCCTTCGTCAAACATTTCCAAAGATTTTCTCAGCCGTTGATACACGAAAGATAAAACAGTCCCTGTACGCCTGCATAAAAATTCCAAATTGGCAAAAAAATTAGCCATTAGGTTAGGAAATTACCCATTTTTGTGATGATATCCCGTATCTGGGGATTCTGGACTTCAGGACAGGAATATAAATATTTTTCTATGAGTAAGATGGCAGAATATGCAATACAGCTCAAGTAGACAAAATCAATTAACAATTAATATGGACGAGGGTGAGTGTCACAGATTTCGTTATTTGTGTTTGCCTACCACTGCTCTTTTCATACTGGAATTGTAATTCCAGTATGTTGTAACTTTCTCGATAAAAACGGCCGAAGGGAGAGAAACGGGATAGAAATTCAAAACGGTCTCTTGAACTGAAGTGATGTATGGACTTTAGATCCACCTTCCTCTCCAATTCTATTTCATCGTTAAATCGAAGTGAGAGTTGCCACGGACGAATTTAAAGATTACCCTGACGGTTCCCAGTTCTCTCTCATAAATAGTCGCGGAGAAAAAGCGAGAAAGTCTCCCAACTTGGTGCGAATGAATTGCGAGAGGAGACGTGAAAACGTACTTTGACGAAGAAAGCCCATGAAGACTTGCTTGTGCAAACATAAGAGTCTGCAAACACTTATCTTTGATGTTTATTTGATCATCTCCATTTAACATGACGTGCATAAAAAAGATTATACTCAAAGCATTAATTGGTTATTATTTAGGGGTTAGATGACTAAAGGGACTTGCTAACCCCAATCTCGCTTCAACAAAGACATTTTGGATTATTATTACTTTAAAGTCTACTGGTCAAGAATATTACAAGAGGTAAATTTTTACTAGACCCAGAAGAACGGTTAAACTTTAAACCCAGGCCTTCAACGACACAAGTACACAACATGCGTTATAACAAACCATTCTTCAACTCTAAACTTTTCCTGCCCCCCTTCATTCCGCCCAACATGCCTAATCTCTAACTGCCTCTAACTGGCTTACTCAACATTCTCCCCTCCATCACACTCGTCAACATTCCATTTCCACTCAGCATCCCCCGTATCAATTGTTTCAGTCGTCTTCAAATGCCTTTTAACTATAAGTATAATTTATAAAATATTTTGTACGGTTTCTGAGGGCAACTATAAATATCAGCATAGATCAATAAATTTCTCCCCTTTTTTCAAATAAATACGTTTAATTCTTTTACATTTTCATCTTTTCCATTAGGTCATCGTTTCGCTCAATACACATTTGAGAATTTATTCGTATAGAATAAGACGTTTACTTTCATATGACTATCTATTATGTCCATGAGTACATTATATATATATATATATATATATATTATCACGCACACACACGCAACGTGGTGTAGCGTAGCGAAACACCTCTAGAAGTAACACTTGTTCTAAATATCAGATTTAATGACTTCGCAGCATAATTGAAATCCTTGAGTCACAAATAATGGACTTTTACTGAAAATATGATAGATATTATCAGTAAGGTTTGCTCTTTTCTTATTTACGTTATGCTTTAAATATTTACTAGACAGATATGATATAACACGCATAATTTCCTTCAGTAAATTTACAACGAATACAAAGTTTCAAGATTAAATAAATCTAATTCTACGAAGATCTTACCTAATCTCCAATTATTTCATATACTGGACTAAATGCCCTGATAATGAGAAACCATTTACCCACTCACTGGTCTACGTAATACTTATGCGCGCTGAGACACTGTATTTCCTGTACAAATGAACCATATCCGGTGCTCAGTCAATCAAATAATTTCTTTAGATCCTATCTCGGACTTGTTCCAAAAGGCAAAGAGTTAAAGTTTAGGGCGATCATCCATAGAAAATCACTGACTGGAATCTAAACTGTTTCCGGTATTTACCTACATTCACTCAGAAATGCGACTAGCACAAGCTTTCTCTATGAACAGTAATCCCATTTAAATTTTGAAATCAGTACACGGAATACTTCGTTTGGCACTTCAATGGATATATAAATATGAGAGAAATTGAGTAAATAAGAATAAATGACCTGTATAGTGGTTATTTAACTTGAGAATCGTGAAAAATAATAACAAAAACTCGCAGTTACACGTAAATTGTAGTCTTTAAGTATTTGATTAAGTTAAAATCGTATTTTACCGAAAATATGCCAAAAATGCATAACTATTAAGGACAAAAGTTAAAACTGCTGGACGATATACATGCATAATATGTACCCAAACTTCAGCGGATAAAATGATACTTTGTAATTCCACAGATTTATTTTTCTTTTATTTATTATTTATTTTTATTTTATTTATTCCAATTACAAAGTATCATTTTATCCGCTTAAGTATGAACCAATTCCATAAAATTACGCCTGAAACCATCGATTATACCCAAACTTCAGTTAAAAGAAGAAAGGAAAATATAACAATTTTGAAAAAAATTTCAATTCATGAGTTCAAAAGATAATGAGTATTAGTTAGTTAGCTATTGAATGTACTAAAGACACTTGTTTATTCAGTCACCAGAGTTAGTGGATAACAGATTAAATATATTAAAAGAAAATGAAAGAAAGTTGTCTTCCTAGTAACTTATCGTTTCATTTCAAATTATTAATTTCCGATTGATTTATTGAAGATGCCTCATGTAACTATCGTAAAATGTTAGATTACTTTACTCTGAAAATACACGAGAACTTCTTCTTTCCTCCCAGAAATATTCTTTCACCTTGCTGAGTCAATTTCTCCCGCGCTTAGTGGAATCCACAGAATCACGTATACCCATGCCAGTCTGGGCACTCTTGACTCCTGTGCGTCATCGCCGTCGACGGAAAGAAAGATACGCCGACTGACCGGTTGGTCAAGAGGCAGAAAGTGGGTCGTCTGCACCAAGCCCCTCGTCTGAATGGCAGGAAGACGAAAAAATGTCCCCTCGGAAACCCAGTCGTAATCCGGGATATATTTCCTCCCGGGGATTGCGATAACCCCTTCGCAACGCCTCTGTTTACCTTTAGGACCCGCATACCAATTACATCGGCAAAAACGGCAAAAAAAGGCAACTTAAATTGACGCTATTACTTAATAATTCGATCACGATGTTATACCAGCAACGGAAAGCTACTAGCCTATTTATTTCTTAGTGATTTTTTATTCACTGTCTTAATCTATATAGTTTACTTCTGTTTTATCTCCTTCATGCCACTTCGAAATCGCTTAAACTGATCTATAATAAATGTGAGAATAATGAAGGTCACATTTCGGTTATGTAATTGTGCAAAAAACATTATTATTACGAATTTCATCCAATTTTGGTAATTATATACTCGATTATTTGGCCATTAGGAACGTTTTCTGAGTTCTATACAGACGCAAGTTAAATATAATATTTTCTTCCTGCACGATCTCAGGAATGTTCCTGCATCTCACTAACTAATAATCATTATCAAACTATAAATTATATACGGGGGCTCAGAAATTCGACAGTCCACGTAGGTTATTATTTGTTGTTGTTTTTGACCATCAAAATTACGATGAGCTTTTCATGATATTTTCATGGAAAAGATACAGAAAAACTTCAAATTTAATTTGCATCATTAACATCTGAAATTGCTTCTTTTCGGCACCAATCTTAAAGAAATAGGCAGTCGGGTAGCTTTATTGGATCAAAGGTGAGACCAAGAGGTTCCCCCTTTCATTTTAAGTTTCGTCCAAACTTGGTTAAACACAATATAAGTGATGGCATACATAAGACGTTAACGTGCGAAAGGTCAATGTTTGCCTCAAGCTTTCGGTTAAAGAAAAATTCCACTGGAGGTCCTATCCACGATGAATAGTAAGGTGGACTTTAGTCAAAGAACAATAAAAATGCGTGCTATTCTATTGTGTTTGTGCGCCGGTAGCTTTCGGAAATCGTCCTGCCACTCCCACAAAAGAAACTCGGCAAACCCCTTCGGTGGGTGCCCATTTTACCATCCCACCCCCGGGCGGATGGTAAAATGGGCCACGAGGAGTGTTTTGATCTGAAATGGAGGTCGCCGCGAGAGGACAGCGAAGTGAATCCCTCCGCAGACTCGGCGGCGCGGGACATCCGACGCCAAAAGAAATGCTCCAACTCACTCGTGTGCGCTCTCACTCCCCCAACAACATTCGGGGCTGCATTAGCCACGAATTAATTCAAACCGCCGCCGGCTTCGGTCCCTCATAACGACTTTAGACGAACAGTCGTATCAGTTTGTGCCAGCTCATCGATCCAACGAGCGGCATGGCATATTAGACCCAACCTATTTCTTCTTTCAACTTGTCAAAATTTTAGTCATCTCATTAGTCACTGATTTGGGCCGCCGGTATAACGTTTGGGGTAACCGAAAGAGGGGAAGATGCCATCGGGCTGGATAAATGAGGTCTCCTAAGGGAGCCAGAACCAGATGTGGGAGTTGCTAAACAAGAAACTTAATCAGTGTAATTCACGCACATTTCACTGAAAGATCACCGTGATCAGAGTGAAAAAGCGGTTAAACTGGATGGAATTACAATTTTCTTCTCACGATCGAATCACTATGCAGTATACGACCACGCAATTCCAAGCCTGGAGATTTCATTATAATCGTGTGATATAAATTTAATTCTCTGATCCATGCATATCCACGTTCTTATGGGTTATTTGAACCAAGTCGGAAATTTCGAACTGTAAATTTCTCTCACTGAAGTTCAAGCAGTTTATTGGGGCTAGAAATGGTGTTTATAAGGATATACATGAATAATGGAATGTTGAATTCAACGGAATAAAATAAAAATTATATCATTTTATTAAAAACATCCCTAGTTTAACCATATAATCGTTACTAGCTTTAAAACAATGCTGATAATATGCCTATTAATCCTTTAGGGCGATTATATTTACAAGAGCAAAGGAAGCCCTTTGGAATAAGCGTCCAAATACAGGTTTTTCTTAATTTACATTTCAGGAGTTTTTATTAACGATAGGTACTTTCAAGACGCATCTGAACTCCCAATATCAATCAATAGCTATCATAACCTTTAGCTTTGGCATTATGAAGCTATAATAGCCAGTTAAGTCATTCTAATATCACAATGAGTTGCATGCATTTGAAGGTAAAATGTAGAAGTCAAAACTCGTGTTTTTTTCAGTATTTTCCGTTTCACTACTGACAGCGGGCAGTTCGTAAAAAGGGGAAGGGAACGCATAAAAAGATATTTGAAGAGGTCATAGAGGTATGTTAGTTATTTTAAAGCCTTGAAATAAGTCAGAAGAATTTTCCTGTGTCTAAATGTTGTGGAATCACAAAAGTTTGGATAAGTGAACGCATTCCCATTGGGGTTATGCCTCTGGAAGCAAATACCATCTATTTTTTTATTACGGTTACAAATTTTTATCGCGATGATGTTACATTCCATATCAAGGAAGTGGTCCTTTTGTGCTGACGGGATTTCAATATCAATGGAAAGTTTTTAGGACAGGCGTGGACTTTCAATTTCGATATAGAATAGAAATTTTGTCCCCTGTTCTTGAGGCAGAGAGTAGATAATGGTACACAGAAAAATGTATTTCCCAATAATTCTTGTTTATTTTTCAGCCACTCCTTGGTAAATAGGTATTTCGTACTATTAAAAAAAATTATAATATGATATATTTCCTTTATTTTTCGGGTACCAGATCTTCCTGGAAAACCATAACCGGCACAGGGAAAGTAACTGGCCCCCCTACCCTGATGCGTGATTATTCACACGCCGTCGGGCTTGGTACATGGGTGAGCTCTACCATCACCGACTAAACCGACCTTCGCGTTGATTACTGTGTTTATGGTTTATATTTCCTTTATTCTATAGGCATAAAACATTTATGCTTTCTTGGTATTCGAACAATGTAAAATACAGTCTCTAGATTTTTTAATCTAAAAAATGCTTCGTCAAAAGAGGGCCTAAAATTCATCACCAAGGACGAAATGCTATTTGCAATCATAAATTTACACTAGCTCCGGAACACAATTTTCACATTTTTATTTCAAAGGGCCAAATACTTTATCTTTTTCTTACGCTGCAAGACGAAATTAATTTATTTGCAAACACGTACAAAAATCGTTTATTGACCAAATTCTGTGCATTATTTTTCTAATTATCAGTAAGACGGCTACCTGGTACAATCAAATTCGTATTTAGTTGATGAGTAAGCATTATATTTCTCACTGCGTGTTGACATTTTCCCACGATAAGTATTCCCACCATTCAAGTGGGAATATTTACCATGGCCTGCCTTTGGCTTTTGTTTTGGCTGTCACTAAAATCAACAGGATAAAATAATTTATGCTTGATAATCCAATTTAAATTTCACTTATTTTTAAAAAAATAACTGACAAAAATTCATGTATACTGAAAATTATACCATGATGTTGACCAGGACAGAAAGAAAATATCACTGACTGTTTCTATCAGAGAAAAAACTGTAGCATAGAGGGCATTATTTTGGAAATACAAGTTGCGCACGAAATACATTCAACTACAAACGGTTGATAAAAGGTTTTAATAAACTAAATATTCCATATCAGTTCTTTGTAAGCAACACAAGTTTTCAAAGTTTCCACTCTTCATGAACCCTCTGAAATTAAAAAAGAGAAAAGTGTTTTCCATGTGAAAAAGAGAATAAACATACGTGCTGATAATTTGATAATTAGTTAATTAGTTTGCGCTAAAATGAAGGTTAAATATTTAAACAGCTGACCATCGAAAATAGAAGAATCAAAGCGACCAACTTCTTTTCACCATCTCATTCCGCAAATTGCTTTAGCATACAAATAACCACCTGACGGTCGTTCCACATATCACAGGGGCGAGTGTCTCCATACGAACTAAAAAGATTTGCTTTCTCTCTATTTCGTTCTCTGGAAGTACAAAAATCGCAAAGGTATTAAACGAATGACTATGATTAACATTCAACATACGTTCAATAGTTATTTTCAGCTAAAGTTCCGACCGAGAAATCACTACGACTGGAAGTGATGGATTTCCCAGCACTACCATTTTTCGATAATAATAAATGCACTAGAGTTATCTTATGTTTCACATAAAACATGAGAAAATTCAATTAAAAATATTGCTGTTTTAATATCCATGTCCACAATATAAACTAAAACACGCATTACTACAAACAAGCTAAATTAGCGGATATACAATTTTGTAACTTTTAACGGGTGATTCTTGCTACGAGCCGAGCTCTGAATAAACACGCCTTTTCAAATGTTGTGCGTTGTTCGGTAAACAACCGTACTTAGCCATTGTGAGAGTACATAATCGTTCCTTGGTTAAATTAGACATCCAATAAATGTCAATGATAGTAGTTTTATTTCTAGGGAATAAATAATTTGATAAGGAATTGCGTGCATTCCTCATCACGAAAGCTCTCAGCTCAATAAATCACAAAATCAATTGAAACCAAGTATATTCTATCCCTTTAAATGTAATCTTCCATATAATTGCGGTATAAGCACGGTATTAAGTTTTTGAGTTGGGCTAAAAGTCGATATTTTAAACCAAAATGAGGGTCTGTGGGGCACTCTTCCTTCTCTATAAATGATGCAAGCTTTTGTAAAATCCTCTTAAAGTTTATATTACCACGACCCATGCTACAAAACTTCCGTAGTGCCATCTTTGGGACTTGAAGGTAGTCCAGAGTAACCAAGTGTTGAAACTTGGGTCATGATAATAAATATCTCTGAGTGGAATGTACAAACTTGACATTATTTCTTCCTCAATAAGCTAATCATTCTATCATATTGTTGTTAGAGAGAAAACTGATCGTTAAAAATGTACGACTGGTTGACTGTCACGTCGTCAAAATCGCACTCTCTCGGATAACGCGTAGGTCGTGAGTCCTCACACCACCTCGGACATATACGGCGAGTGGTCGGTTATGTCACTGTGCTGATTGGGGCTTATTCTACATGACCTATAGAGAGAAAAATTTCTGAAAAAGTAGTCACCACTATCATTTCTGTAAATGTAATTTACGCCCTATAACGGAATCAGATAAGTTTGAACACAGGTAATAAAGGAAAATGAAGGGAAAGATTACAAAAAGGAACAAATAGATTGCATGAAGATAGAGGTTATTCACCAAATATTCCATAAAAAGAAGAAAAAAAACTGTGAATAAAATATAAGGAGGCAAAGAAAATACTGAGGGAAAAGGAAAGAAGATAGTACCGCAGTCACCAATCTTCTGAAAGAGAAATAATGATGTGATAGTGAATAGAACAGTCGCGTTTTTCGTAGATGGAGAGAAAAACTCGGCGCTGGTATTAGCAAATCGTAACGGCAGGAGCCAGGGAGCAGAGAGTTTAACATCCCGTGCGATACAAGCTTAGCTAACAACGAATAAATTCTCACAGGGAAATATTCTCCCACCGAAAATGGAATGTAAATCGAGTGATAAATAAAATAATGTAGGTAGTATTGTGCTAAATAGGTGCAAATGCATAGATGGTCACCCTATGGTCTATTTAGACGATAGGTACTTCCGAACCGAAATCTGTCGCGAAATCGCGAAATAGTATCGTGTCAAGGGTGGAATAGAATTTAACTCTGGAGTTGACACAGCTTGTTGTGCCAGAAATAAAAACCAAGTAACCAATCCTTTATTTTCTTTTAAAAACTGGAATGAACCATCGATCTGAGACTAAAGAGTAACCTTATATGAGCGTCGTTCATAAAAAAAGAGCTGTGAAAAACATACCACTGGCTTTTTTGTAGGTGAAAAAAACCAGGCTTAGTGACAGAATTTAATAATAAAATTTAATTGCGACTCTTATTAATAGTAATCATCGTATCTTTCCACAGCGGTTCGTGGCTGGTGGGTTTCAAGTTATGTTAAGTGTGGAACATTTTGTAACTCAACACTCCTCTCGCTTATTCATGAGCGTATCCACGCCCCTGAAACTCGAAAGCAGCCTCGGAATATATGCATCGCCAATTCAATGTCTTATTGCAAGAAAAAAATTTCATAAAATTATGGAAGATATGAGATAATTATTGTGTACCAACCACGAGAATTTCACGCTGAGAATTTTAACATGCTAAACGTTAAGCAACGTTGAAATAGACTAAATTAACCGTGGATGCAAAATAATTCACCAGTAAATTCGTGGATTTTGTACTTACATCCAAATCACAATTATTTTAAAGCAATGCAGTCATAACCTATTCTTAATTTTTAATAGTGCATGTCCAGATTAGTTCCCTCATGTTTCCGGTTGCCAATATTAATATAGTGCGTGGGTATTCAGGTAATGATTATCCGCTCATTCGAATAATTTTATACGACGGATACCCATACTTGACAATAATTGGGATAGTTGAATATTTTGAACGAACGTCGGATATAGTCAATTTGTTCATTAACGATAGTGCAGGTGAACTGAAAAGTAGCTGGGTATCAAAGGGTACTCCAGTAGTCTGTTTCTGCGGTATCAATGAGCTGATATTACGGCGGTGAGGGTAAAAAAAATTGCAAATAGCAATTTTTTCACCGATAAGGGGAACAGGAATTTATCTTCACTCCCTTTTCGAGGTGAATGAGCAAATTTCAAAGTTATAGGCGCATTCAATACGACTATGCGGATGTATTTTCGAATACTATTCCATAAAAATTCTTCGATTATCCGAATCAAATTATTCTAAAGATTGGTCCCTGCTTGGTTCCGTACACAGTAATGATTGAAGGGACAAATGATATTAATGTCCGATCATAAATTTATCTCTCCACAGTTCCCAAATCATAAAGATACTCTTAACAAAGCAACTTGACCATCAAGTTAACGTTAAATTACAAAAATCGTATTCTTCAATGTAATCTATTATTCAAAGCCCATCACTGTTAACTCTATAATTTTCATATTCAACCTTAACCTTTTGAAAGGAACATAGACATTTTGCCTTCCGAAACAACCATATCTACATGCACTCCTTATCCCAGGGTCTATGTATGGCCTACCAACAACAGTAAATCAAAATACAACTATAATGTTCTTTCTGTTTTCAACCTAAATTCTGGATAATTCAATAAAAAAACAAACTAATTCAAGTGACTAACAAGAAAATATTGATAAGGAAATCATGCTTCGTGATATCTCATTAAGAAAATAAGTACGGACGAGGAAGGTCCCCAAGAGGGACCAGCTAGGGTCCAAATGGCGTCCAAGTAATTAGATGTGACGAAAGTGGCGTTATGCTTGTATATAAGCTTAAGAGGGAGATTAGAAGGGTGTGATGACGAATGGCCGGATGAAAGGAATGCTTGAAGGGAGAGAGAGAGAGAGAGAGAGTCAATGAGATTGAGCTGAGGGCTCGTGGCTACTGAGCGGAGAGAAAAAAAAATGAGAGGAGAAATTTCCATCCGTTAATGCCAAATGAGGGCTATGGAAATTACGTGACCCAAAAAAAATTCAGCACGCTTTACATAACCACATTTAACCTTTTTCGAGACCACTCGAAGCCGGCGGGTGAAAACGGGTGGCATATAGATATCTCACCGTAACTGCTACAGGTTGAATCCTGTAATGATCCAGACAGCATTATCTACGGAATTACGGACTGACTTCCGGGTTTAAAACATTTAAAGGAGACCGAGAGCAGGTGTCGCGAATGACTGGTAGTGTTCCTCGTATTTTTTTTTAACGAGAGACACAACTTTTTATAATCATATACTCGAGAGAAAACTAATAATGTGAAATAGAATTTTGGTTGAACATAGAATTTCAGGGTGATAGCGCCCCATTAACTTGCATATTAGCAATATTTCTCATTCAAATAAATGAGTGGAAAACGATAGACTAATGAACTTAATTGCTACTTTTACGGTAGCGCATATTTTAACCATCAATTACCATTAAGGAAAGGCAAGCATGCATGAACCGGATGTAAATCATGGATCGGCCACTTTGTTTCGAACTATCGAAGCAATTAAATTTTACCAAAAGGTTAAAGAATGCGACGTGCGACATTCTTCACGTTCAAAAGAGCAATAATTTTATGGGAAATTTTACTGTATTTCGTTAGTAAAGTGCCGAAATATAATTGCATTAGTATCTGATAGTTTCATGCCTGTTATTACTTCCTCTGTAAAATTGTCATGCAATAAACGTTTTTGCTTCAACCTTTCGGTTACTGATACTCTCAATTTGACAAAAATGAAGTTGAACTCAGTTGAAACCACTCAAAATGTAATATTCGTTTATCTAACCATCCTGGTTCTGAAAATTAAATTTAGCTACTTACATCAAACTCTAAAACCTTTAATCTAAAAATTAATCATAATGAACATTTTAATGGTCTTGTTAAATTCAAAAACGTTTTCCAAACAAAATGGGATTGAGAAAGAGGCTATGTCACAATTTCTACACATGTGAAGCACGTTTTTCATATTTTAGATGGATATATAATTTAAATAATGAACTCTGGGTGACAAGTTGCACGATAATATGATGAACATATAATTTTGATACATCACTTGTCAACGTATATAAATATGGCTCAAGGCGCATCGTGATCTTTACCCCATACACCCACTACACGGAATACTGCTCTCGCGAAATTATAATTTAGAAGGGTTGTCAGCATATTTTGAGATTGGAAATGCACAATTCAAGCCTCTTACGCAACCTCAACAAGTTGAAAATTCAGTTTTGCACAGAATATGACCTAAAGAGATCAAAATAAACATTTTTTGAACAATACCAAAGTCAAAAGCTGAAGTAGATTGGATGATTAAGGAAATAGTCAGAAAGTTCCAAAGCACGTACAATTAAAAAATCAATTTGGAAAGGCAATACACTTAATTAGCTGTTGTTTTAGCACTTTTTGAAGCTAGGTGTTGCGGAAAATGTATACTACTATAAGACTTAGAACGTAGAGTAATTGAACTGATTCAACAACAAAGGATTCGATATCCAATGTCAATCACTTAAGTATTTTAATCCTAAAATATTCTCATTCATAAGCATAATTATAGAGATAAATATGCTCACATTCTTTAGGAATCCCATCAGTTATCTTCGAACTTATCATGAGCTAAATATTTTTATGGTACGCAATAACCCCTACTACTTACAAAGTATTTAGCTATGTAGGATAGAGCAATTGATTTCCTAGTGTTTTAACTTTAAACTAACGTCTTTTTGCGGTTATTGTGAGCGTATAAGAATGAAAAACAATTTGGTTTATATTTTATTTGGTGGAAGAATTAGTTCAGGTACAAAAGACATTGGAATAGAGTATGTTCCCCATAGTTGTACTACGGTAATCACGGTAATGACGATGGTGACTGAGTGGGTTTGTGTGAGCTGAGTGGTGACTGAGTGAGCACGGTAATGACTGGTGAATTTTCTCCTCAATGTTTAAAGTCACAGAAAATCAACAGCGCCCACTTTTAAGGCTGGAATTACTACGCACTACCTTCCGGATGAATGATCAACTCGTTTGCCATTCTTAGTTGATTTTTCTGTTGGTGACAATACCTAGATTAGTTTGATGTCTGTACTTAACGCTGGGAAAGGCGAGCTGCCCAAATCATATCGCCATACTTATGGTTCAATAATGATATTCTGGAGCAGTAGCAAGCTTCCAATCACTCAATCCATACTTCACCGCCATTTTTCACAAGCTCGGGTAAGCATATGAAGGAGCATGATAGACGGGTACCGCTCATCCGGGAGAAACCGGATGGATTGTATCTTCGGGCGGGTAGGTGCGAGAGGCACGCAGGTTAGTAGTAGGGAGGAAGGGGAGGAGGGGTGGGAAAAAATGCGTACAGAGGGGAAGGGGTCTCCTTTCTTTTAAAGCCGTGGCCTCATTTCCCTACGCGACTCCCTCTCCCTCCTCCCCGACACATCAGGCATGCCAAGGGCCTCAAAGCTGCCCTCTCTTCCTTCCTGCCGGACTTAGTTCTTACGGTCGCGCTCGGCTTACGTGCGCTGCCGTTGGTGTCTCGCCGGAAAGAGAAGAGAGATTCGTCAGCCGATCGAATTAGGACCCAGAGAACGATCCCCACTCTTATCCAATTTGAACCGGTGATGGGATGACCAAGAAAGTAACTACTGATTAATATACATAACATCAGAATAAAATTTCTTTCTGTTAAGTTCCTACTCACAAGTCAGCGCGTGGTTAGAGCGATGCCTGACTGACTAACTGGGGATTTTGCCCGCTAAAAACCGGTAATTGCTTATGGACCCAGGGAATTTTCTCAGAACTTGATCTGATGTAAAAGTGAACGTATATAAGCGAAATATATTTTTTATCCTATCATATCTCGAACGCGTCATATTTGGCTCTTAAAAAGAAGAGAGCTTTTACAGCGTATCTAACACCAACCTGCGTACATTCAATATTGTGATATGAATGGACATGTATACTTATAATTAAGCATGTTACATGACGAAGGGTTGATAAAATTGTCTTAATTTTCATAGCTGCCTACCGTTCCATCTCCACGATATGTTCAAGTTTTTAACATTATCTCTGTTCCGTCAATACACTAAATTTATTTTGAAGGGAACGCCCTGACGTCTCCGATGCTATTATTCGAGCGTTGAAGTCTCCATTTCATTAAGGAAACTTCGATGAGTGGTAACATACAGGTATGAAATGAGATTAATTATAAGGTGATACGTTTGAAGGAGTATGGTAACTGAAGAAGTCTGACCTACGTAACAAAACACCTCGATCATAAGAATACAACATTGTAAGTTACATCCAAAAGTTACAATGATAAGTAAACATTTACGTATAAAGAGAAAAAAGGTAAGATATTCATGATGACGATCAGCAGTTTTCCCTGCTAGTAAGTGATTGAATTTTATAATACTCTAGCTTTCTAATTTCATCAAGACACCTCGCACCTTAGATGACCTTAGAATGCCTTAGAAGGACTATATTTATTTTCAATCACAAAACATTTACAACTAACGAACGCGAGGCCAACATCACATGATTTGAGACAAATAATGAAGTTGACACTCGACAGATGAGGTCACCTAGGTCTTTCAACATCTCCATTGGTCCTCGTTCGACCGCTATTTTAATAGGAGCTTGCGAAACGATGTGATACAATTCGTCTATGAAGGTCATTAACGTCTTTCAGAATGGTTAGTGATGAAGGAGAACTTAAGGCTGGTCGTGCAGAGAAAGAAAAGAGAGAGGAAAAATCCTTGATCGTCTTTATCCTCAAGAAAGTTATCAAGAAGTGACATCGTTCGGAGTGGATTGTTGATTGTTTCGTTTAACCACATGTAATACGGAACGGAGACTCTGTACACTGGAATATCGTACCACTCCTGATATTTTTTAAGCATAGCAAACTACGTAAATTAGTCTGCTGAATTATTTTTATTGTTCAACTTCTTTTCATAACCTATATATATATATATATATATATATATATATATATATATATATATATATATATATATATATATATATATATATATATATATATGAGCGTTTTAAGAGTTTGCAGAGGCATTGAAAAATCTTCATTCTTCTAATTTGCATAGTATTTTCCTTCTCTTTAAGCTTTGTAAATGACCTAATAGCGATATCACAGCAGTGTTTTAGGATTATACTTCATTTGCATCACTTGGAGATCGAGAGAAATTTCACTTAAAAGTCCAAGATTTTTGAAAATTTTTCAACATTAAAATTTGGCGCCCATTGAATTCATCTAATTTTTAGTTTGAAATCGAATTAGGAAGTAGTCACCATAGTAGTTAATGTATCGCTATTGATTAATACATTCCTCTGCGATGAGGATGTGTGGTATTCAGTATGCATATTCCACCAATAGGTATTGCGAAATCTGAATCAAACGGAGTACGGGAAAAAATGAGCAACGCTTCAGAGGTCGACCATCGCCCAGTTTTGCAGTGTCGTTCCTTTCAGTAAAAGTCCCCGGCGCGCTCAAGTGGACGTAACTGCTTTTTATATCGCGCGATTTACTCCGCTTTTTTTGCATCAAAAGGCCTTCATAATGTCCTTGCAAACTTTTAAAAACACCTACTTCTTACGGTAGCGATAATGGTCTCCATGTCGTTGTGAACGGGATGTGAAAGTATCTCTGGTTAAGGTTCATTCAGATGTGAGCGGAAACAAAGAGGAATAGCCATAACCCCCTCGTCCCCACGAAAACAGGTAGTATTGTCTCTATTCATGCCGCACGCAATAGAAACATACTAGAAAGACTAATAAACAGTTTAAAGCTTGATACGGAGGAAGAGTATGAGGTAAGGGAAATTAAAATACGCGGTTCTGCCCAATAATGTATTTTTACAAAAATAAGACGCGCGTTTCAATACCTATTATGTCATCGTGAGGTGTTAGAAAGAAGTATTTTCCGGACTTGGATTCCAAACTATATAATTGCAAAAATTTACCGCCCAAATTCTTCCAGAACATCTCACCTACATGAAAACAATTGCTTTACATATTTAATCGATCCATGAAAATTATTACCTTCTACAATTAATAAGTTTTAGAACGTCTTCGGTATAATTGAAAAGTTTTCAACAGCATGAAAAACTCATCAAATTCATCAAGCAAGCCAAAGAAAGCAGGAACATGTAATTCAAGTGTATTTTTATGAATAACTACAATACTCGAATTTTACCGCCGCTTATTAGGAAACCAATTACAATACTCACTTTTTCCCCTCCGGGGATATAGGTTGGAACTTTTATTTTTGATCCCAGGCAAGAATTTCTAAATGGTTACTTCGGAAAATGAAAGCTGCAATTCATTAGAAACATCATTAGGAGATAATACTATTATACATACTAATAGTATGCACCGTCTACAAATAATAAGTGCAATCAGCGTCCTTTCGATAAAATTTCAAAATCTAGAAAGGCGATGCCAGTTGCATAGTGGAAATAACTCCCGTTGAAGCTTGCTAGCATTAAATATATATAAATTTATAGGGAATTCCTACATACACCCTACATCAGACAGAATTAAATAATTTAGTTTCACAGTACATTATTAGAACGCATTAAAAAGCTTAAAAAAGTCCCATCCCAATGGACTCTTTTGTTAGAAAATGATATTTTAGTGTAACTATTGGTGTTCAAGTGAAAATAAAATGGCATCAACCTGGGGTAAATTTATAAGACCATTTCAAAAAAGATAATTGAAAATGTATTATACTATTACACATATTTGGAGAATTTTAGCTAAAGTTCTATCCTCAGGGACCCTGTAGTTTAAACATTCTTTAACTGATCTTAAATAATATTAATGCAACCAAAGAGTTTTATTATGTTGGCGAAATTGTCACTAGGGTCCGCTTTCAGGTGCTTAAAATGTCCAAAATTGTGATGCAAATTAAGTGCCTAAGCTAACCAATGGAATACATAAAGCTTTTACGATTTCAGTCCTATTTTAACTGCATCTTTGCCCCCCATAAGTTGACGGCTTGGAGTTGAGTTCACTCTACTCTGGCAATGAGTACGTTCCAAAAGATACTTTTCGGCTTTAATGTGCTCAATACTTATAAACTTACGGATTTCCACAAGAGAAACTGATTGATCAGTATGACTATTACCACACTTACGATGATTTCCCTAAATTTGCCATCTTCATACAGGGTAAAAAGGTGAATTGCACACGGAAGACAGTAAGAATGGAACATATTCCCAAAAAGTGACATCTACTCACTGCTTAAGAGTTAAGAAAATCAGTTTAGTCCTTCCAGAGATACATTAAGCGGACGGAGGCGACGAAATTCACGTCGGAGGTCCTTGAAATACCGTTCCGAGCGCCTGAGTCAGCGGGGAACATGAGAAAGGTCAAAGCGCCAAAAAAATGAACACAAAAGCACTGGTGAAATAGAAAGCGAAGCTCTCGAAGACAATTTGATATGAAAATTAACATTTTCATGCGTGCGGAAACTTGGTTTGCGGGAGGGAGACACGCGAAAGCGTAATGTATTCCGTTATAAAAATGATAAAATGATACGTACCCGCTCACGACTCACTCCACCCCGCGATTTTCGCTTCGTTTCAATGCTCTCATCTTTTGGAGAGCCGCGATGCGCGCCTGATTTATATCACCCGGCTGAGAAACTTAAAAAAAGTTCGTGCCTTGTAATTTCTTCGTCCACAAGGACTAAGAATGGCACTCGGTAACGATACATCAGAAGGCGAAGGGAATCGTTATTGATAAAACACCATGAAAAGTGTTTTCCCACTAAAATCAAACTTCGTTTTTGGAATGGATAAGATAAATCAAGCGAATAAGAAATATTTCACTCATTCTAGTAAAGAGACATGCAAGTCTTTAACACTTTCTGAAAAGTTTGAGAGATAAAAAGATTCAATTACAGAACACACGACGTGTGCTGTTTTCAAGTAAATGGCGTGGTTTTGTACGGTGCGGAAACATTGACGTTGAAGCAAGATGATAGGAGTAGATTGGAGGCTTTCGAGACGTGGATTTTGAGAAGGATTCAAAATGTGAAATGGATGGATAGGAAATCAGTGATGAATTGCTAGATATTGTGGGGAAGGAGAGAGAATTGTTATGGGAAATAGAAAGAAGGTAGAAAAAGTGGATGCAAAAAAATTGACGACTGAAAACTATGGTAAAGGGGAGGGCGTCAGTCAAGTGAGGTAAAGTTAGGAAAAGGACGGACATATTTAAATGATTTAAGGGAATTACAAAAGTATTAGGAATTGAAGAACAGTTAAATATAGTGTGGGGTATTAGCTTATGTTTTCTTTGATGAAGTTAGAATTTGCATCGATGATCGGTCTCTGTCCATCCAAAACAACCCTTAAACGGGGGACTACCCAAAGTAATAATGCCTGATACAATTAATAATCGGGGACATCTATCGACCTCAACTACAAAAAGAAAGATGAAAGAGTAGCCGATGATGCCCGATGAAATAAATTCATACTGTTCGTTTTAATCGTTACACTGAGATTTTGGTGGGTTTTGATGTTTTGGAGCAGCTTCTATTTGGGGATTCTGCCTATATTGACTAAGCTAATTAATTAGGATAAGGGTGATACCCTCAAGTTGGATTTCAAGAAACAATTTAATTTCATTCAAACCGAGTATTTTCATGTAGGAAGTAAAAAAAAGAGTTCATGCTTCATAGTTTCATCATTTGAAAGTCATTATATTCTATTTTTCGAAATCAACTTGATTTCACATCCAATCTCTGTTGCATTCAAAAGCAATTGTCAAATGACGAATTACAGTGGCGTTCTTACACAACAATGTTTGTTAAATTCCAACGCAAATTTCTATCCGATTTAGCTCAGCCCAATCATATCCACTGAAATTCTCGATCACAAGTTTTGAATTAAATATACATCAACGACTGTCTTTCACACAAGGAAATTCTGCTTATTATTATTACTCATTACGAATTATGAATATCTATTTCTCTCAACGTAAAGTTGACCAAACTTCTAAGGGGTCTTGAGAGCTGTTTTTGTTACTTCTTTGACGGAAAATAATAAAATATTTTCACATAACTTAGAAATCATAACTCTGCGCGCCAATTTTACCATGTGACAAGACATGCCATGAACAGAATTCTAAAACTAGTCTACGAAAGACACAGAAAATTTCATGCATTCCTTCCTCGGGAGAGAAACGCGTTGCCACGACATAATCGCTTTGAAAACACCGCACCCACCCCGGCCGGTGGAGCTTGACGCTCTAGAATTTTCATGAGCTCCCCTCGATAGCTGCGAGGAACAATGCATGACACGTATACCCCAAGCAATGACTAAAAGTTCCTCTTAAGACTCATAAATCAAGGCAAAGACATCGAATAACGAAGGGTACTCATGATTGACGCGAACAAAACTATATGAATTGAACTTTTGTTTTTATAGCGGTGAGATTGACGGTTAAAAATACCATATTCGGCTACCTATTCAATCATCAAAATCATAATGACAACACTCAGTACGCTTAATGCAGTGCCATAATTGAATAGCCTATATATGTATGTGTAAAACAGATACTTGATACAATCTCGGTCTCATGAGTGAGATTTAATCTGGGCAAAACGTAGAACTCGTACTTATTGACATTTACGAACGTAAATTCCTTATTACTATATTCATATTCATGACTGATATGACAAGACATGAGAGAAACAATTGGAAATGATTTTAAACACAATTAGTTGTACGGGAAGAGAAATTCCACTCATATTAAAAAGGAAAACGCGCACAGCTATGATGAAATTTGAGAGTTGTTTTGGAAAATTTTCTCTGGGTTTTGGTTTACACTCGAAATCCGGATTCAGACGCTGATAATTTAAAACTTTTAAAATCCGACACGAATCAGAAGTTTGGTTTCTGCCTTCTGTTTTAGGGCTTTGGTTCTTTGGGATGGGTCTATAGATTTGAAATGCGAATGCCATATTGCGTATTCGGTACCCAAGGTACATTTTGAGAAACGGCTTCGAGTTCGGGGTCGGGTTTAGTATTCGAAGCTCGGTTTCTACTCTATTAAACCGGTTGAGAATCAGTCGTAATTATCTTGAGGTCCAGCTCACTTGACGTCAAATTAAAACTAAAAAAATACGCGTGCATTCCTAACGCGACAAAGCGTACCTGCTCCTAGTTCACGTCTCGTCATAAGTCCTTTCCCGACGCTCCTTTCCAATCATTCCCAGAAAACAAACTCGAGTTCCCTTTCTCCCCTTATAATGCCCACCCCCTCCACACTGCCGTCCCCTCTGCACCCCCCTCTTGTGTTTCCCACAGCTGTTCCCGCCGCCCTCTTCTCTTTAGCTTTCTACTTTTTCGCGACGGGCAAAGAAAGCCGTCCGCCGCGCGAGCTTCATCTGTTCGCCCCGCGCTACTTCTCCCGATCAACGCCGTCGCCCCCACCGATGGCTATTGCGCAAGCGAGTAGCACGCTCCGCCGCCTCTCCTCCCTCCCAGCCAGGCAAGGGGGCGAGAGACCGCGGACCCATTTTGTAATGCACTCGCCGATTGGTTGTCAAAATGTCTCGATATGATTCATGTTTAAGACTCCAGGATATGCCGGATGGCGTTGAAGAGTGTAAACCAACACCCAAATGATGAAACGACTTAAGATCAAAGCGACGCGTAGTAAAAAAAACGTTTCAACCGTCCCTAAGTTGGAATATTTAAGATGCAAGAATAGGTTGATGAATTGACATAGAATTGAGTAATTATCCCTGAACGGTGATGAAGGTACAAGATATTAATGGATATTAAAGGTGCAAGATATTGATGTACTGCAGTTGATTCGGAATTTATAAGATAATGATGCAAACCTGATGTTACTCTTAAAGTGCTTAACATTTTATTCATTCGAATGGAGTATTATTTTTAAATAAATAATAAATAAATAATTTAAATAAATGCTTACTTATGCATTAGATTAAGAGTTATTTGATCCAAGTGATATTTTACCATTGTGTATCTCAAAGCGGATCCAAGGTAGAAATTTGTGGGTAAAATGGAAGGATTTATTTTCACATTTTTTCAAGCTATTCAGTTTCCAAGTTATAGAACGCCTTCCATCGAGTCATCATGTTTCTGTCTTACTTCCTTCAAATTAGCTTTGGCTAAGTGATGGACAAAAATTAATCATAGATGTGGCAGGGTATGACATGAATTTAACGTTTCGTTCTTGTTGAAGCATTATCGCTTCGTTAGGAATGTTAATTCTTCAATAGCGTTTTCAACTTGGTCGTACAAAATTCGCGAGACATTATTAATATACTTACATATTATTACATATTATTGCATTTGAATTCCTCGGATGAATCGGCTGTGATTCGTTCATACAATGAGAATCACGGTGGGTGGCCCACTTCTCTTCGTTTAAATTTGTCACTCAAAGTATTATTTAAGTTGACATCCATTTACTCTCACCGACTACAGCGGATATATCGATGCACGCTGAAATGAATGCGATTGAATCAATGGAGGCGAGTAGGTGTCACGCTAATGTTGTCCTCACCACGACTCATGAAATTTATTAATCGAATGACCGGAAGTCTTTCGCAACGAAACTAACTTCCTCGTTCGCCGGATACTGCGTCAGAAGACCGATCGCTCCCGGAAGCAATTCGTTTCGTGGCCCGCGATTTACCTCGCCGATTTGAACGGGGCAAGCCGGATCGATTCCCCATGGGCACGATTAGACGTGCCCTTGGATGGAAATGACCCAATAAATTTGATTTTACCTGTTGCTAATGACAGGGGTTTTCTTTTTAAGGCTTACAAAACATGGTTTCCTTCAAGTTTACCATGCAGGGATACCATATGGCTCGCTGAGCATTTTAAAACTCCAAAGTCAGGAATGATTAACTGAATGCAAAGAATACATTCAAATAATACTTATGTTTTCCGAAAGAGGGCAAACAAAACACTTTGAAATTTATAACGAACGCTGTATTCTTCATTATGAAGTTGTTGCCAACGCTTGCCAAATTTCTAAAAGTCCTCCTAAATTATATAACAATGAAACTTGTCTCCGTAGCATCAATATTTTTTCTGTGTGTGGAAAGAAGAATGTGCTGTGGAAAGAAGAATAATTTTTCAAAATAGTAGCAAACGTGTAATGAAAATATCTAAATAAACAAGATGACCATATATTTCAACAGACTCGATTTTCAGTGGCCGAGGTCTTAAAAAATCATACTCACATAATAAAATTAGGTATTTTGTAAAAGTTTTACTTTAACTATTTAATGAGCCATTGGTTTGGACATTTAAGTCATGATGACGTTGAAATTGTTATTTTATTCTTGAATTTGCTTGATGCATCACATACACACAACAATCATTGAAAAAATAATATAATTTGAAGTTTAAATTCTTTAACCCCAAAAGGTGTGAAGATTTCCGACTAAATATTAAAGACAATCGGAAACAACAAAACTATTGTCACAACTGAACCCCTTCCATCTCAGTTTTGTCTGATTTTTCCCTTTTTCCTAAAAAATAACAAAATTTTGTTCAGCCAATGAATTAGAAGGAATAAACCTGTTGAAGTCATAGATAAAAGCAGTCTCTAGCCATAAAATAGGAGTTGAAACATCGCCTCTTTTTACGGTGCCATTGAGTTCAATAGCAGGAGGCGAAGCCCAATATTTAGCAACCATCTCATGGGAATATATGATGACGGCCGTTAAAATCACTCATCCATGAAAGCGATCGTTTGTATTCCTAAAGGGACGTTTCCACGTTTTAAAATGTGTCATCACGGCAGCGCTACGCTGGAATAACGAGTTAGTATCGTCGTGCGTCGCTCAGGACCCTCACGTAAAGGGATGAAACGAAAGTACCTGTCCCCTGGCTCATTTCTCCTAGCTCTGCTCAACGGGTTATCTTCGTATTTTCTCTCCATCCGTCCCTTTTGGTAATGCCGGTTTGTTTGCCTGAGAAGCACCTTGAAAATTCTCAATTAGGAAACCCCTTCGGGGAGTAGGTCCTCGTCTCGATGGGAATGCTATCTCTGCGCAGAAGATCTTCCCTCTTCGTCATGGTAGCTCAGGGAAAAAGTGGTTATGAAAACTAGGAGGCTCCCGCATTCGAAGCAAGCAAAATTCTCAATCACTCATCGTATGATGTGCTAACCCCCTAACCTTTACTTGAAGACACCGCTTTCAAACACAATAACCGCTAATATGGTACAGAAAAGCACATGCGCGAAACAGAAAACTTTTTCTCGAAATACATTTTTATATTTTAATTTTTTTCACAGATATACATTTTCGCGAAATCATAATAATGCATGTTCCATTAAACATGCATTACCTGGTGCATTTTTTTATGTATCCGTGCATTCTGTTCCGAACTACACCGAACAAAAAAAAGAATCGCAAAATTCTAAAAATCTTATAGCTCAACCGTCATACTAAGTGAACTATAATGTCATATACATAGATAGCATTCGATTCTTCAACTTCAAGGACGAGCTGAGTGATGACGTACGTTTCCCATAAAATATGAGCATTCTTCTGTGCCAGAACCAATAGTTTTTTATTTCCGTCTTTCAGGTCCGCCCGTGGGAACATAACGTGCCACTAGAGGTTTACTGTTTTATTGCAGGGTGAATCCTACTGCCCGGTAATTATGGTGGATATAAGGCGCATGACAGCCCACCTGATTCCCGAGGCGAATGCAAGTTGGACCCGCGTTAGCACTGGATAAGGATGCAAACCATTCTCGGTAAACTTCGACGAACAGCGTAAGCCTTCACTTTTAAGGTCGCACCTTTACGAAAAAGGCCAACGATAATTCTACTCGCGCCCTCCTCCACAAGGCTGACTTTCCAAATAATAACACGAAGCACGGTAGTAATAACATACGGTGTTCGCAGGCCATTTGCCTCAGGCGTCACTAATCGTGAGGGATGATTTCCACGAGGTGCTCGGGAAATACCAAAACAAATCATATCTTAATTGTCCCGTCATAAAATTTCAATTTGACAAGACAATTTAAGCATTAGGTGCAAGATAACTGAGAATTTACATCACCTGTTTGAATGGCGGATTAAAATGTTTAGGGGAGAAAAATCATAAAAATAGATTGAAAACAAAAGACGAGAATATACCTCACATTAATTTTTTGTATTTGTTTTTTGAATGCGATAACGTGAGTACCTATGTTACTTAACTTTACGTGAAATAAGAAATTGTACCTCTAATCACCTCAGGATTCTCATCAAACTACGCAATGGAGTAAATGGTCTCCTCATGAGCAAGTTCCGTCAATGAAGAAGTAACTTTAGGAGTGATAATTCAATTAATTTCCGTCTTAATCCGACTATTATTTCACTGTTGATTTCACCGAATGTAAATCCACAAAGATTTGGTGACAATACTAAAAGGCGAAATGCCATAATATCGTATCACGATATTCATGCGTAGATTCATATTTCTATCAATAACACATTTTGAGTGGATATTCACAATAAAAATCTTTTGAATCACTAGACCAGATTTCATGAATCAGATGGGAGTTGATAAGTTGCGTGTTTGGCGTTAAACGAAAGTTACCAAGAACATCTAGGTCTTAGAAAAACCCTTACCATTTCGCCTTGAATTGTTATATTTTTACGGTTTCCGACTTTCCTAAATGTGGAGAAATACTATTATGAAGTCGGGAGGCAAATTCTTTTTTTTATCAATACGCTCATTTCTTCATATCCCTGCATTCAATATGAAAGAAGTTAGATGACTCCGAAGCGATGTGCATTCAATAAGTGATTTTCCTACTTCCAGTTTACCGAATAACAATGCCGATATCCCAATCTGAAGTTACCCCCAAATTACTTTGACCATAAGAAATGGAAACCACAGCGTGATGGAAGGTATTCGTGGGAAATATCGATTTCACCGGCTTCCGGAGCCGACAAGAACACAGGCTCAGAAATTGCATCACCATGTGAAGGCTCAAAAGTTACAACCATATATAAAATCAAAGTACTTACATCCTAAAGGTGCATTGGATAGGTTTTATACTTTTCCCACGTTTGAGGAAATACCAACGCCTAATTTAAAGAGGTAAGAGAAAAAATGTGTCCGAGACTAGATACTTTGTATCACTTAAACCTTTCAACCGCAACGCATTCAGGAAATAGAGAAACTAAATTACATTTTAACAATTGATGAAATACATGTGAAATCAAGTACTATATTGTTTTTCATAAATAAAAAGTGCTACTCTCTTATTTTAAGGACTAATTGGATGCCAGTTATCTACTTTAGTTAAAATGTAGAAACTAATACTGGGTTACGATCACCTCTATTCACCTAAATATCATTTGTAACCTCTGTAATTCCAAATATATTGTTTATGAATAAAATATATTCAAATTTTTCATGTTTAAAAAATCATTTCCAGCATAATTTTTTATTTCACTTTCTGGTGGTAGAACTTTGATTGTGGTAATTCATCAAAATTTTCTAAAATAATCTTCCGAAATTCAGTTTCTTGGAAATAATTTTAACATTTATCCTTGATACTTAATCATTCAAATACTTATAGTATAGTGTATATAGGACTTAACACAAGAATAGTTCTACTCATATCTATTAAGTTAATCCTCGGGGTTCATTACCGTAGAATTCTTTATGGTTAGAAAAAAAGCTCTCTTTCCTATTCAATTCTGAGTGGGGTCACCAGATTAGTATTTTTTTCAGAGCCTTCATTTTTATTCATAGCAATAATTTTTCTTGTTATTTAGGCATAATCTCTGCCATTATTAATCAAGAAGGAAGGTTTGATATGCGAGGGTTGAGCTCACCTTGTACAAAAGTCATGTGAAATCACACATCTTGCAGGAGGCCTGCTCCTTTCCGAAATATAAGCAGTATATCCTCATTGAAACAAAACATTACTTGCCAATATCAGATGCCGTGGGAGGCTAAACAGGTTCCAGATTAGTTCCCCTCCGAAGGGGTTCCATTGATTATATCAATGGGTAATATGCTCAATATTATAACTTTGCGATGATATTCCATTGAATATCTTTATTCATTTTTACGTATTAATCAGTTACTATCATAAATACTCCCAAAAATACATTAAGCATATAAAAAATGTTGGGCTACGACTCATTCCGTACTTATTAACTGTAAACTTAAAAAGCATCAAGGAGCCAAGGGTCACTATGATTCACGGCACACCCGAGATGTCAATACGGTACCTTAAAGAGTGCTCCGTCAAAAACTACCGAGCCAGAGGAACAGTATTGGGTCTGAAAAAAATTAATAGTGTTGTCCATCTCCTTGTCCCTGCAGCGCTTTCCGCGCGCAACATGCTCACCCCGGTGGCGTCAGGGGGAAGAGAAATGGGGAATACGATCTCCGCAGCACCCTGTCCTCGCACGAGGGCTCATTAAGAAGTTGCCGCGCGCGTACGCATTTAATGGCTACTCGACATAACGGTTTCGAAGCCGCTGCAGCGACGCCACTACCGTACGGTCGCCATCCTACTACTTCCCCATTTCACCTTCCTATCGCCCGCCGGCTTCCCCGATACCCTCCTCCCGGCACAGCGGCCACCGCCGCCTTCCTTCCGACTTGACTGTTTCGAGGGCGATTGGCCAGCGGTGCCAAATAAATAAGACCGGACACGCGCCACTGAGGCCTCTTTCGAGTTCCCGTGTTGGCCGTCGCAGAGCGAATTATTAATTATTGGGCACGCCTTGTAAAGTTGATCCACGAGCGATTGAAGCGCATGGCGGAACTGTCATCGCCCAGTGGTTCACCCCGCTTTCGTTTCGGTCTCGGCAGACGCATCCCGTTACTTCCGCTTCCATCTCGTACCCTCGGCCTCCATACCCCCCCTCCCTAATGGCCATCATTCATTCCGTTTCCCGATTACTTGCTCTTATCTTAGACATCAACCGCTGAATCCGGACGACAACCATGAACTGTGTGTTGCAACATTCATCAGTGAACTCGTCGGAACCAGATTACAACCTCCCAAATTTTATCTGGAATGATAAATGGCAGTCAATGCTAAATGTGAAAAAAGATACCGTCGAAAAATTCAAGATCTGTACTTTCCCTCTAAATATCGTATCTTCTTGGAAATCCTTGGCGACCTTCTTGGTCACCGACTCTCTCTCCCTGAGCATATAATGCGCACAGCATAATAGAAGGACGACTTGTTCAAAAATAAAATTTATAGGAGGATTCCTTCTAAATCGTATTCCACATAGTTAAAGTGAATTCAATTGTATAAATACTAGTCTGTTTGAGGAGTGCAGGCAGATCTGATTTCGATAGTGATGATAGTAAGTCAATTATTTTACGCTTATATTTTCGATTGTAAATGTCACATCAAATAGCAATAATTTCCACACATTTTTAACCATAGGAATTTAATGCCTTGAATAATGATAACTCTCACTACTTACTTTCGTGCTCATTAAATATTTAATTATTATCAACTGTATGTTATTCTTGTAACATTCACTGCTTTATTTCCCATTTTTAAATACTACATTACTCAAAAACACACAAGTAGTGAATATAACGATAAAATGTTTATTATTATCGGATAAAAAATTAATTAAGAATTTGTTGGCTTTCGCAAGCTCGCCTTCAAAAAGTAAGTGCCCCTCTAAACGAGTCTCAAAAGCCTTTCATAGCATGAATGGGTCACTGTTTCTTTCCTCTTTGTTTATTACAAAATCAAAACATTTCATCATAATGCTTCATGTGATGAGATTACCTAACGCCAATATTTTTCATTATAATCGTTATAACAACAAATACTTTACAAGCTCTTTAGAAAGGAGAATTGCGTTATGATACATAAAAATGCAGGTAACACAGTTTGGGTGTAACTTATCCGTGGATTTCAAGCAATCATTTAAATCAGACATGCAAACCTTCAGTAGTTTTCCAACTCCGGCGTCTTCTCTTTCGTAACTACAACAATCTCTTACTTTCTATGATAGAGACGAGATATTTTCTCATAAACTTACCGCATTCCAACACGATTATCCTATGGCGTTAATGCTACATTTGAAACCTGGAGGAAGATAGTTGGAAATAACAGTTATCAGACGTCGTCATTTCCTCTACAATCAAAAAAGAAACCGGCAAAACGTTTTTCCGTCTTTTCAACATTAAAAAGGACCGCATTTTTTTCTGTTTTCTAGTCTTCAGCATTCCGCTTTCCACCATTTTTTGTTCTTTACATTCGAATGGGCATGTTTTTACTTTATTCGGCCTTCCATCAGGAATAGTAGAAATTTTCGATCACGTATAGAAAACTGGCGTTTGTCTAGGGGCCTTGACTTGTCTCGCCGGGAATGAAAGAAAGTTTCCCACGTTTGTCAAATAAATAACGTGCGCGACAGACGGTATCGTCCTCGAGAGAGAGAGAGAATGAAGACGGAAGAATAGGTGCCGAGATTTGCAAGGAATTAGAGGGTCTGCTGGTAGCGAGTCATAGAAGACGACTCCCCATGACAAACAAATTTAAACGCGGTCCTAGCCAAGGACATCGCTAAAAACTCTCCAGGGCTTCTCTTCTCACTGCACGCATGAGATTTTGAGGTTAATCACATGCATTTGGCGTTTTTGTCAAATAATTCTAATTCGTTTCTGCCATTGAACATCCTGCTTTACAACCAAGGTTACATCATGTCAACACACAACATTATTGGCTAAACACATGAATATATTACGCCTTGGCTTCTCTCTAGCAGTACTTAAAATGGATGCAACTTACATTCCTGACCTTATTCTTAATAACACGAGATGATTATGTGATGTTAGAAATCATGTTGCTAGTCTGCTGCGTACACTGACAGATTTAGATCGTCATGTGCTAATCGGAAACAAATGTAAGCCAAATCCAATCCTATATTGGATAAAAGAAGTTTCGCAAGCTTTAGATTCCTCCATACGCCAACTACAGTCTATTTTAAATGCAATACGCTGAATTCACGACCAAGGAGTAACATATTATCCATATGATGATGATAATAGTTGAAATCAATTCTATGCTGCGAGAAAATTGCATTGGGAAAAATATATTTATTTTTTAATAAAACGAAATCTCATAGAAGTCAACTTTGATGTAAATCCTACGCTAACAGCCATAAAGAAACTTTTCCCCTACTAAATACTGACTAGTTTTATGTGCGAATGATGAGGTCTCAGGCGTGATGTGGTGGAAGCGTAACATATTAAAACCACAGGTATTGCACACCTGATGATGATGTGAAAACATCGAAACCGGTAGTGTCGAAATAAAATATCTAGTGGAAAATTGCAATACCTGTGGTTTTAATAGTTTTAAGTGCATTCACAAACATTTTGGATTTATTATTAACGTTATGGCAAGGGAAAAATAGTTGATATTGCAGCTCCTCCAGCGTGTGCAATGCCTAATCACGAGTAATAGCGTCATTGAAACTTCTATTTCACCAATTACATGACCGACGCCAATTACCAAAGTTTTTGTACATTTTGCAAGAATTTTTTCACGATAATGGCTTTCTTAAATTATTTTAAACTCATGTTCCTCCGCGTCTCAAACGTAGCATCAGCCTTGTAAAAGGCCAAACACTAAGACTTTCCCAGCATTCGTTACTTTGCATAACTTCCCCCACCCTCGATACTTAATTTCCCAACTACTTAATATCCATCTTCGGACCCTTCTCCTCATGAACATCGCCTCCTCCTCAAAACTCAAATGAGGTTACCAAACTTCAACCTTGTGTATTTCTTTCTCATCCACTGAATTATAATAATAGACAATTTAGATAATTTTGTATTTAGCGTTTCTCTATCTTTATGTCTTGGTATATTTCAGATGTATCGAAGTATTCAGCTAATTTAAGATCCTTATTTTTAATTTTCGCCATCAAATAAATAAATAGTCAAAAGTTGGTTTAAGTATTTAAAACATTGTAATGCGTATGGTTGAAGGGATTATCGTATCCATCTCTGATGAAGGTACTCAGAATTTTTTAGTGAAGATAACATTCTTTTACCAGAATCATTCGTCTTTTACTAAAAGAAAAAATGGATTATACGCTGAATACAATGCCGAACTACTGTCTAGATGACAGAAGAGTTCTACATCTGCACCGCGTTTATTTCTCACCTCTTCCCAGCTACAACTTAGTCATATCTATCAATCGACTATACATATGTATTTGTTCGCCTGTCGTCGACCATTCATGACGAGCGCACTCCTAATCTTTCCATACTTGCGTGACCCATTCATTCATATATTCTTCACAATCGTTCGACAGTTATTATAAAAATGTGTGCAACAGGAGAAACCGAACGAAATTTGTTGATGTTGAGCAACAAAAAAATCATTATCTTGCAAAAAAATTATACGTAAATGCAAATTTTAGTAGTAGCAAACTTTCGAAAATTAAAAAATTTCACCATTCAATGCCCGAGGCCGATTTTTATATTGTGTGGGACTTAGGATTAATGAAATGAATATTTTTAGCCAGATCACTGTAAAAAAAATACTTTAACCTCTTAATGTGTTTCGAAAATTACGTAGCGTTTTCTTGTTCCTCAAACTATTTCTTATTGAACTTAACGAAGTATTTACTTGTACTTTTGCATGCATTTCTGTGATCGCTGTAAATGATAAACTATGGGTTTGCACCAATGCGGTGAATTTAGCTAGTTTACTCTTATTCACGAAGAATAAAAGTTTATTGATCAATTCAAAATCATCATCATCATTACCAAGATTAATCCACGGTTATGTCAATTCTAACACTAGCTGACTGAAACTTTCCATTATTCTCCTTCTAATGCCTACGCCCTAATTGTTCTTCCATCTAACATCCATAATTACTCGGCCTACGTAGTTGCAACTCAGTTTTCCTTATGGGGCCTTCATTCCTACTACGTACGTTCCTGATTATGATCTTTGTGGGTTTATATGTACGACAATATTTGTCTTTTAAGGCCTGTTGCTGTTTCATTCAATCATTTAAAATTAATGGTAAATCCCCACTGGATGTATTTTCTGATATTCATTAGATCAAAAACTAAACTTCCAACATTTATTATAATAATTGAAACAACAACTTTTTTGTTAATCTCAATGTTTTTTAACATAAAAATGTGCGTTTTGGGTCGTCTCTTATGGTTTTACGGGAAATTTTAAATCTTCCCGTCGATGTATGCATTCGCGACAGTAAGGACGTGCTTTATACACCTGTTGAGTTATTTTCAATTTTCCATTGCTCTGTTTTACTTTTTTGATGGTGATGGGTATCTAAAATAATCTTATCACTTTGAAATTTTATAACCAGTGAATGTAAAAAAAGAAAGATAGATAAAAGGGAAAATTACGGCATCCTTGCTCTTTTCATCTCGAATGGCGTCACTGGTAATGAGTATTTTGCAAGCCCATTTACTCGGTTGGGAGAATTGAATTCTTCATGCTAAGGGATATTGACCGATACATTCAAGTGGGTGTGTGAATAATTGGGCTGGATTTATCATTTTGAACCTTTATGAAATATGCACCGGGACTTGATTACTGTGGACATTAATAACACATCTCTCTGACGCATCGCCTGACACCTACCTGCTCACCTAACTACCAATAAGAGAAGCAAGGACGGCGAAATGAACGCGACACAGCGGAGAATCCCACGTTCCCTCACGAAGGAAGAGAGAACTAGACGCCACGCCCTAACGCTTCTTGGCCGTGAGTAATCGAGATGTCCTCCCCTTAGACGCTTCTCCGTAAGGCACTTGGGATGTGTGCGCTGATGAATACATTTCAGAATAGATACCACTTGGCTTGATTCTTTTTGAAAGACACCATTTCACTTCTGAAATCTTACAGCGTAATTTACGTTTCATGTACAACCTCTGACCATAAGAGATCGCGGAATTCGGTGAAATCTTTCTTGGAATATATGCTACCAACCAAAAGATTTGTCTGGACATTTTACATGATAGGAACTTGTCATCTTCAAATCAATTGAATCTATGGAATATGAAGATTTTACTCTTATTTAATTTTTATGATTTTTCTAACTGCATAAAGCCAATTTAAAAAATATTTTCTTAATGCGACGTATCAAAATTAATTCTCCGGTACAAAAACGCTCATAGGTAGGTTTGATATCAATGCCATTCTAGATAAAAGCAGGCACATTTATGCACATCGTGATTGGTTCGTTGTCAGGTAAAAAAATCGAAATTCAATAAGATGGAATTACCATTATCAATCTAAGCCTAATGTCGCATTTTGCCTCCTTATATATAAAAATATATATTATTTTATTTGTATTAGCAGTGATTTATTCATAATATATGTTGCGGTTGATCATTCCGGCGACTGGGTTATTATAAGGTTGATTTTTTTTATCAACCCATTGCACAAATTTAAGGAAAAATTAACGCGTACGATTTCTTGAAACCTGAGATGCGGCTGTTACAGCAGAATGTTTTATTCATTATATAACTGATATGGTGCAAATATGTATATCGTAGTCGAAATTTTACTTGTTTTTAAATTTATAACTGTAATACTTAGCAGCCAACTTTTGTCCTAAGCTTAAAGTATTGTATTTAGATTACTTTAGCGCCAATTTAGCAATGTCAACTCTCATAGACAAAAAACTATTTTGTGATTAACAAAGCAGAGAAGAGTAGTACACTCCAAAAAATCACATAATCCATCCGTTTTATCAACCTGTCTAAGGGGTGACAGCAGTTTCCTGATGAACGTACTAATTGTAATTTTCCATGTAAACTCATATTGAAGTCACATTGGTGAAAACAGGAAATAGCAGATTTATTTCCAAAATTATAAGCTATTATTACAGACTTCACATTTAAATATCACGAAATATACTTACTTCTTTCCTTCTTTGATAGTTTAGCTTAATAAGATCACTAACTCTAGATTAACTCTAAAGATCCACGTTGTTAAAGGAGGGAGCGTTAAGGAAAATAAAGGACCAGAAAAACGTTGCGCTTTGGATGGAAACTTCAAGATTAGGGAAAAATAATTTCTCTTCTGGGAAAACCACGAAAACACCAAGAATACATCAACCCCAAATTCTTTCGTGAAGGCAAACAGCTTCGAGAAAGCTATTATGTTCGAGCTTCTAATACGGGTAGACTCTTCCCATAGGATAAATTTGGAAAACAGCGAGAAAAGCGGAACTCCGGTGAGAAAGACGGAAAGATAGAAATTGAAATCCATTTCTCTCCCTTCCTTCGAAATATCATCTTGGTTTGAGCCACTCCTACGTGAAAAATGAAAGTTTCCCTATTGCATGAAGCTATTGTTTTCACCCTGATGTAATTTTTGAGTAATTTATGAGCTGTCGCTCTTTTAATCAGGTGAATAAATTCTTAAATTCCAAATTTCGATCTCTGATTTGAATATACAGTTTATCGACATTGAGTTCATGGATTGAGCATTCCAGAAAAAAGGACGGAATAAACTCAAGTAGCTGAAAGGTGCATGGAAGTAAGAGATGAAGTATTTTCTGAGTGACTGCCACGGCGAATCTTTTCTTTCAAAAAAATTTCATTTGTAACAAAATCGCAGAGAACCAAGAATCACAAGAACAACGTAACTTGGATGCCCTCACTCTTCTGGGTAAGTATTTAATGATTCATCAAATACAATTGAGTTGGAGGGTAGTTGCCAACTATAATATATATATATATATATATATATATATATTTATTTATTTATTTATCGACTGGCAGGATATGATTTCGTCATCAACAAAATATCAATGTAGTATCCACAAAACGAAACCAGAAAGCATCATGCATACAATCTCAACCCGGAAAAAAATCTCTCGAAACAATTGACTGTTTCTGCAGCCGTAAACCAACAACTGTCTTGTTAACTTGGTACAGTACTTCGTACCTAGACTATTAGTGAGTATGAAGGATATATCCTGCCATTAATGTAATTTCCCATCCCAGAGATGGACTAGAATCACTGAAACGAACTGTACAAGAACCTTCGGGAAAAGAAAGCGTGTTCCTCGCAGCGCAGTCTAGATCCAATCTGTGGCGGAGTCAAATGCGCGGAAAATAGGAGACATTATAAACGGGTAGTCTTCCGCGTGGTATCGGTTTCCGGGGAAGGGAATTAGGTTCATACATGGCCGTGGATGGTTTTCGATTCGAGATTAACAAAGCCGTGATCATGTCTTAATATGAGTTGCGCAAAGCAAACGGAAGGAATCTGAGGAACACGCCGCTGATCACTTCTTTGGATCTCCAATTGTGAGGAAGGATAGGAAGAAAGGGAGAGAGATTTTTATTGGTGGAGCTTGTCCGTACAAAAACCGTGCTATGAGCGGAAATGATTAAGCACCTGTGATATCGGAGGAGGTTAGCTCAGCGGAACAACGGAGCGCGCGGGCGGATGAGCTGGAGGATGACCCTAGAGGTGGCAGCCTTGGGAGACGTGCCAGTTGTTGTATAATTCGAAAGACATAACAGAGGGATCTCCGAGCATAATCGGGGAAATCTCTGCTTGCGAATGAGCCTGAATGAGATGCGATTGGAGGTTTACGCTAAGACTTTAAAGTTAAGCCTGTTCGAAAAGAAGGGGAGGCCGGAAGATTCTTATCGTGTTGTTGCAATCCCTTTTGATTTCTGAGGAAATAAATGAGATGCTAACGCCAGCATGAAGCAGAATATTTTTGACAGATAAGTGCGAACTCCCCGGCAAGAACCGCGGGTATGCAAATATGATACCGAAGGAACTGCAGAGGAGAGTTATCTCTGAAAAGAAATCCTGAGCCGAAATAAACTTATCATCATCTGAATTCCCGATGCACGGATGTAATTTTAAGGTTAATTACATGCATTGGGTGTCTTCGTCAAATTTTTCTAATTTTTCTCTGTCAGCTTTGTTCAACTTTCTCCAAAACAATCAAGGAACGTCAAGTACATCTCTCCAAAACGTACACCCTCGCAAAGACGAAAAATACGAAGACCAGGAAAATGATTTCTGACATTTGATTAAGCTAGAAGACTAGTAAGATTTACAGGTGCCATTGACGAATAAGATAAATAATGAAATTGGAGTGGAATTTAGGGGAAAATAACTGTACTGTATCTGGAAAATCTAGATTCGACCTCCGAACAGAGTGTTGCAGTGTCTTTCCTTAGTACCATCCCTCTTTCTTTTTCTCCGACTACCGGAGGCGATTGTTTTATAATATTTTAAATCTTTAATAACGTAGAAATTCAATGTCAAATTACATCATAAGCACCCTTTAAAGAGTCACCGATGTACTATCCATCGTATTTTAAGTCCGATTGACTTCAATTGTACGTGCATGTAAAAAAACATACTAATAATTGCTTTTTCGTTCAATTAGCAAAGATGGTCGGTACTCTAACGGTGTTCAGAATAGTAAATGAATTAAATTTTTTTGAGTTAATTACGTATTCCGTCATTTACTTTGAAAATAAAATCAAAATACAATTATATTCATGACTGTATTAGTACTAAGTTTTGGCATGAGGGATCCGCGGATTGAAATTGCAGCTGCAATAGCTGCACACACATGTATTACTCGTACATTGCAAGTGTCTGTGACACATGTCATTTAATGTAACATTAACGCGTAACACGACACAAAATATTGTAAGACACATTGATTTTTCGCGTGGTGTCAGTTAGGGCAGTTCAATATTTACAGAAGAGACAAATTAATGTTGTGAACTTAATTAAAGCTGACAAAGCATTTTACAAAACGAAATATCTTTAGCCATTCTCTCGATTCATGTCTGTAGTCCCGGTACCAGAGAAATACTCCGTATTCCCTAGAATAGCCTCCTTGGAAGGATTCTGCTGGAGATATTCACCAGTAATTTTCATTTTAAAACGAAAAATTTCACGCAAAAAGTCGCCATGAATTCATATAAGTTGAAAACCAGTTTAACATGAAATACAAGTATATTCTGTGTGCGTTACAATGAGACTTATTAACAACTGCATCTGGAACACCTACTTAAACAAGCATCTCATCCCTTCAATCGCTAACAATAAATCAACAACGATGTGTAGATAAATCATCGCAATTACCAATTACTTTAATAATTCCCATACACTATTTTTTCTGCCGTTATTTCAACCAGATTTTTGATATCTTAATTATGGTCGTCATTATTATCGTCTCAGATCAACCAAAATTAAATTACACGCCAAATGAACTAGGGTTCCTCGTTTGCACCTTACGGAATTATATTGCTAATACGACCCCGTTTGGCAAAGATTTCAACTACATTATGAAAAATGAAAGTCATTTCGGGGAACGTGGCCTCCTGGCAAGAGCTTTGATTGCCAAAAATGGGCTTCCGCAATTGAATCGAATATATCTGGAGCACGCTGACTCTTGAAAGCGTAAAAGTGCACCTTCTAAACTGAGCAACATGAGTTGACAAGGACCGGAAGAATTGGTGAAGTGTTTTGGAGCGTTACATTGATCAGTACCGTAACATTTCAACAAAAATATTAAATAAAGACATAATCAAACCGGATACAAAATTAGTAACGTAGAAAACTCTTCATTAATATGCACTTCCGACGTCGCTGTACGCAAGTATAACTTGGGTCTACCAGGTTGATAATAAATGTTGGAGGAGTTATGGAGTGCATGAGAATTATTATCATCATTAATATTACCAGTAATCGACCGCGGTATGGCTTGTTTGCGATGGATGAAGACACCAAACACTACGGTACTTTAAAGCCCTGACTCACGCGACATAATATATTCTTTATCTCCATAGTACACATTGCAATAACTCTTTAGTATCTCCGCACATGAAGATTGCCTGCGCTCAAAACATTGGAGATAGGGGATGAATGAGTGGTCCAATAAAAATCCAGATTTAATGGAATGGTCATATTCAAGTATGAAGATCCACTCCTCACGAGAAATTTTAGAAGTCATGGAAACAGGCGAGTAATATAACTAGATACGCAATAGAGGCAGAAAAAGCATGAAATGAGATGGAATTATGAATTAAATTAGTAAGGTAAAGTAAGAATCCCTTACTAGCCTTTATTTAAAGCACTTACCCCAAAAAGGTAGAAGTATGGATTGAGATCTCGGTCTTGATTCACTTTTCGTCCATTATAAAAAGATTCTGTGAAGCCTAAATTCATACGAGCGTAATTAAGATTTGTTTTAATTAATGAATTCCGATTTCCAGATACTTTTTGAATAAATATCCAGAGAGAGAACACTGATGTACCAGACTTCCCTTGAAATTGGGATCAACCAGAAAGGTAATGAAGCAGGGATTTCGTTTGCATTTTTTGTTAATAAAAACAACATATATTTTCTTTTCATTAGTACCTGGTCACTTGACCATTAAGGACTCAGACACGTAGAATCAGGTCATTTTTAAATATCTCGAAAGCCATCGCTGGGACGTGGAATGTGCCTAGAAACCCACACGGCGAAGGCAACCGCCCACCCTGCTAACGAATCCGATTCGTGAATTTGGAGCGGCGGCTTATGCGTAATTTATGAATCTGATGTTCATCGCTTTCACCAGTCTCCCTCATCAAGTGCACATACTATCTCACCAGACACCCAAACGGAATGCCAAAATTGAATTTCCCGCGAGGAATGTGAGTTCTTGGCTGTGTTATGACTGGCATCTACCACTTCCTACATTATTCGCGCGACTCTAGAAAACGATATTATTACTATAATTAAATGGTAATTTCCTTCCCTTTCGCCAGAGTCAAATATCTTGGGTTTTCCAAAACGCGTACAGGGAGTTGGATGGCAGTACGACACCAGTCATGGGATAAATGACAACAGATAATTAATAATTGAAATAACATATACTTTTATCACATGCTATATTTTTGTTAAATTGAAAATAATATTTTTCCGCCGCATGATCAAAGACATTTCGTGATCCGTAAAAAAATGTTATACATGCCTACTCGTACATTAAACTAAACACTCCTAATAAGTGTATGCGTACCTACATACATACTTGGCATTAATGCCGTATTCCGATTCAATCGTAATGTAATGGTAAATTCTAGAAATGGAAACCTATTGATCCAGCAAACCTGTACACATTTCATTTTTAGTAACTAAACTCTATGTTCACGCGAGAGGATGTAAATTATTAAGCATTTTATGCATTTTTGGGTAATGAGGTAATCAAAACATCGCGTGCCGTCAGAAGATTGGAGAATTCTGTGAATGTTAACTATACACATTTTCATACATATATAGAAATACATATACATATATATATATATATATATATATATATATATATATATATACATATATACCATATATATAAATATATACACACACACGCACACATACACTCCTACTAATTACCAGGAAGTCCACGAGTTCAAATCCCAGGTACGGTATGATCGCTGTGTTATTACGAATTACATTTCAGGGTGTGTACAGAAAAAAATAATATCAACTGTCAAAGAACCTTAATAGTTGATAAAATATTATGTTCTGTGATCAATTGTGTTCTCACATCTTCATATGGGGACATTTCTTTTTACTGTCTGCTTTTTGCTCAGCCTAAATAAAGCATTAAATTCTGTCTGCAGTACTCCTCAGCCATTTATTGTCTTTGAAAAATGTTGTCACAAGTATATAAGCTAACCACTACCAAAGATTCCCACCGCTTCTTTTCTAATTTAACGTATTTACAACTCATTTTGAAGCGCAATACCTTTAGTGGTAGGCTTTCGTTGCCAAAAAATTTTGGAAATATATTGATTAACGGCAGTACTCTTCAATTAATTTTTCAAGGGTAATTATTTTTGGACTTTGTAGAATCATTCTTGAGTAAGGACTATACCACTTATACTAGAAAAAAGCGAAGAACTCCTAAAGAGTTCTTCCACTTCCTGCGTCTACATTTTCCCCTCTAAGTTGCCTTTAGGGTGCATCGAAAGGAACGTCAGGTCACCAAAAATTAGCGTCATTGGCGCTCCCTGCTATTGGGTTTTTTTATGTTCAGGAAGTTTGGATTAGCAAAAGTGATTTATACGTTTGCAATCACGATTCGCGGTAGTGAAAAATGATTCCTTGAATCCCTAATTCCCTCGGCTCTCAATTCTCCCCATTTCCCCGCTGTTGCCTCACACAAAGTGGAGCAGGAATTATTGCACCTACGTTAGAGTTAAATTCAAAACGATTTATATTTATCTAGTAGCTTCGCGTTCCCAGAGGCTACAGACCCAGAATTTCCAATGAGAGTGTGACGCTTTCTGTTTGTAGGTAATGATTTTTATGCATTAAGAAGAACGGGAAGGGAAGGTGAGGAAGGATTTATCGGAGGAGTATTAAGGACAGGAGGAAGTGAGGCCGGCCGCATTAATCGCCCCGCGCCTGTCCAGTTTCTCTTTCCACGGACGCCGCGGACTGTGAACTCTTATTGTACCTCACCCCGAAGATACACCTCGAGGGCAGACCAAGCAACTCTCCCGCAACCCGTCCGTAAGACCGTCGATTCCTACCCCACAAACAAATCCTTCGACCCCCATCCGATCCCGCATCCCCTCCTCCCCACCCTCCCCTCCGTTCCCAGTATCTTTCAGCACGCCCCCATATGCCTCCCCCACCCTCCGTCCCAATCCTTTCCCGTCGTCTTCCCCGGACACACCCTGACTGCTTCGCGCCACCCCCCTTCCCGTGAAGGCCTTTGCGGAGAGCCCGCTGGAGGTCCTTCGGACTAAAGTTCCGCGGGAGTTTGGAGGGGAGACCTGTTGCCCGTGCCCACGCGGTATTTTTTTTTCTATAGCCGACCATGGCCGATTCGGTTTCGTCGTAGATGAGTGTGGGAAGGAGCGGAACGGAAATGTCAACGTGGTCTTATTTCACTGCTCAGGAGTATTGCCAAAAATGAAAACATAGCTCAGGGAAGCGAAGGATTAGTATGTTTGAATTTATAGAGGTTCGCCGAATACGACGTGTCGCAAATCCTACTCTTCCTTCGTCCTTGCTCACTCGTCCTTCGTTGACGATGTATACCAACGTATGAGTGAAAGGGATTTTATGTTCACCTCAACTTACTATAAGAGGAACAATTTAAAACCATTTCAAATGTGAACGACGTAAAATTTCAGCTGCCGACCAAGCAAACGAAGGCTGAAAACAGAAAGCGATGTGAATAGTAGGGCACGTTATTTCACAGGAATAAATCACTAGTATGCTTCAAGTTTGAACATGGGCAATACGCATTAGTATTCCTTAATATTAAAGGGAGAGGTTTGCAATTCCATGATCTGGTTGGGAAATTCTTAATACGAAAATTAAGGCGAACGACTTAAAACATTACTGCTATGGTCTAACTCAGTAAACCCCATCTTTAAGATTTTTATTTTTATTTCAGAAAATTTGTTCCTCGATAGTTTACCCACCTTTTTTCTCATGATGCATATCTAATGCTCTTAGGAGCAGGACGTATTCATATTTAATCAATATTTTAGGAATTCAGGATCTCATTCTTCCACACGTCATCGACGTTCGAATTCCCAGATAAGTAATAAAATCAATGCCCATCATCGAGAGTCTACTCTCGGGTTGTTTCTCTGGTGCAGGGAAAGCAATGATTTCGATATACAAATCCGTTACGTCACTCTCAGTTTTCCAAGCGCGTATTATAAATTACACCTAAAATAAACCACCGGGCATGGCGTACTGCTAAGCCCGTAATCCCTGCTACTACCACTCGGAGGTCAAAACAAGTAGAAATAGTTTTGTTTTGACTACCCGACGCGACTCCTGTCGCCGATGACAGGAGTCGCGTCAAATGATGTACGGGAAAACGTGTGGCCCGCGGGGAACCTGGATGGGGACGTCAAGATGGACGATTTCAGAGAGATCACAACGGCAAAGCCCCTCAATAATTCGCGTCGACCTCGTAATATTCAACAAGCCTGGAAGGAGAGGATAGTGGCTAGAGTAAATCCAACTTTAAGGGCGTTTGGTCCTAATCATTATTATTACAAATATTGTTCTGCATGTTATGCGGACGGCGTGAGAGGTTGTATTGCAGAAGTGAATGATGCGTTAATGGTGCGTGATTTTGAATGATATATGAAGTTGAAAAGTGCGTAATTCTGGACGGAGTGTGGCGGTGGATGGCGGAGGTGCGTTGCATGCATGGTGTAACCTAGCTCATGTGTGATGGTAAATGTGCGGTTGACAATCTTTAAATATCATTGTATTGAAGAGCATTTTGTTTCATATCTGTTCTTCTTGTGTAAAAATGTATATGTGCATTATAAGAGTGACCGTTGCCAACAGAGAAATTGCCTAGTTGCAACGAGATTTATATAATAATAATTACCGACGTCCACTTTACCATTCCTAATGTAACGAATAGTACAATAACACATACGAGCACATTCTTCACAAGAGCATTTTACCTACTCAGGTCGAACGGAACATCCGGCCTTTAACCCACCTTCCCATCCCCCTTTTATGAACAGTCCCCATCAAATACCAAGTGCCTTTGTTTTGGAATTTATGGAAATCCTTTCTCTTAGGATGTCGATGTATTTACAAATTGGTAGTATGAGTTCCTGAAAGGTTTTATTGAAACATTAGCAAGGGATTTAAGCGTAGAAGTGAAACTATGAATTATTTTTAACTGTTGGAGTAACAAAATTAAAATAAATATTGAATAATTGATATTAGCTCTTGATTCAGACTCATTCTATAATTGGTTCATGGTGAACAGTGGACTAGCGTTCTATGCACCACTTTCTAGAGTTTTATTCCCTGTTTAAAATTTTGTATACGCACACATTTATTTATTTACTTGTGCATTCCCTGTACATGAAAGGATCGCCCACATGCCTCTTATTAGTCAGTCCTAACTAATCTTCCGAAGAAGACGGAGTTTGAGTCCGTCGAAATTATCAAGATATAATGTGTGTGTTCCTTTTATGTGTTCTCATGTTGTGTGTTGCTGTCTAAGTTTTATATATATGTATATGTGTATACATTCAAACACGAAATCCCGCCATTCGGCGAACAAATTTTCATTCACATAGAAATAGAGATAAGGAAAGGGGAAAGGAACACACATAAAGGACGAACACAATGTGTATATGTATACAAACACAAAAAGAGCCATTTTCCAGACACCAGGCGCATTAAAAGACGAAATCTTGTTCGCTTAGTAAAACAAACTTTTGCAGTCTACAAAATACTCCATTTCTCGTGTAAAGGTGAAAAAATGTCTAGTAAAGCGGCGGCTGAAAAAATTAAGCACAATTGATTGGATTTATTAGGAATTCAGCAGAGGTTTTTGACATAATTTTTGATCCAGTGGTGGACCCTTCGAAGTGGGATCATTTCTATGCTAAACAAAACTAATTTAAAACATTTTTCTACAAATAAAGTTGAATATGATACTTAGTATAAATTAATCCCACCATTAAATACATCAACGCAACGTGTAGTAGATAATTTCGCGGGACAGCAGGTAATCATAAATATTGCCTGGTATAAAGTAATAAATATATTTTTATTAAATCCAAAGAGATTCCCCAAGGTTAGGGGGGAGGAGGGGACAAGGGTGTCCACCCTCATGGATCCAACTCTGATTTTGAGCACGGTATCCTCTGGTCAGCAGTCGCCAGTTCCTACGCTAGCCCAACATACACCCTTATACCGGATTATGCACATAAATTTACCAACACGCTTATAAATCACACGCACGAACCCACCTAAAACATGATCTCCTCACGAACGAGCAGTTTCCAGGGGACTTACAAGGTCGCTCTGACAGCAAAAGCAAGGCAAAAACCTACCCTCCCCTCCTCCTCTCCACAGTCTCCTGCAGGGAGAGCGACGGAATCACCTCGAGCCCTCGTCCAAAAGTCGCTCTTCCGTCGGTGGTCAATTAAGGGCGGCCCGTCGGCCATCTCCCTGGGATATTTGTGGCCGAAGCGATGCCCGCGTGACGATCATCCAAATTCCTTTAGAGTGAGATCTGTCGCAACCTTGGACTGCTATTTTTGGGTGCACCACCTTCGGACGCGAATCGACCACCCTAAGGTGCGGCGTTGAGCGAGGCGCGACACTTGCTCGTTGGGCAAGAGCGACGATGGGGCGCAGCACGGATTACTTCATTAATTGCTCTCTCTCCCTCTCGTTCCAACGCGACTTCCACTCGACCTTCTGAGATGAAAATCGAGCTCTCTGAGTAGGCCGAATAGGTTGTGTGTTTGTGGCGGGGAGACAGATGGATGGATATGCATATATGTCAGAGAGACACTAGGCTCTCTCGCATCAAAGGTGTCGACGAGTCGCTTAATATGGAAAAATTTGATGAGAATCATAGATGGCCGACTGGATATTTTTGAATAGAACGAAATTGATTTCGTTCCGCCCGGTAAAGCGTCTCGGACTAACCCTCGGGTATTTGATCGATTTTAATGATAAAATCAAAAATGGAAATAGTACTAAATGAATATTTTTGCGGTCATAACGACTTCCAATGTGGACATGGCCAAATTGTGATCTCGTTTTTCTTTTATTTTATATTCTCTTTGTACTATATTTCAATGTAGACAAGAAGCCACCTGTCCGTTTGAATTTTAATTTGAAAATGATCTCTGTCCAGTTCTTTTTCCGCACTTTCTAAATTTCTCATCAGCGAAGATTTAGGGGAAGTAATGTTTCACTTAAATAAGACGCAGAGCATTCTGCCTTTTTTACGTTAAGCTTAGCATTCCAAATTTTATAAAGAACAACAATGACTACATCCATCCATTGTTATTAACTTTATTGATACCGACGCGGTGGAAAATGGAAAATTTGCATCCAAAATGTACGAGATATTTCCCCCTACGTGTTCTATATTAGATAAAAAATATTTCGAAGAATAATTTCAAATTTATAATTAACTATATGAAATACTATCATTTAATACTAAATGCAGTGAAATGTGAATTCAAAACTTGAAAAGGACATAATCTTTCTCACGTGAAGACTTATTTATCCCTGCGAAAATAAAAAAAAAAACAAGTCACCCAATCGCCTTTATTAATGAAATAGTGACAGAGTCCCGCATAAAATGAAAATGAAGTCAAAGATTTTCAAAAGTTTAATAATCTTTCTCACCTTCATTCAAATATAACTCCTTTCTCCTCAGAAATTGTACATTTAATAAATTTAAATGTAGCAGTAATTAATACACTAGGCGAAACTTCTGAAGCTCCTTGATTCTCGCTTGGCAAAAGAGAAAAATTTATGTTTATGAGAATGTTAGCGTCCGAAACGTACAGCGATAAATTCATTTCTAGTTACGCACTATCTCCTTTTCAAGTATCCCAATGAATACATTTCAAGAGATATCCAATGACCTTGCAGAACCAATATTCTTCGAAGTACGTCGCCGTTCACGTTGACTATCGCCATAAAGAATTCCTCATACATGTATATGTACACGTATCTGATGAGGTTTACCAGTTAAACTAGTAATATTTCCAGAAAAATTTGTGAGAAAAACCCAATTACTATCCCACGTTGTTCAGTAGGAATTCACTCCAAATTTCGCAGGAGAGATTCTCATTTATTTATTCTCTTAACTCAATACACACATCCAGGACGTTCCGTCTTTCTTCGAAGACCCGACCAGCCGTCAATTTCTGCTTGACCGACAAGGTATAACGCTCCTGATGTTTCGATATTTCTCCGCTGTATCCAGGCAACCCCGAATGAGTAAACAAGCAAGTGGGACGCGGGTGCTGTTAATAGCCGAGAGAGCAGAGGAGTCGGGGAATGAATGAAAACTCTTCCGAGACCGCAGCGAAACTGGATGGGAAGAGGGGGTGAAGGGAATGGCGGTGGGGTTGGAATGGTCGCGATGCTCTGATTGTCGATGGGGGCTGGCCGGCCCATCATCCGGCGGCTTTCTTTCCATTCTCCGGAGAAAGGGGATCGTCAGAGGACCACAAAAGAGGAGGCGCATGAAACAAAGGAGTCAGCCGGGCGGTACTTTTTGCACCCCTCTCTAGAGTCCTACACCCAGATCCGTGCCTTCCTCGCTTCGTCAAGGTCAATGAAACCCTAAGCAAATGGCATATGGGTAGGGGGGGGAGGTGAGGTAGGAACTGACTCATCGGATGTGTTCTGAATCGATCCATGGCTAGTCGAAGACCCTTTAAAGGAGGACACGCAGCCCGGCGTTTTGACTGAAAAAGGACAAAATCGACATCGGGATCCTCCTTAGATTTCACCCCGAAAGAAAAACGTTTGCACGCAAAAACAACACGCACACAAGAGGAAGGCGGTGTAGGGCGACATAACGATCGCGGAAGTGATTCAACACGAAATTGGCTCACGATCTAAGTTTTCATGTTTTCACGACATCGTACGGCAAATAACGTAATAATTAAAGCTTTGATTTTTATCTAAACTTAAGCTTACTGAACTTTAACAGAAAACATGCACAGATTGCACAATACACTACACATCTAAACTTGACGAGCATCGATGACGAAGAATTCCATTTCTTTCTGTTGTTTTAAGATCAACTTTGTGAAAGTTCATGTTCAATATTTATTTTATTAAGAACACAATGTATACATCCACTGTATCGTCTTTGCTCTGGAAATTTCACACACCTTTTTCCAAATATCGTGAGAATGGAAATATAACTTTATATTATTCTGCCAAAGTTATCCTGTTCTCTTAAAATCCAGGGATGGAAATGAGACGATTGAAAGCAGTGCTTTAGGTAGTCAAATGCGGATCAAAAAGAAGAATAACATTATGTACAACTAATACTACTCGTGTAAACAAAAAATACCGGGACCATAAACTTGAGTTTACCAAGTTTGAAAACCAAGTTTACGGTTCCGGTATTTTTTGTTTACATTGATTCACGACCGTAACTACGTTCCTTGTATATTTAAAATACTACTCGTATTTACTAGTACTGTGCAGAACATGAGCGACGGCTATTAAAATGTGGAGATAATAATCTGGAATTATAGAAAAAATACGCATGAAGCTTTACTCCATGCGTCACTGTGTGCCTTTCCTTTCCCATTATACTTTTACTTGTTGAAATAAGAAATTCACACAGGTTACGCAGAGAAATTGGAATTACACTTTCGTTGAGGCACTTGTAATATAACCAAAGGTAGGGTAACGAAGATAGTTCTGACTAGTTGATTCTAAATTCGGGTTTTCCTCTCGATCTTAACAACAATTCCAACTATGATGACAGAAGACATCTGAATTTTCCACATAAAATTTTATTTTTTAAAATTTGTTAAAATTAAATTTAAAAAATTTATGTGAAAAATCCGTGCCTTCTTTCATCATGAAGGACTTCCACCATGTTCTGCCGGAGAATGTGTTATTTATTCAATTCCAACTTAGGCAAACTAATTCCAAAAATTAATAATTTGGTCTTTGAAAACATTTCTAACCTTGGCTTATGTTTGATTTGTAACTTGGTGGAATTACACACGGTCATACATATTTACAAACGTAGAAGATAGGTTTCCATAGGGAATAGTGGTAAGTGGTCATTAACAAACAGTTCAAGGAGAGGGCAAGAATATGGAAATGATACCCTCAGAACGGCTACTGAGATGCGTGCATATATGTGGCATCTCAAATTCAGAGCGAAGATAAGTTGCGACTTCCACGTAGTGGATTGATGAGGGGTAATTAGTCCTATATATAATAACAATGTGCTGTTTTTTTAATGGGGAGATTCTTAACATTTACCAGAGTGCAGTAGATATGGATAGTTCAGAAAATACACACATTTTTTTAACAATATATCTGAATAGACTACTCAATTCTTATTATTTCAAACATTTCTCTGAAATCTGGAATTAAAAATCGATTCGTTGTGCTTGGATAAAACTTTTAAGGTGATCTTTTCTGATAAATAAAAACACTGAAATGTCAAAATTTAACTTTGTGGAAATGCAATGTTTTTATACATTTTTTACGATGAAAGGCTTCCACCAAGTAAATGGCTCAAAAGGATTTCATGTGGTTAGTTATAACGAGACGATTCCAAGAAATTGTCTAACATATTCCTACGGGAGTAAGACGAATTCTGAAATTCTAAATACATCACATACAAACTTCTTACATTAGAACAGTAAAAATCATCAATTAGCATCGATGTAATCAATAGAATAGGGAGTAGGCATGCGTATCGAGAGTAAATAGAACTATTAAAGAGTCGCAGTCGATGGGATTAAAAAATTCAGCTTCAGCATGTATGCCGAAGCCTTGGGAGGGGAAGGATGTGAAACGTGAATAGGTAGGAAGGTTAAAGTGTGGGAGAGCGGAAGGGGACGGAGAGCGGGGGAGGGAAACCCGACACCGGTGACACTGAGTTAGTACGAGTAGGAGAGGGGAGGCGAGGTGGGGTGCGAAGGGAATGCGGGGGAGAGAAAAGTGGGGGTTAGCAGCAGGGGGAGTTGTGGAGAGAAGACAAAGGCTCACGAAGACGGCAGAAGTACCTCCACAACATTCTACGTTATGTCCTGCAAGCCGCCACACAAGGTGCATGCTATTGGAGGTAGCACATGTTATTTGTATAACAGCGGGGTTTTTACATTTACAGCATGCGTATATATTGTATAGCAAAATACAGAGAAGGACAACGTCTTTGACTAGCAAAAGTTGCGGCGTTTAACTTTAGTTTCACTCCGAGTTCGCGTATTTCATGAGGGAAAAACGATTGTTTCAATGTTGGGGCATCTCACTGCGGAATCTATTTTTTGTATAATCTGCAGAACTGTTACCGTTCGCTCGGTGTCTTACCTATGATACTCTCCTGTTAATTGCTACAAATATTATTCTTACCTCTTCTCTCTAATGGCTAGAGAAACTCTCATTTAAGTTTTTCCAATGCCCCTGTAACACTTAAAATTTGTAAAATGAAAAAAATGAGGAGCGCCGAGTCTTAACCTCAGTTAATTACAAATTTAACTATTTCTACGATGGGTTACGAATAATAATTCACATTGTAACCTGACTAATATACAATGGCGTGAACTTTGAACTACTGTGGTAACACATTCAACGGAGAGTAATTTTATTAGGTGATTCTCATTTCAATTGCCGCTTTGAGGAAGTCACCTTCGTGTGAGATTTTTACGCTGCTGGAAATAGGTGGGAAACTTCTATGCAAGCATTCTAGAAAGATACCCGAGGACGGAGGGAAACCCGGCGCTGGAAATTTTCTGCTTTTGGCTTGGGTACCAAGAGCCCCCGAGTACAGAAATTGTAGAGTTGATCGATTTCTACGTCTCTTGGGGAATTGGCGTTTATTTTCATAAAATTTCGCACTTCATCACCCTCTACATCAGAAGAATTTCATTTTTTCGGTAGATATAGTACAACACAGTAATAGGCAGAAGTCCAATGGTTAGTATTGCTACCAACCGGATGGAACCTGGTTAGAATCCAGGGTGGGGTCCCTATCTCCAACTCACATGAAAAATAACTCGTATCGATTTTCTGGGCAGAACTTACAGGAAAATCAGACGGTGCAGGGAAAGGAACTGGTCTCCCTACCCTGATTGCGTCAATTTCATACACATCAGAGCTTTTCTTATATTTGACAAGGGCAAGCAATCACGATTTGTACTCGTACACCAGTCACTGCATCTATATGGTCTCCTTAGAGAAAAAAAATCAGTTATCAAATGGGAATAAGATGTGTTTAGTTTTAATATGGGAAGAAGATACCTCAACTCTCAGTACGCAATGTAGATTTTTCTTAAGGATAATCTCCAATATTTTGCCTAATTGATCAAGTCCTTGATCTTTCATTTCTGAAACTAATGTGGTAGATCTTTAAGACATCTACTTCAGATATTTTAGGTGTTTCACCATAAATTAAAAGTCCAGATGCCATTGGTTGAGGTAATAATTCTGCAATTTCATTTTGATGACTCCCGTTGGTCTAAGTTGTCAAGATTTTTCTCTCTCAGATTTCTGTCGCGTAAATTGATTTAGGGTACAACATTTCCACTGCCCATTATCTTTGAATCGCTCCCTTTCAATTCTTAATGGCGTATAAACAATTCCAACTTTGGAGCTCTCCTGTCTCTTCTTCCAGAACACCTCCCATTTCAGCAAAAAAAAACAGTGACTCCGGTACGGCTATACGATCCATAATTACGACCGGCATGGCAACTTGGAATTGGTTACAGAGTGAAGGGTTAAAAGTTCCCCCCGACGATACCAACAAGACATAGAGCCATTACAAAATCTGATGTTGGCATACGATCTTAAATTTTAAAAAATCAAAGGAAAAACCAACCAGAGATCTATTCACAAGGGCATTTATAGGTCGTGTCTTCCTTTTACGTCCTCATTTAAGATTTAATGACCGCCCGGCAAGCTATAGAAATCCTTTCACTTAATGTCGGCTGCGGAGCCTCACATAACTACTCCGTCCTTCGACAAATGAGATCAAGCATTTAACTTTATAATAACCGGATACGGCTCTGCCGTTTTGCAGGAAACAGGGGAAGCCGACAAAAGATCGCTCCGTAACACTCAAAAACGGTTCAGCTAAGTGAACCTTCAAAGCGAACGATGCGATTTTCTTGTAAAGCAAGAGGATACATTATTTCATACCTACGGATTACGCTAGACCTTAGAGATTAAGCTTCGTCTTGCAAACTTAAACTTTCAAACAGTTCGCTGTTCCTGGACATTATTTCCCGTGTAGTCGTTGAGCACCCAATCCCTGTTGACATCAGCAATATGTCGGAAACACTTAATCACCATGTACGTATTCATAGCAGTTTTATTTCGTGGTAAATTTAAAAATATCAAAAGGTCACACCGCGTCTTTATCCTCTACATGCTGAAGACATTAGCTGAAAAGAGAATCTCTTGAACAGGAGTAGAAGCTTGTAAAAACAGCCACAGAAATATCAAGAAAATTGATCAGCTGGCCAGTGGTATGTTAATGACTAGATTTACTCCGTGAGAAAAGTTAAAATTAGTTATTCGTAGGCTATCGTTTGGTTACCATGTCCCTTATTGAGGTTTTGTAATAATGTATGAATCGTCGTCCTATTAGCGTTTGCACGATGAGCTCTGTCGGGTGAAAAGGTCTGGTGGCGGAGGCGGGAGGGGTTCCGAGACACTCTTCTCCCAAGCATCGCAGGCTCCATTAGCGGTGGACGGAGATGGAAGCTGGGCATACCGCATATGCGGTCGAATCAAGTAACTCAACCCGGTGCCCGCAAGACCCGACACGGATCGCTGTTACGTCTGCACGACCCTTGGAGGGACTAGAGAGATGCAGCTGTCAGCACGTCCTCCCTTGCGACAACGGACGAGAGGTAATTTTAAGAGGCGGTTTAAACGCAACATATCATTTAGTTTCGCTACGGTGATGGTCGCTATTTACGTTAATTTTACAACAAGCTCAAAGAAGATTAAAAAAAACAAAAATATTGATAAAATAAAAAATCAGAAAAATATCACTCAATAAATAATTAAATTGCTGAAAAAATAAATGGAGGTTTGAAAAATTCGCAAAAAAACATTTGATTCCCTCAATCCTATCTCATCAACGACAATGGTAATCCAGTTGTCGTACATATTTTTATTACTTCATTCCTTGAGTGAATTCCATTTGGTTATTTCATTGACCTATTCGAGGGAATTATTTTTTTTTGTTTTTCTTTGCATCAGTACCAAACGTAAAGAATTTATTTGCATTTTTATCGCATAAAATAATTTATTCATGAAGCTTTTTAAGATAAACTCAAGGGAAGAGAAACTCATGTTTCAAAGAGCTCCAAATCATTTGAAGGACGATGTGTTTTCATTCTGGTGAGTGAAGCATTATATTCATGGACCTCATTCTTGTTCAATATGTTTTTTTTTCCTTTAGTAATTCAATGTCAGTTGGGTATCACCTGGAAGTAAACTCAACTCACCCTGGGGTATTTGGGTGAGCCAAACTGCTGGGAATGCGACCGGATTCTCAACCTTCGACGAAAATAAGTCCGTTGTGGTTTTTCCATGAGGGAATAATGATTCTATGGGTGCTCGCTTCAGAGTTTTACATTCAAAATTAATTTTGGACACGGGTATACCAAATTTATACTGTGTCTCCACACTGATATTTACCCAAAAAATGCAAATATGCTTGGTGAAATAAATCACAATCATTTTCCACGGAAAAGATACCAGAAATCATGCGAAATCTTACGACAGAAAATCCATAATTGATAAAATCGTCTGATGGTGTAAAATAATTATAGAGAAAACAATCTCAATTCCATTCTATTTGTAAATCTGCACGAAAAAACTGTATGGAATGTACTTTATGGCTGTAGCTTGTATGTAAGCTATCCGTTTAAATATTTGGAATCAGCGTGAGAGTTTTGGAAATAAACAATGAACGGTAATGAGGAAGGACATG